>JAGPOW010001806.1:1232525-1250110 GCA_030014935.1 Caiman crocodilus | reverse complement strand
TGTAAGTGAGCTTTCAGCAGTGTCTAATAGATGAAGACACCAAGGACAGCCGTCTCTCTTGCTCTCTGTCTGAATGAGAGTTTTCTAGTTATGTAGATGGTGTTTCTGGCAATTACAAGCAGGTTGTAATTCTGTTCTCCCGGCGCTGTGGATGTGTGCAAGCGTGCATGTGTAGTTAGCTGCAAACTCTCTGCAAAGGTGTGCCCGTTCTGGATAGATATGTACCTATAAGGCTGTCTCAGTGCAGTCGGCCAGACACCCATGACTCTCTGGTGTTAGACGGAGGAGAGCTTCCCATATTTTAGCTCTAGTAGATGCACAGCTAGGTGGTCTGTCCCCTTTAAGAAGGGCAGCCAGTTGTGTTCAGTAACTGCAGCTGTAGGGAAGCTGCTAATAAGGAGTGACTAACTGGGAGCATAAAAACCCCAGTGTGGGAGCAGAGGGAGAAGGAGCTAGCTGTCAATAAAAAAAAGACTGCTACATCGACAGGTAAAACTGCTGCACTGAGACCAGAGCCAAAGGGGTTCCTCTCCAAACAGCTGTAATAGGGCATCAGGGTTTGATGTTATTTGTTTCCTTATCTGCTTACTGGTTTGCAGTCGAAAGGCTGTGTGCAAGTTAGGAGTGGATGAAGAGGAGCCAACTCTCCTGCCAGAACTAGCAGGCTAAGCAACCTGCTTACGCCAGGGCACGTGCCTAGGAAGCAGGAGACCTGGGTCCCGTAGGGCCCCTCGGCTAGAACCTGTACCAGTACAGTACAGTGCTCTAGCTACCAGACTACAGGTTGGGCATGATCCAGGCCTCTCCAGTGCTTTTTTTTTGGAGGTGGCCCCCTGGCAGCCATAGGAGGGCATATGTGGGATCAGGAGGAAGATTGGGGTGAAGCTCAGTGAGATGGCTGCTGCTTTTGAGGGGAGGGGTGCCTGGGTTCTAGCCTAGCCCCTACCCTTCAGTGGGGCGGACTGATCCTTACCATGCTGATCTCCAGCACAGAGTAGTAAATGCAGGGGGCTGACTCTGCTTCGACAGGAATGATGGAGAGGGTCTCATATAGCGCCTTGACTTGTGGTTTGAACACTATTTTGGAAAGATGCGGAGTTGACGGTTCAAACTCTTTGTTGGGGGGAGGCCTTGACTTGAGTGAGCGCCTGAACTGCTCAACTACTGGGACTAATATATGCAGTTGTGTGAGATGGGGCAATGGCCCTGAGCACCAGCTTGGGGGAGGGAGGCAGTGGGGCAGGGGCAGGCAATAGAAAGCAGCTGCTGTCCTTGTGCCCTGGGCACCTGGCTGAGTCCCTACACTGCTCAATAAGTGGGTGGCTCCTTTTCCCTCCTGTGTGTTGGACCTATGTCCAGACATATGTGTATGTGTGCTCCCACTCAGTACATCGCCTACTGAGCATGAAGTGTGTATGCTCAAGTTTACATGTCCACAATACAGAGAGAAGGCCGAAAATGGGCAGGTATGCCACTAGAAAACCGCCATTTAAGTGTGCAAATAGAAATAAAATTTCACCCCCAGATTGTGTAAGCACTTCTGAGAGCTCAGCCACGGATCCCAAATGCTGTGTTTTCCTGCATACAACAAATAAGACTTCTACCTTATTTTTCTGAAAGGTAGAATCAAGGTGGGGATCTTCTTTTGCTTCTGCAGCAAGGGCCTCTGCGGGGGAAAAAGTATCTATAGCCATCAGTTAAGAAACCCCACCTGAAGCACTGCAGCTTTACGTTTGCTTTTCCCTGGTGGGAGCAGAAACTGCTATTACTGTATTGTCTTTCTTATAATGTGCAACCCAACTTCCAACAGGTAATTTTTTGGGGGGAGCAGGGGTGTTGCATGTTGTAACAATGGGTAACACTTATATCAAGGAGTTCAATGTTACACCTCTGCCACTTGGTGCATGAAGGCAGCCAGACCACAGATGTTCTTTGGATTGTGATGGTTGGAGTTTCTGTCAAGGCTTGGGGTCTTGCTGTGCTAGATGCTGTATATACACAAAGCAAGCTGTTCTTTACTCTGCAGTTGTCTTTTTGTTTCCACTTCCTCCATTGTCCTCTCACACTGCCCACTGCCGTTTCCATAACTCTGCTCTCTGGCCCCGGGCAACTTGAAGCCCCCATGCTACTGCCCTCTTAGTCAGCAGTGCAAACTCCTCTTCAGTCTTGCTGCTGTGTCTGCTCTGTGCACTGAAGCTCCCTGATTGCTTTTCACACCTCTCCCTCCATGAGAATAGAGCCCTATCGGCTCCCTGACCACTGCCCCCCACTTTTCTTCTGTCCATCACAGTTAAACAATTGCATCATGCCTGTAAGGATATTGTTGTGTTTACTGACATGCAAAGGCCAGAGTCGACAGGGTGATGTAATGGTAGCGTGTAATGTAGCACAAGAGAAAAATATAATATCCCCGGGAGTGCCTATGTTAATATGATCCTGTGAAGTCAGTGTGGATTGGCCTATGCTAATGGGATGTTGGTATGGGTGTGGGCAGATTAGTAGCCCCGTTGTGCATTCTCGGATGGTTAATGTGAACTAGGTATTTTCAGGGTCCTGAACTGGCCAGGGTAGAACTGGTGCTGTGCATTTGCTGAATTTCTTTTGTCTAGTGATCGGACAGATTTATGCGACCTATACAACTTAAATATGTAAGCAAGCCTGCCCCCTGCTAGCACATTGTGGATGTTTGGGACAGCTGCTTTGTATTGCACTGGGACAGTATTCAAGCAGGAACACCATAAAGCAGGCTCTTGGGGGTGGAGGGGAATGGGGCAATTTTAAGGGGGCACTTCCTGCAACTAGTCCCACAGGTACCCTCCATCAGGAGTTCAGGGCAAGGATATGTGTCCACCCACAGCTCTGGATTCTCCCAGAACATCTGTTCACAGAAGCTGAATTCTCGCCAGTTGTGTAGGGTTTCTCTCTGGAGGCTTCAAAATAGGAGTGAGAATTTGTTGCCCTTTAGCAGTGGGAAAAGACACACTGGACCCCGCTCTGTAGTACTGAGAGCTTAGGACTTAAACATATTTTACCCACTAGATGTCTAATTGCTAGCAAGATGATAAAATCATAGGAAGCTAGGGTTGGAAGGGACGTCAGGAGGTCACGTCTAGTCTGCCCCCCTGCTCAAAGCAGGACCATCCCCAACCACATCATCCCAGCCAAAGCTTTGTCTAGCCGAGTCTTGAATACTTCAAGGATGGAGCTTCTACCACCTCTCTGGGTAACCTGTTCCAGTGTTTTACTACCCTCCTAGCGAGACAATTCTTCCTAATATCTAACCTAAACTTTGCTGCAATTTTGAGACCATTGCTCCTTGTTCTGTTGTTTGCCACCACTGAAAACAGGCCAGCTCCATCGTCTTTCGAACCCCCCTTCAGGTAGGTTAAGGCTGCTATTAAATCCCCTCTGTCTCCTTCTCTAGATTAAATAAACCCAGTTCCCTCCGTCTTACTGCCAAAGTCATGTTCCCCAGCCCTCTAACCATTTTTGTCACCCTCTGCTGGATTATCTTGAATATGTCCACATTCTTTCTGTAGTGGGGGGCCCAAAACTGAATGCAGTACTCTAGATGTGGCCCCAGCAGTGCTGAATAAAAGGGAATAATCCCTTCCTTTGACTACTGGCAACATGCTTACCAGTGCAGCCCAGTACGCTGTTTGCCTTCTTGGCAACAAGGGCATGCTGCTGGCGCAGATTCAATTTATTGTCCACTGTAACCCCCAGGTCCTCTTCTGCGGAGCTGTTTCCCAGGCGATCGGCCCCCAGCCTGTACTGGTACATGGGATTGTTCTCTCCTAAGTGTAGGACTTTGCACTTTGTCCTTGTTGAACCTCATAAAATTCCTTTTGGCCTAATTCTCCAATTTGTCTAGGTCACTCTGAATCCTAGCCCTACTCTTCAGCAGATCTACTACTCCCCTCAGCTTGGTGCCATCTGCAGACTTGCTGAGGGTGCACTCTATGCCATCTTCCAGGTCATTGATGAAGACATTGAACAAAACTGGCCCCAAGACTGACCCCTTGATATTGGCTGCCAACTAGTCATGGAACCATTGATCACTACTTTCTGAGTCTGATGCTCCAGCCGGTTTTCTATCCATCTTGCAGTCCATTCATCCAGATCATACTTCCTTAGCTTGCCTGGGAGAATGGTAGTTGTGGTTTACATTGATTTTTAGCAAGGTTTTTTTTATATGATCTCCAATGGCAATCAGGTTAGTTAGGCATGAGTTGCCCTTGGTGAATCCATGCTGACTGTTTCTAATCTCCTCCTCCAAGTGCTTAGAAATGGTTTTCTTGAAGATCTGCTCCATGATTTTTCCAGGCATTGGCTGACTGGTCTGAAGTTCCCTGGATCTTCCTTTTTCCTTTCTTAAATGGGCACTAGCTCTTTTTCCAGTCATCCAGGACCTCTCCTGATTGCCATGAGTTTTTCAAAGATCATGGCCAATGGCTCTGCAGTCACATCAGCCAACTCCCTCAGCACCCTCAGGTGCATCCCATCCAGCCCAATGGACTTGTACATATCCAGCTTTTCTCAGTAGTCCCTAACCTGTTCTTTTACTACTGAGGGCTGCTCACCTCCTCCCCAAACTGTGCTGCCTGCTGCAGTCATCTGGGAGCTGACATTGCGTGTGAAGACCGAGGCAAAAAATGCATTGAACACTTCAGCCTTTTCTACCTGTTCTGTCACTAGGTTGCTTCCCCCATTCAGTAAAGGACTCGCTTTCCCTGATCCTCCTCTTGCTACTGATATATTTGTAGAAACCTTTCTTGTTACCCTTCATGTCCCTTACTAATTGCAACTCCAACTGCAGTTTGCCCTTCCTGACTTCACCCCTGCATGCACGGGCAATGCTCTTCTATTCTTCCCTAGTTACTTGTCCAAGTTTCCACTTCTTATGGGATTTCTTTTTGTAATTTAGCAGGGAACTCTTCAGTAAACTAAGCCAAGTGGGTCTTCTGCCATATTTGCTAGTCTTCCTGTACATCAGGATGATTTGTTCCTGCACTGTCAGGAAAGTTTAAATAAAGTACAGCCAGCTCTCTTGGACTCTTCTCCCCTTTAGACTGGCTTCCCAGGGGATCCTGCCCATGAGTTCCTGAGCGAGGTCCTGATGTGAATGACCAGAAACAGGGAAGTATTGTCTTCTGTGTAGATACATAATTCTTCTGTAGTTTCAACTGATAGTTTTGCATCTTGTGCTTTCCCAGAGGAGAGTTCTACTTCACCCCGCAGAACCACACCGCTCCCCCCATTCATGTCCGTGGGAAGTACTTGGACACCTCTAGAGAGAGATTCTTGGTGACATTTGGCTTTCCATTCATTGTGTTTGGGGCTTCTAGCCTTCGCTAAGATGCGTTCAGCTATAAGGCTCTTTTTTTTTTTTTTTGGTCCTGTAACTTGCTCTTCATAGATAAGGAGGGATTAGTTGAGAAAGTGAAGGTGGAAGGTAACTTTAGATGGCAGTGACCACAAAATGATAGCGTTCATGATCCTAAATAAAGAAAGGGAGGACATCATCAGCAGAATAAAGATACTGGACCTGAGAAATGCAGATTTGAACAGACTTGGGGGCTGGTTGGTGGCTTCCCCTAGGAAGCAAGTCTGATGGTAAAAGAAGACCAGGAGAGCTGGCTGTATTTTAAGGAGGATGCATTATGGGGATAGCTTATTCCTATGCCCTTGTGACAGAAGAATGGAAAGTTCCAAAGGAGACGGGTCTGGCTAGATTGATCTCTTCAGTCTTCATGGGTAAAGCCAGCTACCAGATAATGAACTCAGTTGACAGCCAGGATAGAGTCATAGATGTCAGGGTCGGAAGGGACCTCAATAGATCATCAAGTCCGACCCCCTGCATAGGCAGGAAAGTGCTGGGTTTAGATGACCCCAGCTAGATGCCTATCTAACCTCCTCTCAAAGACCCCCAGGGTAGGGGAGAGCATCACCTCCCTTGGGAGCCCGTTCCAGACCTTGGCCACTCGAACTGTGAAGAAGTTCTTCCTAATGTCCAGTCTGTCTAGAGTAGCGGGAGAACAGGTGACTTGGAGAAGATGGATGTTTTCAAGTTGGCAGGGCTGGATGGGATGCACCTTTAAGGCAGTGCTTCTCAACCTGTGCTTCATGACCCAAATGCAGGTTGCAAGAATATATGAAAGGGTTGTGAACAGATCTTAAAAATGGATCAACAAGCTTTAAAAATGGATTCCCCTTTAAAGGAGAAAAACTGGGGAACTGTTGGTTTTTCACTTGCAGGCTGGCAGAGCTCCAGCCCTTGGGATTGCTTGCCCACTGCCCCTGACATTGTGGGACTGGGGGTAGTGGGTCAGGAGTGGGGGCACTGGGTCTGGACAGGCCATCAATGTTTACAAATGGGTCCTGATACACAAAAGGTTGAGAACCACTGCCCTAAGGTACTGAAGGAACCAACTGAGCTAACTTCAGAGCCATTGGCCATCTTCTTGGAGAACTTGATGGAGGTTGGGTGAGGACCCAGATGATTGGAAAAGGGCAAATATGGTGCCCGTTCTAAGAGATTCCTTGAGGACTTGCTCTATGATCTTTCTGCGTATCAAAGTTAGACTCACTGGTCTGCAATTCCCTAAATTTTATTTTGGAGCACTCGGAGGAGAGAAAAAGGTAGTCCTGAACAGCCAGCATGGATTTGCCAAGAGCCTGACTAACCTGATTTCACTCTATGGCAGGAGTGGGCAAAATACAGCCTGCAGGTTGGATTTGGCCTGCCAACTGATTTGGATCTGGCCTGTGAGCGGAAGTGCCCCCCAGTTGATTGGATACAGCCTGTGGCTGCCCCTGTAGTGCTCCACATGGTGCTGAGCCCCACGTGGGGCAGCCAGCGTTGCACTCCTACCTGTGCCCACCAGCCCTGGCCAGCACACGCAGCTTCCCGGAGGGTGCTGCTTGATTTTGCTTCAGCTTCCAGCGGGTCCTTCTCCTTCTGTCTTTGCTGTACTGCTCCATGCGGGGGGGGGAGCTCCAGCTGGCTCCTACCCCAGTGCGTGGGGCTCCATCTCTGACTGCCTCCCACCCACTCTGCCCATCTAGCACGGTGAGTGGCCACTTGTGGGTGGAAGGTGGTCAGGAGCTGGAGCTGAAGCCCTGTGTGCTGGGGCAGGAGCCGCCCAGCTGAAGTCTCCCTCCCGCTTGGATCAGTGCAACAGGGACAAGAGAAGAAAGAGGAGCTGCTGGAGATGGGGTGGGGGCTGACCAGCACCTGGCATTGGAGCAGGCCTGCCAGGAAGCTGTGTGCACTGGCTGCCCCGGGCAGGAGCAGGTGGAGCTCAGCCCCATGCAGAGCTCTGTGGGGGCAGCCGTATGCCGTGCCACCTGGGCGAGTTCTGCTGCATGCGTCCCCCTGCCCTGCCCTCCCCCTCCTCGGTTCTGGCTGGCTCCTGGGACCTAACATTTCAGGCAGCGCTCCCCCACCTCATCTGCAAACACCTACCCCACACACACTCTTCAAGAGTAAAACTATTTTGAGCTATTATGCAATCATCTTGGCACCATCTGTCTCTGCCAGGCCATAATTTCAGACCTTACACTCAGTTATGCACATACAGAGCCACCCATCTGCCCAGCCAGGGTGCAGCCTTCTGTGCATGCTCAGTAGTGACATAAGAAACGTGTCAACAAGTCAGCACCGCACATGGGATGGGATTGCAAACAGTGTGCAAGTGCCAGAAATAGCAGCTATGTCTCTGTGTAATGTTTGCAGGTGTAAATTCAAGTAGGATTCTGCTCTTCGTGTTCAGTTCTACATGTGCTCTTGCTCCCCAGTTTGGGATGAGACCTTATGGGGAATAGGCTGGTAGCAAGGCAAGGATGCCTGCTTGGATGCATGCTTCAGACCTCTCCTGGCACAACTGTACCATTTGGGATGGGAAGATGTGTGATCCCTGACCGGGCAGCGTCAGCAGAATCTGCTAGGATGGACACAGTGGCATCGGAAAAACTGCTTTTCCTGCTGTGAGGAATTTGCTCGGGATGGCTGCTGGAATAAGCTGTGTCAATGAAAGCACTGCTTTGTGGGCTTAACATGCATCTTGAGGCTCCTTTTGCCAGTATAGCGTACAATTATTGCCGTCCTGTCAGTATTCTTTATGTGGACGTGATCTCAGTAGCTTAATTAAGGCAGGGTGACCAGGGCAGCAACCCTGCATGCCAACTTAGCTGGGGGTGGAAAAATAATAGCAGCTGCCACAGTAGCATATTTGCACTGGTGCCACAGCACCAGCTGAAAGTCGCCCTTGCCTCCCTGCATCGTAGCTGCCCTAGCCTAGCTGCCTTGTTGCACCTCTGCATGGCTTTGGCTCTGGACACGGTTCCCTTCTGATGGTTTTTGGCAGCCCTGCAATTGAGAATACAGCCTGACCAGGGATGCACATCAAAGCTGTCCCCTGAAGAACTGTTTAAAATCCTGTTACAACAATAAAAATCACGTCTTCCCCAGAGAGCTCAGGGGGGCAGCGCTTCTAGCTTAGCCTGTCAAGACGAGCATTCTTCTTTGCAACAGCCTGCCAGAATCTGGCTAAGAGCATCAAGGTGCCTAGACACTTGTGCAGTACAGACGCGGTGGGTACCGTGAGCACTCAGACAGGTGTCAGCCTATTTGCTTTGAACTTAATGGTGCAGGTGATTGTGATGATGACAAACTCTTCCCTGGTTATACCTTTTAGGAAGTAGGAACAACAGGCAAAAGCAGATCAGTCACCCTTTCTGCTCGTTTTCCATGCTCCAAGTAACCATCATACACACTTCTCTATTACTATACAGCTAGGGAAACAAGCAAAGAAGCTCTGAGAAGTGCACAGCAGGACAGAAAGGTTCAGGGGTCTGCTACAGTTAGTGTGTAGGGGTGTAGGCATCCTAATTGCTAATAGGGTAACATAAAGAAAAGCCTACATTTGGCCTCCCCCTGAGTTTATGCATAATGACACTGGGCCAGATTCTTTGCTGGTATCAATCAGTGGAGCTGAAATGATGGACTGGTATCAATCAGTGGAGCTGACATGATGGACATCAGTGGTGCTTCACCAGTTTGTACCTGCTGCAGCTATGGGCCTCAGTATTTTGGTGTAATGTGGGATTCATATATTGACTGGAATGGGAAGAACTGGGGAAAGCACGCTTGGAAGAACGGAAAGTCCTGGATTCAGTATTGGCTCATACCTTGGAAAACTCAGGGGTTTTTTTCTTTGCCACAGGCATTCTGTGTGATCTCAGACAAATCACTTAGGCTTGGGTCCACAAGGGGTTTAGGTACCTGAGTCCAAAATTGCAATTCTCAAAACTCCTGCTAAGCCAGGGCCTAAGCTTTTGATACTTAAGTTTCTAAACAACTAAAGGACTGCTTCTGAGCAGGCTTAGCATTGCTCCAGGCTTCACAAAACTGGCTGGCTTAGTGCTTCTCTCGTACTTATGTCCTATCAGGACTCACAAACTAGGCAGTCTGTCTCTGTTGCCTGCGTGGCACAATGTGGCTGGTGATCAGGCTCCATAAATGTGGTGGCCACCATTCTTTTTAAAATGCAAGTTGGTGGTGACCTCCAAGATGTGGGAGACCAGGATTTGAGGATTGGAGCCTGCACCTCTCAGAAGTACTGGAGAATAAGTGATAGCGGTCTCACTACTTAAAGCAGGGGTGGGCAAAATGCAACCTGTGGGCTGCATCTAGCCCACCAGGCCATTCTATCCAGCCTGCAGGATCCCTAAAACATTTAGAAAACTTAATATTTATCTGATTCTGGCTGCCTGTCAAAAATGACAGTCAAAGGCAGTAGGACCCAGGGGAAGCAAGCAGGACTCACCAGGAAGGCCAGCCCTGCCCCACACCCCAACAACTGGAAGTCTCTGTCTGCTGCAGCTTTTGCTGCTTCCCTGCATGCCCATCATCCACTCTAACATCATGTGGCCCCCAGCTGCATTACCGGACCATGGGAGCAAGGGGACCATGCGGGTACTTCAGGGCCGGGAGCGTGTGGGTGTTCACAGGGCGAGTCCTACACCCCCCCACCCTACCATACACATGCACCCCCCCCTTGCAACTGCTATACATACAAACCCCCACACCTCCTCATACACTCCAGTCACCCCCTGCCCCACACAGCCACATTCTCCTTTACCCCACACTATGAGTTTGGCCCTCTGCAGAAAGGTGGGAATTGAGCCCAGATCTCTCCCTTCCTGGTGAAGTCTGTGCCCACTGAGTCACTGTGTAGGAGGGGGCTCTTTTAGGTATGCTTTAAAGGGAAAGAATAAGCCCTTACTGTTTTATATAAGGGAGCTTACGTGTTGGCTGCTGCGGAGCTCTCTGGGCTGGAGGTCCCAGGTAAAAGAGCCCTAGGGGTGGGGAGGGTTTTAGATGCACCCTGTTTGTTTCCTTCTGACTACTCTGCTCTGCACGCTGGCATTGAGAGTCCTGTTCTGAGACGCCTGGTGCTGTGTGCATTGTGCTGGGAACCTGGGCAACTCGCTCAGACCAATGCCTAAAATGAATGCAGTGTGATACTGAGCATGGTGGTCCCTTGATCCCTTCTGGGACCTTGACCCTAGCTTCTCTGTGCCTCCATTCTCAGCTGTGCAATGGGAATACGTAATGAAGGCCCAATATGGCATGGGGGACCGGTGGCACAGAGCTGTGTTGTCACCCTTCCTCACCATGGTACTTCCCTCTGCTGTGCAGCCTGCAGCTCTGCCACATTTGCACTTCCCTTGCTGCAGAGGAGTCTGGAATCCTGGCTTGTGCTGGTAAAAGGCTGCCAACCCATTGGATAATGCAGCTCAAAGTCGCTGCTTCCATTTGCCGAAGTCTGAATGAGCTGCAACGAGTTAGTTTGCAGTCTGACTGTGGGAGAGCTCCAACAATCCCCTTTTCCAGGCAGCGAGCAATATATTCTCTGTGAGGATGGGGGTATTAGCTGATAATTCTGAAGAGAAAACTTCCAACTCGGTAGCTGATTCCTGGTGTGCAGGGTAGGCAAGAGGTACTTTCTGCTAATGGATTAATTTCTACCCAGGTAACACCTGGAATAATGAGCTGCGATGGGCATATATGGAGATGTACTGACACAACTAGTTGACTGCAGGGAGGAAGGAGCTTTAATTCAAAGTTGTTTGTCTGGGACTGACATTTCTGCAGCCAAACCTGGGCCCTATCCACCTGGATCCTATTGCTTTTTCCAAACATAGGACACCTTCTGAATATTTCACTGAATGCAGACTGGATCTATGTTGTTCTTTGCCCCTCATCACTTCCACGGCCTTGGTGTGTTATCTGGACTTCAGAAGAACCTTGGGTGTCTAACCTCCAGAAGCTGACTGATAGCAAACCGCAGAGGTTTTTCTTCTGCCACTCAGCATTCAGATTATGGGCTGCCAAGCTGTTTTATATTCAGCTGTCTGGCTGAGTACATTAATTCTGAACCATTTACTACTGGGTGCATTTTGATTGGCAGAGCAAGTTCCTAAAATCCAGAATGTTACAGAATAGCTGTCTTATTCTGTCGCTTTTGTTGTCTCAAGTGAAGAGTTCACACTTTGAAGTGGTATTTTTGGTGCCTACAAAGAAATCATGAGTTCATCTGTACTTAAATACCTACAAGTTGCACACAAATAAACCGTGCAGCAACAAAGGTCACAATTATTTGTTGTACTGCTGAATAATTTAGAAAGAGAGTTGGTGAGACCTGTTGCATGATGGGATTGCCAAGCTTTGAAAAAGCGTTGTTTTTCTCTGGCAGACAAGGTTCTTTGGGTAAATGTGATATCTTTTATTGGACCAATTAAATAGTTGGAAAATGTGTTCCTTGCAAGCTTTCAGGAACAAATGCCCTTCTGTAGACATAGAAAGTGTCTGTTGGTGTCTTGTGTTATCCATAATAGAATAGAAGCCAATATGCAAAATACAGGTTTGCGAAAATGCAAATGCATGGCAGTGAGGATCACAGGTGATGGAGTTAATAGGTATGAGACAGGGAGGTGAGGGTGGGGAATGGGGAAATGTTGACCTGGTGATAGAATGTATCTAGTAACGTAGAGAGGTTACCTGGGGTTATCAGATGGCAGTCAAATTATAACGTGCCATAAATCCAATGTCTATATTTAGTCCGTGATTCTTTGTATCCAGTAGATTTATAAAGTGAAGTTTGTAGGTTCGTCTATGAAAGGTGTTTTGTAAATTCCCTTTGAGGATTAGAACTGAGAGATTGGAGAGAGAGTGGTTGTCTTGTGAGCAGCGTGCACTCGCAGGTAATTGGATATTTTTGTCTTTGATACATTTTTGTTGTACATTCTGTTGGCACTGGATTTAGGACCCAGCCCTTATACCTTTGTCCTGGGCGAGCACAACCCTCAGATTGACCACAATACCTGCCAGTTGGTAATAGGTGAGCTTATTGATACACAGTGATAGGAAATAAAAGCAATGCAGGCAAAGCAAATATAGCATACATTACCCAAATTCTCCAGTCCCAGAATATACACAAGGACAGCGGTCCATCTGGCCGGTACATAAATGCCACCTCGAGGTCCTTTGCTTGAGTGTCCAACATCAGCAGCCTGGGAGGTCTGGGGCTGATGCCTGCTGTTTTCCCTTCTCCTTTGTTTTGAAAATTGTATTCTTTCTTCTTCTGATGACTCTCGATCCATGGCTGTTGCTGGTTGGTCGGTCACACAGTGTTGTCAGCCAAAACCTCATTTTCAAAAAAAATATGCCCACCTCTTAATTTGAGGCTTTACTGATGTCCTTCTAATTTGGTCCATCTCCCCAGAACCAGCAAGCTTGAAGTTTTTTGCAAGCAGGCACTACTGCCATGGAGCCAGGCCTATTTATATTATGAAAATAAAGTTTGGATGTTTCCAGTTACCCAGGATGTGTGGCCTTGCTGTTTTTTCTACCCGGGTTAGACATGCTGTCTTGGTTATGAAGACTGGGAGACCTGTGTGACTTTGAGACCCAAACTCTTTAGAAATTGTTTAACCCTAGCTGCTATAACCATTATTCTCTAATACATCCTATATGCCACTTTTCAAAACCAAATCTTTAAATGCCATTTTCAAGCCAGCTGTTCATTCTGGCGTGCAGTTGTTTTTCCTACATATTTTCCATCTGAGTATTTAGTGCACTGGATGAGATATTTTACATTTCTGGAGGTGCAAGTGTAAGGTCCAGGAATGGTGATGGTTCTGTTGCGTGCTGTAGTTATTGTGGGAGTGGTAGAGATGTGTTGGCAGGCTTTACATTGTGTCCTGACCTGGTCTGGATCCATTTGGTGTGCTTTGGGCCATAGGAATTTTGCTTCTGGTGATGAGCTTGGCGAGGTTCGGTGCTTGTTTAAAGGCTAGGATGGGTGGTTCTGGAAAGATCTCTTTAAGAATTGGGTCTTCTAGTATGGCTTGCAGGTGTTTGAGGATTTTCCATATAGGTTCCAGGGAAGGATGGTATATCATAACTAAGGGTGTACAATTCATGGGGATTTTTTTGTAGTGCAGCAGTTCTTTATGTGGTATCTGGGTGGCTCTTTCACAAGTGCAGTTTATCTCTCTGGAGGAGCATCCTTGTTGGATGAAAGCCCTTTTGAGATGTGTGAGGTGATGATTCCAGGTAGTCTCAGTGCAAATTCGGTGGTATTGGAGGGCTTGGCTGTATATTACAGCTTTTTTGGTGTGTTTAGGGTGATTGCTGGTTCTGTGTCGATATGTATGTTGGTCCGTGAGTTTCTGCAGAACCAGGTTTCTAATGGTTGTGACCAGTAAAGAGCCTGCAGTTCTTTCAAATGCCACGACCACATGCAAGGAATGCATAGCACGTGTCCTACATTGCAACTATAATTGCCATAAGAACTTGCTCTTGCCCAAAGGTGATAAGAAGAGGGGTTGGCTCCGAGTAGCTGCTAATGCACTGAATTGGAAGTTGTTGCTCAGTTTACCCCTGAAATGCAGTCTTTGAACACGCTGGTTGTAGTTCAATAGTGTCACCCCAAGAACGTGGAAGAGTCTATTTGCTACCTCCGAATTCGTCTAGATTAAAAGTCTCTGTTGATGTACAATACGTTCACTCGTTGAAATCCAGTTCTGCGAGTCTTCCTTGGAGTGGGAATTGTGGTGGGAGAAGTAGTTTGATTCTTCATTTAGGAATTGGACTCTGATCCAGATGGCCTCACCAGTGCAGAATAGAGGGGAATAATCATTTCCCTCGATCTGCTGGCAACACTCCAGCTAAAGCAACCCAGTACACTGTTAGCCATCTTCACAACAAGGGTGTGCACTGTTGGTTTAATATTCAGCTTATTGTCCACTATAACTCCCAGGCTGTTTTCTGAAGAGCTGTTACTTAGCCAGCCGGTCCCCAGCCTGCACTGGTGCACGGGGTGGTTCCATCTTCAGTGCAGGAATTTGGGCTTCTCTTTAATGTAAGAAATCCTTCATGAGATTTGCTTTGGTCCAGTCCTCTAATTTGTTGAGATCTCCCTGAATCCTAGCCCCATCCTTCAGCAGACTTACTACTTCCCCCAGCGTGGTGTCGCCTGCAAACTTGCTGAAGGTGCACTCCATCCCATCTTCCAGGTCATTGATAAAAATATTGAACAAAACCAGCCCCAGGACTGACTCCTGGGGCACTCCACTTGAGACCAGCAGTCAACTAGACCTCAAGCCATTAATTACTACACTCTGAACCTGATGATCCATCTAGGTTTCTATCCACCTTACAGTTCATTCATCCAACCCATACTTCCTGCTGTGGGAAACAGTAGTGAGAGCCTTGCTAAAGTCAAGGTGTAGGGATGCTAAGCTGGCCTTATCCCCCTGATAAAGTCTTGCTTGTTATTTGGTCATTTGCAATTGGTAAATTGTGCAACAAAATTATATGTCCACTGCACTCCCTGCATCCACAGAGCCAGTCATCTCATCTGAGAAGGGATTCAGGTTGGTCAGGCATGACTTGCTCCTGGTGAATCCATGCTGACCATTCCTGATTACCACCTCTTCCTCCAAGTGGTTAGGAATGGATTCCCTGAGGGCCTTTTCCACGATTTCTCCAGGGACTAAGGTGAGGCTGACTGGTCTGTATTTCCCTGGATCCTTCTTCTTCCCTTTCTTAAAGATGGGTACTATATTTGCCCTTTTCTAGTCATCTGGGACCTCTCCTGATTTGCCATGAGTTTTCAAAGATAATGGCTGCTGCTATTGCAGAGTCGCTGGCCAACTCCTTCACCGGCCTTGGGTGCATCATGTCTGGCCCCATGGAGTTGTATGCATCCAACTTCTCTAAATGGTCCCTCACCTGTTCTTTCGACACTGATTACACACCCTTCCCCAAACTGTGCTGCCAGGTGTAATAGTCTGGGAGCTGACCTTGCTTGTAAAGACTGAGGTGAAAAAGGCACTGAGGCTTTAAGTTAGAGGACCCACTTAGTTAGAGGACCCATTTAGTAGAGGACCCACTTCCCTCTTGTTGCTAACATACTTCTTATCCTTCATATCACTTGCTAGCTGCAACCCCAATTGCGCTTTGGCCTTTTGATTTTCATGCTTGCATGTCTGAGCAAGACTCTTATACTCCTCCCTAGTTGTTTGTTCAATTTCCACTTCTTATAAGCTTTCTTTTTTGCGTTTTAGCTCACTGAAGAGTTCCCTGCCAAGCCAAGCTGGTCTTCTGCCATACTTGCTAGTCTTTTTGTGCATTGGGATGGCTTGTTCCTGTGCCCTCGGTAAGGTTTCTTTAAAATGCAACCAGCTGTCCTGGACTCCTCTCCCCCTCAGACAGGTCTCCCAGGGGATCCTGCCCATCAGTTCCTTGAGTCAGTCAAAGGCTGCTTTTCTGAAGTCCAGGCCCTTACTCTGCTGCTTTCCTTCCTCCTTTTCCTTGGGATCCTGAACTCCATCACCTTGTGGTTGCCGCTGTTCAAGTTGCCATCCATTACTACATTCCCCACCAATTTTTCCCTATTTGTGAGTAGGTGAAGAGCATGGCCTCGAGTTGCCATCTGCAGGACTTGCACCTGGAAGTTGTCCCCGGCACTCAAAAGCTTTGTGGATGGAGGTCCTAATATGTTGCTGTGATGGTGCTGTTCTCCGGGAGGTGGTGCGTTTTGGATGATGCGGGGGACACCACTGCCTGAGTTTTCAACGCCGTTGAAATCCTCGCCGCACTTGTCACGAGAGACTCATGTGCCGGCTGAATTCCAACACGGTTAATTATGTTCTGCCCATTACCTTTCCCCTTCAGCTATTAACATACACTAGTTTTTCATTCCTTGTCCCACACTGCTGGCATCTGATTCTATTAGTTTACCACGGGGATGGAATAAACCCCAGAGCAATTACATGCCTCGTCCCAGATCTTGATAAAATGAGTGTCTTCTTCCTTTGCTCTCATTTAACGAGAGCATTACCTCCTCGGTCTTGCAGGGCTATTGCCTGACAATTCTTTATCCCTCTGGCAGCATCTGAGTCCTCTCAGATTATTACTAAATGGGAAGGCTGGCTTGACAAGAATCAGCCAGACTCATGGCTTCTGGCAGAAAGAGCCAGGAGGAAGTGTCTGCCCTTTGTTGGCTGCGTTTCCACCTGTCTGGATGCTTGTGCCCTCTCTAACTGGCTGGGCATCCATCTGCTTGTTTCTTTCATGCTTCATCTGCTCCATCCCCAGACTGGCTTCAGCTTCCTCCTTTTTGTTACTCAGTCATGCATTCGCAACGAGCTGTTGGAAGCTGAGTTGGAGTGAGGGCCGTGTCCTCACCTGGGGTCTAAACAGAGCATCGGGGGCTGTGACAACTTCAGTTGGGTGCAATGCTCTCTTCCCCCTCTCATCGTAGGTGGGCTGTTTTAATACGCCAGCTGCAGCCGCAGCTAGTAGGGTTGGCATTTTAGCTTAGGCATCAGAAGCTCATGTTTAAAACCAGAAGCCCTGTCAAGCCTCTGATGCTCTACCCATTGTAGGAGGTGGTCCATGTAAGGTGTTGAGCTGGGGCACCTCTGGATTTAATGGCACAAGCCTTTTCTGACGATGCTCGTGGGCCCAGCTCTATTATCCAAGGCTGCTGTTGGCTCCTTCGTCTCTCTGGGTGGCCCTGACAGCTATTGCCATGATCTGCACAGCTCTATCCTCTAGATGGCACTAGGCTTTCTGAACTATTACAATAGCCCAGAGCTTCTGCGTAGGCAATGGCATTGCCTTGGGTTCCTGCTGTGCTGTGACTCACGATGCCTAGCAGAAGAAGCATCCCAAAGCAATGATGCCAGTCGCTGTCTCAAAGTCCAGTGCTGTGGCAGTGCTACCACGGCAGGCTGTGGGCACAACCTCTCTGGTCAGGCAGAGTACGGGAGCCGTCTCAAACCCTGTACAGCCCTCCCGTCACTGGAACAGATGGAAAGGTGCAATACAAGAACTGGCACGCCGGCGGGACCTTAGGGTTACAGTTGGGTTGTTGGGTGTTGAAAACAGCAGATGAATGATGTGAGGATCATGCTACTGGAGTGAGTGAAGTATCTTAATGGTTTGGAAGGAGATTGAGCATTATCTCTACCGGGTTAGAAGTGTCTCTTGAGGGGCACAGAGCTGC
>JAGPOW010001806.1:1220529-1232425 GCA_030014935.1 Caiman crocodilus | reverse complement strand
TCGGTGCTTCTCACCCAGAAAATTGTCACTGGGCCAACTCCAGGCTCCTCTCCAGTGCCTGGCATTAGGTCTGCTAGAGACCACGGGCTTGGGTTTGGGCACTGGGGACAAGAACCTTTGTTCTAGCTCTGCAGCAAGACAAGAGGCTAAGGTCAGCAGAGTGGCCCCAAGTTTCCAAGTGAACATTGCTGACATGAGATAGACAGGCCCTAAAGGAGCAAAGCATGGTTATTTCCAAAAAGAAAAACTCTGAGGCTGAGGCAAATATGATTGCTGTCCGTAAAATCTTTACAGGGTAAACCCCAGAGATGGGCCAGTCCCTTAGCTTACCTAGCTCTTCTCCAAGAACAAACTGGGGTAAGCTGTGTCTGAACACATTTAGGCTGGAAACTGGATGATTCCTACCCATCAGTGGAGTCCTGGAGCAACTTCCAGATAGGAGACGTGGGCCAGCAAAACCTCCAGGCCAGATTCTGTTATCCCCATAAGGTGCATGAGTGGACTTTGGTGCCTGTGTGCGATTCTGTCACATTAGGCTCCAGTCTCTGCAACACTCTTAACAGGAAAAGGTGGGAGGATCCTCCTCCTCATTACTTTTTGTGACTCAGCCTCTTAGGGGAAGATGATGGCACGTTACAGAAGGAATTGCATTAATGGATTTTCAGAGACTTGAACGAGGTGGACTAGAATTGTGTTGAGATGCCTCAAGTCTATTTAGACACCCTCTAGGTGGACTGGGATGTGGCCCTACCTGGTTACAATGATGCTGCATGCATTTATGAAAGGAACCATCCGAGGTGGTCCAGCAATCCCAAACGTTTGAGCCTAGTGACCCAGGAGGCCCCTTCCAGTCCTGTTCTTAAAATGAGAAATTACAAAAATGACCCTGAGACGTGACTTTATTACAATTTTTTATTGTGGTGTTACATAGGAAAAGCTAAGGGGAAAGTAAAGAAATGGCGCTCACTTTGAGCTAGGAAATATGAAAAGAATGCATCTGCAGAGCCTGCAATGTCTCCCTGATCAAGTGTTTATGTATTGCGACCCACCCGTCCCCAGTATCGGATAGAAAGCACATAGCAGAAATTTCGAGATGGGAGCTGGGCGGCTGTTCTGTGGGTGCAAAGCCACATGCCACAGGGAACTGCATTTTTTTTCCCCCCTCTTAGCCAGCACAGCTGTGTAGGGGATGACTGGGTAAGTGTCTCTGCTCCCACAGGGCATGTTCAGAGGTCCCAGAAGCAGGATCTTGCATGTCCTCCCTTGCTGAGTTGATGCCCAGGCTGGGTTTCCTTTGATTTGCGGTTAGAAAGGGGCTGTTCTGAGCTTGCCGGGATGGAGGAGAAGAGCTGCTTGCTCTTTGCATGGCACCTGCTTAGAGAAAAGTGATGGCTGTCTGGCCAACTGAGTTTCAATAATCTGAGCCCTTAATTTGATTGCGTTCGACAACTTGGAGACGGAGCCTGTGAGAATGGGTTGACGACTGTCACATGGGGCGGGGAGGGTAATGCATTTAATTTATGGCTGCTTCTGTTTGTTTAATGTTATCCATTTCCCTTTCAAGTCTGAACCGCTGCCGGATGCACCGTCTGGCAAGCAAATTGGATTCGATTGCAATGGAATATTCTGTGCGGGAGGCTCATCTATAAATGATCCAATTTCAGCCCCTAGGAATAACTCTGTCAGTCTCCAGTTCTCCCCTCTTTGACTGACCTGAATACAAATCCTCCTTCCTGCTGCGCTACACAGCAGCAACCGGTCCAGCCTGGCCCCTGAGACAGAGGCGCAGCCCGGCTTCAGGCAGAATGAAGCCTACCCACATTCAGCCAGGTTCCTTTGGCCGGGGCATGCGCAGCCTCTGAATATCTGCTTCCACTGGGTTAGCAGGGCCAGGTTAGGGTTTGCTTAGGGCTGGAGTAATCTGGGCTACTGCTAGTCTCAGCAGGGGAATTCAGGCCACAGCATGGGTAGTTCGGGGCATGGTGAAGTTGGTTGGGGCAGTTCATATCCCTGAAGCTCTTACACCGCTTCTTCCAGCTGAACCCTAGATACCCACGGCATAACTTACACATCGCCCAGAAAACACAATTCCAGCCCCTGCTGGTGTCTTGCCTAATGTGTTCTTGACTTTTGCAGCTCATGTTTTCTTAGGAAAATTATATTTAACATTTTTTGTTATTGTTTAAAAAACCAAATTGGCGCAGAAAGCCCATTAAGTAGAAGCACCCTGAACTCTGATTTGAGCCAGAACCTCAGATCCACGGTATAGGCCTCTGCGTACATGGCTATGCAGTAGCTAATAGCAGTGGCAGATTGTTCTCCTCTGTATGGACCGGCTGCCCAGGGGGAACGGGACGCACCCTTTGCGCAGGTTTTGCAGCCGCTTGCTGACGGCAGAGAGCGTGTGGGACTCGCGGGCAGTGGGCTTAATTCCATGTTCTGGAGGGCAGTCCACTTCAGCAGTTATGAGCCCTTTTCTACTCTGTCTCATCCTGTCCTTCTCTGGCCCCATCTTCTAGCCCTAGCTCCTACATTTTTTCTCCCCGTTCAACACTTGTTCACGCCCCTGTTCCACTCCTGCCCATGCTCCCCTTTTTACTCCTATTTCTCTACACTTGGATCCTGGCTTTCCACCTGCGGCACCAGTTGTCTCCTGTCCCCTGCTTCTGTCCCCCTTATCCCATTCCCTACTCATACACTGTTTTCCTTCTGGCTCTTGCTCCCAATTCCTTTATCCCCAGGCACTCTGATTGCCTTTCACTTTCTGCCCTGCTTATCACCTTATTACATTCAAGTGCTCTTTCGTGCTGCCAAGTGGGATACCGTTAAGGCCAAGGTAGGCTCCTTTCACCCAGTTCCTCTGTTGAAGGGAGAGTTCTTTCATTCAAGACCCTGGCAGATGTTGAATTCACCTTATAATTAACACATTAGTCGCATGCTAAATTATAACATGCCACAGTTCAGAGAATTTATGGTGGAACAAAATGGTATACCAGCCATGATGATAGTCCATGTCTAATATCTTTAAGGTGAACATGAGACACGTCACCCAGACCCGGGGCTGCCCCAAGAGTTGTTGGCAATTAGCTTATGGCATTGGACAGTGGGAACCTCCAGCGTCCTGCGCCTGATCCTGGGGAATGGGCAAGAGGCAGCTCCAGGGCTTGAACCAGACCCGGAGCTGCCCCCGGGTCTGCCTCCTGCATTGCAGCGCAAAGCTTTGCATGTTCCTGTGCAGGGGGAGCCTATCAGCTCCTTGCACTTGGCGATATTTGAAGTTGCCCTGTCATGGTGTGGATGGCTGGAGATGGGGGAGCTCCTGGTCCCAAGCTGCGTGCCCTGCAATTGGGATCTGGGATTTTTTTTCCCCATATCCTCCAAATCGGGTGTTCTGCCAGACACATCTGGTATGGCAGGATGCATTGTTTCTGAGGTTGGGCACAGAGAACTCCTGGGATCCCATCGTGTGATTATATAACATCTCCCAGCTGTGTTAGTGCACAACCAAAGTTCAGGCCACAATTTAAATTGCTCGACTAAAGTGTCGGAGTATTCTGTTATCCCCTCTGGCCGCATCCACGCACACTGTGGGTGTTTGGTTCCCCAAGGGCAACTAGTGGCAGTGTACCTTGCACCACCGCTAGTTGTCCCCGGGGAATGCCTGTGCCACGTGCACTCTGGCATGCTGCAGGTTACCCTGGGGGTGGTAAGGAGCAATGGGCTGGCCCCAGCAGCCTTACCTGGGGTCCTGGGGGAGTCCCAGGGGCCTCCTGGGGCTGCAGCAGTGGCGTTTCTGCTTCACAGAGCCTGGCCGGCAGCCACCGCACAGCTCCAGGTGGCTCGGTTTTGAGTAGCGTGAGCTGCTCCCATGTGCATCACTCCGCTTTTTTCTCCCCAGGGGTCAAAACCCCTCTGTGCTGCTTCCTTGCAGCATGGAGAACAACTGAACGTGTAGTATAAGACATTGCAGATATCTCTGCAGTGCAGCACTTGTCTGGAAGCGGCTTCTGGGTGCAAAAATACTCCAGTATAGGAACAGGGAGACATGAGCGTCTCTGGAGGGCAATCCTGTTTCTAGAAAGGGGGTACTTTGGTGCATTTATACGTGTGCTCCAGGAGGTGGGGTAATTACCACACTCCAGGGTCTGCTGTGATGCACCGTAATTAGTGTGTTGGAGCAGCCTCGATGCCCTTTGTACTTGGAGGGGTGTGGAATCGCTCGTACCATTTAGTTGGGTAACCCAGAATTGGTTGCAAGCTGTGCTTTGGTTGTCCCAGTGACAGAGTAGAGTTCTGCCCCCGGCCTTCAGGAAACTCCAAATTTGACTAAATTTGGATGGATGTTCACTGTAACAACCGTTCTGAAATACTGAAATGAAAAATACAGACATTTTTGTTGGAACCAAAGCCTTTTTCTTTGAATTATTAAGTAATCACTTTGCAGGCACTGGAGAGAGAACAAGATAACAAGGCAAATCTGACAGGTGCTTGACAAGAACAAATTGTGTCAAGCCAGCTTGATTTGATTCCCTTGATAGGGCAGCTGTTCTAAGGGACAAGGGGAGCAGATGTGATGTGTCTTGTGGTTAGTAATGCTTTTGACACTGTCGCTTGTAATAGTCTCATAAGCGAACTGGAGTGAGATGGTCTAGATTAGGGGTTGGTGACCTGCAGCCCGTGTCTGAAGAGCTTCTGTCCGGTCTGCCAAGGACAGTCCCACCGTTTTGTGCAAGAACGCACCATCGAGTGGACTGTCTAACAGCTGCCTAGGATCCGGCTATGTTAATTCAGCTTGGTGTCACTGGCAGGCTGCTGGTCCCTGGTCTCGATGACATCACCCCGTGGTGAGGGCACTATTAATTGGAAATGCACACTTTGAAATACAGTTCTCATTTTCACACCGAACCATTGTTAGAAGATTTCAAGCGAGGTCCTGTAGATCTGTTTCTAGTCGATATTTTCATTAATGACTTGGCAGCGTATTTTTAAAATGACACCGAGGCGGGAGGGATTGCAAGCACTTCAGAGGGCAGGTTAGAATTAATATATTTTTTTTATAAATCAACCAGCTGTGTAACTCAAGAACAATGCAACATAGTAGACTTAGGAAGGAGAAACCAAGCACACGCATACAAAATGGAGACCTGGCTGGATAGCATTGCGCAGGAAAGGATATGGAGGTTGCCATCGGCTTGCGTTCAGTTGGGTGGGATACTGTTGCAGGAAAAAGAAAGTCCGGGTTATATTGACAGGGATGCTAGAAAGGGAGATAAGTTCAGGGTCAGTTTAGATTTGAGTAAATATGGTAATTAAGATAACCCCTCCCCCCAATAATTAGATTCTATATATAGAAAATTTATAAATCTGTTGTAATGCTCCAAGTATTGAATCTAATTATTGGAGGGTTTTCTTAAATTTATCCCCCCCCCCCCCCAAACTGCTACAGCAGGGAAAGCAGTCGCTGTGGGAGGGCAGTGGTCAGGCTGCCCTCTGCCCCCCTGCAGCCTTCCTGCTCCCCCTGCCACCTGCCCCCCACCCCCAGCTTCTGCCCCTTCCCCTCCCCTCTGCTTGCTGTCCGACACTGCTCGGGCTCGGAGCACAGCGCCTGGAAGCACAGCCCTTGCTGGACCAGGCTACGGTGACAGTGCTGCTGGTTGACCGGGCAGGGGACAGGTTCCCTGCACTCCCTGCCCATGAGGGAATCCAGCTGTGCCTAACAGTAAGGGTGGGAAGGTGGGCATAAGCTGTGGAGGGGATGGGCAGGAAGCTGCTGTGGATCTGACTCGGGCTCAGAACCAGTGCCCGCAAGGTAGCTGCCTGCGTCCCGCTCCGCTTTGTACACGAATCAATGTTGAGGGGAAAACCCATGCTGATGCAGGGGACCCTTGTCTTAGATTTGAGTCAATATGGTATTAAAAGCTGCCAAACGTTTCTCTTGGGTGGGACTGTCTCTGTGTGCAAAGCAGCTGTGGCAGCATCCCAGAGGAAATTAAAGGATTGGTATTTTGTCTTGGCTTGATTTTTTTTGTCTTTGGTCTCGAAGCACCTCCTAAAGGCGTCAGGCAGCACCATACGTGGCGTGTGAACTCTGCCTTAAGACCTGGGAACTGTGTAGTTGGCCTTGTGCAGTGCTCGCACACATCGGTGAGCTCTGTGTGGACACACGCCATGCCTACTCCATTGGCCGTGCTGTCTGGCGAAACCAGTTCGGCAATATTGTCCCAATCAAGGTTCTGATCATTTTGGCGGCTTTACATTTATTCTATCTGCTCCTGCTGAAAAGTCCTTGGTAAAAGTACTGGTGGCTTGTTTTGGGCACCAGGCTTGAGGATACGCCATGAGAAAAGGTCCTGCCGGACTCACTGTGACCTGCTCTTCTTCTGACCCAATGCATCGTCCCTTCTGGGTGCCCAGCGAGCCAACTTCAGGAGGAGAGGAAAGGATGCTCTGGGTAAAGCCTAGCTCACAGCCTGCTGGTTAGAGCATTGTATTGGGAAGTTGGAGAAATGCAGGCTCTAAGCCCCCTCTTGCTGCTTCCCGGACAGGATCCCAACCACTAGACCGTGGAGATAAAAGGCCCTTTTCCCCCATCAAACAGTTGCTAGATGTGTGTTCTCTTTCCAAGCACGCGTTGAAGGACTTGTGCACGCACCCACGCAATCCTCTTCTGCTGCAGGTGGAAACAGAAGCTGAAATCTGTGCATGTGATAGAAAACACCTGTGCAGCCATGTAAATGGCAGATAGGTGAAACGGGATTTAGCCTTAATCTACGAAAGGAGAATGGTGATCAGCTGTCCGAATCTGGGGGTGGGGGTAGGAGATTTTCTTAATTTGCAACGAAGACTTGGCTTGGATACGAGGAAGAGTCTCTAATGGTGAAGGTTGTGCAAGACTGCAGCAGGCATTGTAGGTGCATTTCTTTGGAGGTTTTTAAGGGAAGGTAGGCAAACATCTGTCAAGCATGGCCTAGGTATGCTTAATCCTGTGTCGAAGGCAAGGTGGCCGCCAAGAGTCCCTTCCACCTCCTCATGTCTGTGATGCTAAGAACTTTCTAGTTGGAAGAAAATAGATTTTTTTTTAGTCAAACTTGATAGTTTTCTATAAAAAAAAGAATTTATGGGGTGGGGAAGGATTGGAATAGTGGTTGAAGAGGGTGTGGGGCTAATTTATGGCATGCCTGCCAAAAAGTTTGGCCTTCACTGTTGTAAACTATTTATAGGAGTATCTAGTAATTAAATACAAAGGAACTGATTTACTTAGCATTTAATTACTAAGTAGTTTAATTGATAATTAAAACAGTACAATTACCATCTGCGTTGCTCAGCATTTCTGCATATTGTTTATATAGCCCACAACTGTTCTTGCTAGTCTTCAGCAATCACATTACAAATTTTAATAAATGTATTTGTGCTTGTGCTCCATGTAATATGAATTAATGAGTGCTAAAACCCAAGGAAAAGTGATAATACCAAGAAAAAAATTAATTGTACCCCAGTAAGGGACTATTTTAGCTAGACTGACTCTAGCTGATATATTGTGTTCCCCTCCCCAGCTCTGCATAAGGTATTACTTAACTGATTTATCGATTATTTACGCTAACACTGATGCAAACCCCTTTGGAATATCAAAGTAGTCAGAACCCGGCTTTTTTTACCACCAGGCTAGCCTGAAGCGTTGCATGAGGCAGGGGTCGGCAACCCTCAACACGCGTGCCAGAGCATGCCACGCCAAGCCATTTTGCCAGCCAGGGCTCTGGGTAGCTGCCACTGGCCACGGAGCTTGGGCTGCTTGCAGCAGGTGGCCAGGAGGCTGCAAGCCCTGGTTGTGGCTTGATGCAGCTGCACTGGGCTGTGTGGTGGCACCTGCATGCACACCTTGGGTGCGTGGCTGGGAAGGAACCTGGGGCAGAGCAACCCTGGCTCCTCCCCACCATGTACCCCAAGGTGCGCATGCAGCCTCTGCTGCCGCCATGGAGCAGGGTGCAGCTGTCTGCTGCCTCCCTGCTGCAGCTGCCCGGAGCCCAGGCGGGTTGTGGCAGGCGAACAGCGGGAGAAGCAGGCTGAAGGCAGAAGCAGTGAGGGGCCCGATCCTTTTTTTTTCTTTCTTTCTGCAGAGCCTGCTTCCTGTTGCCGGTGGGCCGAGCATCCCCTGAGCTCTTCCTTGGGGCCCATGTGCTGGAAGCCTGCCAGGCACTGCTCCCTGCATGGGCTTGGGGAAGAGTTGGATCTAGCGGGTGCTGCCTGTGAGCTAGGGCAGCACCTGTGCAGCTAGCACCCTGCGTGGGCAGCCCCAGGGGGCACTGCCACCGCCATGGAGGATGCGGGCAGGCTCTGTTGAATGCAGAAGGCCCCTCAGCACTTTTTTGTGCCCCCAAGGTACAGGCCAGGAGTTGGGAGGAACCAGACCGTGGAAAGCACCAAGCACAACAGGACGAGGTGACAGTCCTATCTCTACTGCCCAATGTAGCACCGGCTGGATCAGCGACATGCAACTTTTTTTAGCCTCAAGGTCCCCCTCCAGTTATATCTTAGATCTACTTTCAGAAAATATATAGATATAAGAATGAAGTGTGCCACTAGTTTTACCCCAGAAAAAAGTGCGTCTCGGGTATCAAAAGTTTGGAAAGCATGGGGCTAAACAGTTGGAGGGCCGGTCTTTGCTGCTGCCTTACCTCCAACGGTATGCATGCCACATGGGCCTATTCCACTCCAGGTGCAAAAGGAAACCAAACTGCTTAATCGTCAATCCTTCTGCTGTGCAGCTACAGAAGTACCACTTAGGTTTCTGAAGCTGAAATGGGATTTAGCCCTTGGACTATCTGATTCCCTCCCCCCACCCCCAAATATTTTTCAGCTGAAACTATTTGCAGATTGGGCCCAAACTCCAGAACAGTTTAGATTGACCTGAAAAGAACAAGCTATTCACACTATAAATGCTGCGCATCCTACTCCCAGCCAGGTGCAAATACCTGTGCAGGAAGAATGAGTTGAGAAGTTCCCCCAGGAATGGCACCAAGTGTCCTGCACGTGGGAAATGACACAAAGGCTGGAAGTGGCAATTTCCTAGTATTACAGATGTTGGAATCGGCAGAAAAGGAGCTGCTCCTAGAAGGGCAGAGGCAGGAGAGAGGTGCAGGGACATTCTCAAGCTCATTGTTTGCCACGTAGAACGGAAACGCCTTTTATTCTTGGGGGTGTCAATACGGCCATATGAGACGAGGCTGAAATGGGAATGTTCTGCTTGCAGGGAGGATATGACAGCAATCTTTAAATACTCGAATGGCTATTATCATAAAGAAGAAGGGAAGCACCTTTCCTTTCTTGCTGCAGAGAGAAGGATGTGGACCAACAGCTTGAAACTGCAGCAGAGTAAGTTTAGATTGGATATCCGGAAGAACTTCACTGTTAAATGGTAAGGCAGTGGAATAGATGGCCTAGGGAAGCTGTGGGATCTCCATCACTGGTGGTGTTCAAGAAGAGGTTGGACAGTCACTGGTCAGGGATGATTCGGGCATAGCTATGCCTATGTTCTACCATGGGTGTTTCCCATGCTGCTGAGCTTTGCAGGTCCCCATTTGCAGGTCCTACATATGTCAGGGTGTTTTTAAGCTGCCCTCAGATGCATTGGGTATTGGCTACAGCCAAGGCTGGGGACTCGGATTGGGGTGTGCCCATGCTTCTGCTGGCGTCCAAGCATTCTAGCTCCTTGGTATTTATGCAAGGAGGCAGGTGAACTTCTGGAGGGTCCTGAAGTATTTGGAAAAGAATAAAGGGCGAGTGTGGATTGGAATAGCCATTCTGCAATAGCACCCTGAATAGGCAAGCCCTTGGTGGTCTTGGGACATGCAGTCAGTGCCAATTTTTCCTCCATCATCATTCAGCAACGTTCCCTGAAAGTGGCATGATTAGTACTGCACACTGCACTGATGAGGAGCCTTGTACCCGTGACTGGGTTTGGGGCAGACAGACTTCTGCGGTGATAGACTGAGTTACAGTGGCATTTCAGCATTTGTTTCCATTGTCTCCATTCAGTGCCATATAGCTCTGCTTCCTGGACCATTATCCTCAATTCCTGCCTTGTCTCCCAATTAAATTATTCATTTAAATTTTGATCTTAGAAGTAACTCCCCACCAAATTGACATGACCGCCCCTCCACCTACATAGTTCAATTTGCTGAGTGGTTTTGTTGTGGGCTGTGATGTATATTGGTGTTTTGGAAGCTTCTAGTATTTCAGCTCCATTCCTGCATAAAGGAGATTGCAAGCCTCTCAAATGAAAGGTGACCGTTATACTATCCCGTTTCAGATGAGGCTTCAGTTCAAGGGTCTGCACAAGCTGAGCAGCTCGCCAGTCTCTTGTCACCAAGCTATGCCAGTTCCTGTAGTCAGTAGCACCTAAGGGGGAGTGATGCATCTAACATCGCAGCCAGCTGCTTTACACGCCCCGGCCCAAATGACCTGGTGCACAAGTCCACACTGGGTCTGAAACTCATACCTCTGAAGCTGCAGTGGGACACTTTACCTGCTCTGCCATTGTGCCCTGCGAGGGTTCACCCACCCAAAATGCCACCTCACCTTCTGTGCGGCAGACTCGGCAGTTCATGACGCCTTGATTAAGAAACGAGGGCAATGCAAATTAACCCAGCAAACATTAACTGGGTTAACACTGGCAAATGCATAGGTCCGAAAATGTAACTGCAAACGGGGATCCTTTGAGCGGGTTCGTTTCTAGTCAGGTTCCACAGGGATCTGTTCTTGGCTCTCTCGTACTCATGGTTTTTTATCAATGATCTGAAAGCAGACATAAAATGCATACTGACACTTTGTAGATAGTAACAACTGCTCCTGGAACACTGTTCTGATGTCTGCAATCCAAAATGATAGTGAAAAATTGGAGAAGCATCAGAGAAGAGCCACAAGAATGAGCAAGGGGTTGGAACAAGGGTTTTGGAACCGGGGCTCGCTCTACGTAGCTACAGGGAAGGTTAAGGGTCACCGTCTAGAAGTCCCCACCTGAGAAACAGAACTTCAATCATAGGGGGATCTTCTGCTTAATAGCCAAAGGTTTAAAAAGGTCCAGTGGTTGGAAATTGAAAGCAGATTGATTTAGATTAGAAAGAAAGCCCATGTTTTTGATTCAAGGGAGAACAGCTCACTTGGATGTTTAGTGGATTTTCCACCGTTGGCCATTTTTAGTTCTGATGGGGATTAATTCTGGAAACACCTATTGCTTGTGATCTCTATCCTTAGGTCAGATTAAGATGGCCACAGTGGTCCTTTCTGGCCTTGTCTGTGAATCGGCGATTTAAAATCAGCCATAGATCCCTTTCAGAAGCAGGCTGCTTATTGCAGCCCAGCCCAGGTTGCTGCTGTCTGCAGTGTCATACAACTGCTGTCCGGAGGTAGGCCTACACAACTAATACATGAACTATGAAGTACTGGACCCTGGAAGCCAGACTTCTCTTGTACCTCTGTAGAAAAGTCTTTCCTGGTCAGAAGGAAGAGCAGTTAACTGAGTTAACTGGGGGAATTTGCTCTGCTCTTTAGTTGTGCCCTATCCGTGAGCAAGCTGAGATTTTCAACCTCTCAAGCAGTCTGTTCCCCACCTTGCATAAACTGTGAACTCCTCAAAGTTGTAGCAAATTAGGTTTAGACTAGATATGAGGAAAACCTGTTTGCACTGGTGAAACAGCGAGGCAATGGAATAGATTACCAAGGGAAGTTGTGGACTCCCCATCACTGGAGGAGTTCAAGAATTGGATATGCATTGGTTGGGGGTGATCTAAGAGTAGCTACGTCTGGAGTGCTCTGTAAAAAGCAACAGTTGGAAACCAAGGACCCATCCCCTGCATGGCCACATGGCTCATTAGGAGATAACAAGAATAGCTCTGCAGCC
>JAGPOW010001806.1:1207172-1220429 GCA_030014935.1 Caiman crocodilus | reverse complement strand
CACAAATTGCCTTAGAAGATGAAAGCAGCCTGGGTAAGTGCATAGAGAGGATACACAAAGGGGAGTTCTGGCTGTCTAGCTAGAGCCGTAATTCTCAACCAGGGTGCCACGATTTCAAATAGGGATCCATAGTGTTAAAAGCATTCTGACCTGTTGGGGTCTTTCTGAGTTCTTTGCAACAGAAAAGAGCTCTATTTTTCTCTATAGTTAAAAAAAAAAAAAGTGGAAAAAATAAGAGCTAGCATTTTCCAAGGAGTATCTTTAGTCTAAAATGCTTGAAACTGCTGAGTTTAGAGGGCTTACTATGTGGAGTCATGTTTGTGGTCATCAGATTGCAGAGCAGAATGGAGGGTATTTGAGTCTTTCCCATGCTTCTGGACTTTGCTGGTTGTCGCATGAGGTCAGGAAGGTATTTTTTTTTTCCTTTCTTCTGTTGTTACAGGTGTCAGGAAGGGTTTTTTTTGTCTTCCTCAACAGCATTGCATGATGGCTGCATCCAAGCTTAGGGATTTTTTGTGATGTGCTGATGCTCCAAATATTCAGAGGCTCCGGTTTAGAAAACGAATGCTCCCAGAGTCCCAGCTGGCTGACCGCAGGGCCAAGCCAGACTCCCCATTTGGGGATCTAGGAGGAGTTTTTGGTCCATGGTCACATGGGTAGAGATTGTACCGAGGGGCATGGCTCTCTTCCTTGGATCCCCTGAGTGCATTTTAACAACACTTGTGCTAGTGGGACGGTCGTTGTTCCCCTGTTTTATCCCAGGCAGGTTAGGTTATTTTTGGTGTCTGAGGGCCTTGCAGCTGTGTGACAGGGCAGTTTGTGTAGTTTTAGGAATAGCTTAGACAAATATATGGTATAGTTTGGATAGGAATGATCCTGCCTTGAGCAGTTAGACTATATGATCTCTGGAGATTCAGTCCAGCCATACTTTTCTATGATTCTTTGAAGGCTTTGACATTTGCAAAGTCTGGTGATATTTTGCATTCCTGACATTTCTGCAAAAATATCTTTAAAAAGGATGGATGGAAAGCTGATCTCGAAGCAGCACTGAATGAACCTCATTCCAACTCTGCTTGAACAGCAAAACTATCACATGTGGAGTAATTGAGCAAACAGTCTGCTAGAGGAGGTAGGAACTTATTAAAGCAGGAGGGATTCCCGGTGCCCACCAACTATTGGAGATGTACAGGTACTGGGGCAAGTAGGGACGACCCCAATCAGAACCATGAGTCAGGTGCTCCAAAATCATGAAATTTGGTTTTAAAAAAAATCTCTCTCTTTTTTTTTAATAATCCATTTGGGGTTTACGTGCTTTCCAGTTTTGAACCTTTTATGCATGAGGTTTTCAATTTCCCTTTGCAGTCGTGAGAGGTGGAAGCTTACTCATTTTTAAAAGACAGCTGAGATTCCTGCATCTTCATATGACTCTAGGAGTTGGAGCATTAAGTACAACATCAAATAGCATAAAACTTGGGATGAAATCCTGAGAGCTGGCAATAGTGGACTGAGATGCATCAGTATTTGAAGAAAGATTGGAAATGACATGGACCCAAATTCTGTGCAGGTTGCAGCGGTAATATGCATTTCTGCCTTTTTCTTCACACTTGCTTTCAGCCAGATGGGACTCTGGGAGCATTAGTTTCCTTGTCCGTGTTCCTACATCCACCCAGGGCCAGTCTTCACCCATAGCCCCACTTGCAGCTTTTCCTGGTTCTTTTAAGAACCACAGGCACAGATGGAGTCTAAGGAGGGGAAATAACCTGAATTACCTGAACTTTTCCAGGCTTTACTAAGCTCAGTCAGGCTCAGAGCAGTTAAGTTTTGTTCCTGTCTCTTCCAAGTGCTCTTGCCAGTTAAACCTCGTGATAGTCAATCATTCCAGCCTCCTTTCCCCAAAGCTTTAGTTTAACTAGAGGGATATGCACAACTTCTGCAGTGCTGTGAGTACATACTCCAAGGTTGACTGAGCCAGCTGCTGCCCTTAGCGCAGCTGCACACCAGGTGTGCCATTGCACCAGACATAGTCCCTTAGGGAGTATTACTGTCTTGTAATTACAAGTTGCCCTTTCCCTGTGTAATGTTGCCATTGCAGACATCAAGGTTGAGTGTATTGCTGGGGCCAAGCCAAAGATACCGACTCTCTTAAGAATCTGTCTGGGATCGAGCAAGAAGCTCCTTTGTTTCTGTGTGAGCTGATGAGCTCTTCCCAGAGAAGTGTGCTTGGGATTACTGTCAGCTGAGTTTGGAAAGCCATACAAAGTGTGATGATGGCCGGACTTTGCCAGCCAGCACGCTCACTAAGTTTTAGCTATCAAGGCACTTGTTCTTTTTGCGTGTGTGAGCACCTGTTGTGCTCAGATGATGTGCATTTCTTATCTGTGCCTCCCAGTGTTATCAGAAGCTTGTCCGCTGGTTTTGCTCCAAGCCTCTATGTCAGAAGCCGTTCTGGAAAGTGAACGGGGATAACTCCTCCGGAAGGGAGAGGGAGTTAGTCACGTTAGTCTGAAGTCGGGCAGAAGGCAGGGTCGGGTGGCACTGTGGAGTATATCCAGATTAGTGCAAAAGTGGAGTTTGTGGTGAAGTAGACCATCTGCAGCACTGCAGACCTCATGCAGTGCACATCCAGGGGTTTTGTGATGCTGCTGATTTTTAGCAGTGTTATGAGGGGTTTTTTGACACCAAAATCCTGGTGTGAAAAACCCTGTGGCAGAAGAAAACGGAGCTGGCCAGCTGGAGGTAGACTCTGGCTGCCGAACAGGCTCTGTGTGTCCGGATCGCCACCACTGGAGCCTTGGAAGGCGCCCAGCATCCCAGGTAAGACTGCTGGGGTAAACTGCTGCATGTCAGAGCGCACGTGCACAGGTGTTCCCCAGGGACAAGTAGCAATGGTGCAACTATGTGCCGCTGCTGTTTGTCCCCACGAAAACATGGGGACACACCTTTAGAGTCTAATTGGTTTAGAGAGACTTAACCTTTCTAGGCAATAGCCTACCATGTCAGATGCTGCGTACTTGCATGGTCCAAGGACGCTGGGCCCAGGAAAGTGTCTGGCATTAGCTATCTGTTTAGCCATGTTCACCTTTCAAGCTTGGGCTACACTTCCTTGTCAGTTAGGAGGCAATGCTTTACCAGCCTAGCGAAGTTGGCATTAAACCGTACCGTAACTGCAGTCATGGTGGTACATTTGGACTTGTACTGGTAGAATGGCATCCCTGTCAGGAGCACTTTGCCAAGGGAAATGGACCAGCAACCCTGCGTGTGGATAAAAAGCCTATAATGGCAAAAAAGTTATTTGCCAGTGCTGGGAACTAGTGCCTTGAACAGATTAAAGGCCTTTTTTAACTTACTGAATATCAGGGCTTTCTCTGGCACACTTATGTTACTTAGGGGGCTGCTTTTTCTATACTCCTAACCAACATACCTATAGGAAAGTCTGGTGAATGCAGACCAGGCCTTAGCAAGTGTGGCTGGGGAGCCTTAGGTGAGTTTTAGTTAGCAGTACAGAGCTAAACTTGGGAACATCAGCATGGGCAGCATGAGTGTGTTACTTCTACTTACCTGCTCCCCTCCCACCAGAAACCATTAGGGATTCCAGTCTCCTCCCAATGCTCACTTTTTGTGCGATTGGATTGCATCCCAGTTTCTTCCTGCAGCAGGAATCGAGGCAGCGTGAGACCCCGTGAGACTTAATACAAAAGCTGATGCTTTCACTTCCTCGGAGCAAGATTATTGTAACTACTGGCAGTGATCTCTCTGTAATGAGGCTCTCTAGTAATTACAGACTTTGAAATACCCATGGCAATGTCATGTCTGGCCTTTCAGGTGGGCTGTTTTGGTACTTGTCATGGGGTATACATATATACAGTGATTAATTTGCGGGGAGGGGGAGTTATTTTTGCATGCACTGATATTTCCCCAAGCTGGTTTTACTGTTGTCACGTTTGGTCTCTATCAGCAGTGAATAAAAGGCAATGTCCATTTATCAGTCGTGTATTTCTATGCAACGTGTAACTTGGTAGAAGATGTCTTATGTGTTAGTAATCTGTGTACTCAACAGGTTTTCAATTATTTATTGACAGTCCAACCTATTTGACTAGCTGTCAGCCAGTTAGCTTTCCTCCCAGACAGTGGCCAAATGCATTTCAGAAGGAAAATGCATCAGGTGCATATCAAAGAGGACACCTAAACACTGTCAGGCAGCTTTCCATCTGTTCAACTAAAAGAGCACAGAACAACTCAGAGCTTACCAGCAAGATCAAAATGCTAATGTATAAGGCTCGTGTACTCGGCGCTCTCACGTACGGTGAGGAAACATGGACAGCTTATACGTATCAAGAGAAAAGGTTAAACAGCTTCCACCTGTGCTGTTTATGCCACATACTCAACATCAAATGGGAAGGTAAAGTTACCCATGCAGAGGTTCTTCAAAGGGCAGATTTACCAAGTGTGACAGCCCTACTCACACACAGATGACTGCAGTGGCTAGGTCATTTGGGCAGACCGGCATATGGAAGCATACCTAAGGACAAGCTATATGGGGAATGATCGAAGGAACAAAACCAGCAGGACATCCCAAGCTTGACGACAAAGACACGTGCAAGCGAGAGATGATGGCGTTTGGAATCGATCCTGACCAACCTTGGCAAGCGATCGTAACAAGTGGCATCATCATCTCCACCAGGGCATCAAAGTCCATGACAGAAATTGGCTCCAGCAGGTCGAAGAGAAACGAGCCCGTAGGAAGCAAGCAGCTCCCGACCCACCCGACCATGACGTACATTTGTAACCACTGCCACAGATCATACAAATCTTGGATTGGACTATTCAGTCCCATGAGACACTGCAAACCATCTACATAATAGGCTGCAGTATCCACTGCCTTCCATCGATGAAAGGATGCCAAAGATGTCCATCTCGGGGAGGAAGTGATGTGCCAAGATACAAATGTTTCTGTCCTCCCTGAGTAAAGAATAAGGTGGGGTGATGCTAATAAGGGATTCAGAAGAAGCCTTTTTGGGCAGTGGGTGGCCAAGACACCCAACGTCTAAGGGAAGGAAAGTACTGTTGTCAGGGAGTGAGGGTGAGCGCATCGTGGCAACATCTGTTGAGAAGACAAGTGCCACGTGAGCCGTGCAATGAGCCCACACTGAGGGTAGCCTCACGGGTGACGTGATCTGCAATGGGTGCAAATTGTGCTGCACAATCTAGGAGAGTAAGGGCGGGCCTGGTCCACAAAACTAGACATAAGCTAGACAGACTTCCCCAGAGTCCGCTATAAGGCCCAGGGCAGCTTACAGAAGCAAACTAACATAAAAAAAGTAAAACAAGAGAAAAACAGGAGCAATAAAATGACTCGAAAGAGCTAACAGAGCTATAGAGCAACTTCCCCCTCCCCCCCCCACACCCACCCCCTTATAGCTTTGCCTGGTCACACCTAGTGAAAAAGGAAGGTCTTGCAACACTTCAGAGGATGTCCAGGCTTGGACTCCGGCAGACCTCAAGGGAGAGGGAGATCCAGAGCTGGGGTAACCTCCCTAAACTCCCGTGTGTTCTGGTGTTTTTGGTGGAGGTTGCCTTTGGCTGACCTTCGGTATCACAATGAGTTGCAAGGGAGAAGGTGGTCTTATCTTGCTCCCAGCTAAAACCAGTTAAGATTCTTGCCCCTGTGCTTCCTTCCTTCTGTTCCAGAACTGCACTGATCTGATGGTTAGAAACCCATTTCTAATTTTCAACCTAAAATTATTTATGGCCAGTTTATACCTGTTTTTTCTTGTGCCAACCTTGTGCTTTAGCTTAAACAGCTCTTCTCTCTCCCTGATGTTTTCCCTTCTGAATTGATAGAAAGCAATCCTATCCCCATTCAGCCTTTGTGTTGTCAGGCCAACTTATTTTAGTCTCTTTCTGTCCATTTAGATTATCCATTCCCCTGGTTATCCTAGCAGCTCTTCTCAACCCCTGTGCTAGTTTGAATTGGGACCAGTGTTGAGAAGGATTCTCCCCCAGCGGTCCTCAGCCTTGCAGGACTCAAGGCATCTCTTGATAGACTCGAAGCACACCTCCAGAAAGAGCCAGACAGCTGTTGGCTTTCACTTGCTCCTTGATCATGGAAAAGTAATAGAGCAATATTTCTGTTTTAAAGAATTCAGAGAGACCACAGCGGGTCAGAGTGTGTTTGACACCATGTATTCCTGTTTGAAGTCTGAGTTTATCTTGTGTTAACACTGCTAATATTATGTGCAGCCTGTGGGACTCTTAAAGGGAAGTCACAGCACTCCAGGATGTGGTTGAGGATCACTGCTTTACACCCGTAATGCAGGAGGACGCGGGGTTGGCGTGAGGCACGTCAGCGAGAGAAATGGATGTGTTCACAATACATCTTGAAGAACTGGTCGCTGAAAAGTTAACCTTGTTTTTTTCCATACGCTGGTGTCCAAATAGATTAGATGTACTGCATGTCCTTTGTTATAAAAATCAGTTAACTTATCAAAGAAAACTATCTGGATTTTCCGGCGCAAAAACCTTTCGTAAACCCGCGTTGCTTTTTATCCCATTTTCCATGCATCTCTGTGTTTTTAATTATTCTTTCCTTCAAAATTTGTTAAAAAAATCTTGCATATTATTGAGGCCAGACGGAGACATCTGTTGTTACTTAGGTCGCTTTATCTCTTTTGTGAAAATACACATTATGTTTACTGTTATCCAGTTACATTTTACCATCCCCACTTGAACAGACTGCTTCCAAATGGATCGTACTAGAGTTTTGATTGCAGGCGTCAGTTCTTTCAGCGTCCGGGGAACGCAGTTATGCGATTCTCTTGACTTGAGCGCATAAACGTCTTTGAATTTTGTTTCTACTTTGGGTGTGAGAAACTCCGCATACCCCGGGACGCTGTAGCGGTGCTGCTGCCACTTCGATGCCCCCTCTTCTTGGCTGAGGGCAGGGGCAGCTGGAGACTCCCCAGTTTTGGTACGTCCGTATTGGGGCCCCACAGGCAGGGGGGAGAAAAGGGAGCGCAGAAGGAAGTGACAGCAGCACAGCCCGGCCCTGGTACAGCTCCTCATCGCCGGGTGCGGGGACAGGCAAAGCCTTATGGCTCCATGGGCCATATGTTGTTGACCTTTGGCTTAGAGGTATAGGTTTTTGCTCAGTGACTGGTTTTAGAGGCTCATTTAAAAAAAGCTGGCGGTGTCTGTATTTGGTATTATATTTGATGCATCTTTTGCCCAGAGAGAGGAGAGTGTGAATGGCTGCATTTTATCCTTGCCAGGTGGTGCCTGGATAACTCCTATCATGACAAAACTCCGGCTACCTTTTTTTCTTCGTTTCATAGCCTTCCACCAGAAGTCAGAATTCCTTTTGCCAGCGGGTGCAGCTGGGTGGTAGGAGTTGCTGCAGCTGCATTTGCACCCAAGTAGCTCTGCCACCACTCCTAGCTGACTCCCAGCACCGCTCTGGTGCCAGAGAGCACAGCCCAGAAGGTGCTGTCCTTGTGTTGGTAGCAGTAGAAGAATCAGCTTGACAGTGTCTGCAGTGGTAACCAGGCCTCTGGGGCTCCTGCTGTTTGTCCTTTTGGGATACAGCCAGGACCCCTCATTTGTCTCTGAAATGGGGTTTCTTGGTGGTGCTGAGCTTCTTCCGCAGCACTCAGACGTGAGTGCTCAGGGAAAGATGCCAGAGCCTGTGATGAGGAAGCAAGCCAGGCCAGTGATATATTCCATTTACTCATGACCTCTCTAATTCATGGAGTCCGCTCAGTACATCAGAGGCACATTCAGCAGCTAGGCTGCCAAAAACATAGCGGCTGAAGGCAGGTAGGTGGCTAGGACATTGGCACAGACAGCACCTGGCGCTTTTAAGGCTCTGCTGCCATCCACAGAAAGACTGCACCATAGGGTGCTAGATGTGGCACTCCCACATGAGATGCTACTGCGCAGTAGTGTTGGGGGGCACTGACCTTAAAGTGATGCTGCTGCACAGGAGTAACAAGCTACTGTGCGGTAGCTTATTGCCATTGTGCGGTAGCATCAGAAAAAAACCCATGTGGGGATGCTACTGCACGTTACCACCGGTTACCGTGCAGTCATTTAGTACTTGGTTATGCAAGTAGCAGCTGCTCAGTCTGTTGCTCGTGTAGACGCAGCCAGCATTACTTCATTAGTTTCCTTAAGATGCCCCAGTAGCATTGACACGCGTAGTAAACAAGAGCTCGGTACACCGTGATGCCTTTCTAGATCCCCAGTAATAATTTCTGCTTCTAATGATGCTAAAACTCCCAGAGTAGCATCCAAGTACGCTCCCTGTCGATTAAGAGGTCCCCAATGTCTGAGAGAGATTCCCTGTCAAAATTAGGTTACAGTCATGTTAAGTTGAGAATATGCATTAGGGATTTAAGATGAAATCCAGTAGGAGTATGCTGTGCTTTTCCCAACCCGGGTCAGTGTTAAGGGAAAAACAATCTAAGCAGCCTGGCAGTGCCTAGCCAGGGATGCAAACACCCTCAATTCGGTCCTGACGGGACATGAAGTATTAACAATGCAGTTGGTAACAGCAAGGTATAACCAGGTAATTATGATTAAGCTGCTTCAGTGTTTGTGAGAAGGATGGTGTTATGGTTACAGCCCTGGCCTGAGAATCGGGGTGGCTGTGTTGTGTTCCTGCCTTGGTCGCAGGATTCTTCTTCTTTGTGGTAGTGCTTATAATTATCCACGCGGACCTGTCTGTGCTGCAACTTCGGCGCGTCTTCTTGAGGGTACGCCCCCGTGATTGCTCCCGAAGGTTTAGTCCTGCAGTTCTTGAGTCACCATTGTGGATGAATTCTCTCTTATGCTCTGAGGCTCCTCTGGCCTCTCTCTCTTCCTCTGTAGCTGTGTAGTATTTGACATAATGGGGCCTTAATCTCAGTCATGGGGTTTCCAGGTGCGAACACGACACCGGTGCAAAGGAGGAAGAGTTGGAACGCTGTCTCTGTGATGGCTCAGAAAATGTACAAGAAGCAAAGTGGTTTTCTTTTCCCTTTTTTGTGGTATCTTTTACTGGCCCAACTGTATAGTTGGGAGAGACATTTGACAAGCTCTCCGGCACAAAGCAGCTGCTGGTGGGTGGTAATTTCTATTCAATTTGGAGAGTAGCATCTGATGTGGCCCTTTGTTAAACGTCTTTCTCAACAGTTTGTCCAATAAAAGATATTGTTTAAAAAATGCTTGCCTCATATAAAAAAAAAAAAAAAAAAAGGAAGCGAGCTATGGTTGTTTGAAGAGTATGCGGCCAAGTTGCTAATGAGATGATAAAGGCTTTGACACTCCAGCACCATTGCTCACTAGAGCTAAGTACAGACAGTCAAAAAGCCCAAGGCTGAGCGGATTCAATCTACACAGCTTACACTAACCAGTGAAAATCGAACTGATAAGCAGACGTTTATTTTTGACTCTGGAGACGCAGCCGCATGGCTGCAGTAGGTCAGGCCAGAAGCTGGGGTGCATTAGAGCACGCCTCCCTGCTCAGCTGGAGCAGACAGGCCCGTCCCACCCACCCTGAAAAGGGGAGAGGGGGTTGCAGGGGAGTTGCAAAGCCTTGTGGGATGCTGGAGGACTGTGAGTTAACTTGACTCTGGAGGGGATCTGGGACAGAGGTTCAATAAACCTATTTAATCTAAATCAGTTGTCTGATACTACATCCACCCAGGTTTATCTTAAACCAGTTTTGGCCATTTTGAGAGCAGTTTATATGCATTGAACTTTTGTTGCATTACAGATTTAAACTGGTTTCTGATCACTTATACCAGTTTGTGTGTAAATTCTGTCCCTCGCCTAGGAGTTTCTTGCAGCGCAGGAAATGCCAAAGTGGTTTTACAGACTTAGCTTTACTTTGTAACGCAAAGGTTTACGATTGCAATATGCCGCCTGCTCAGGCTACCGTGGGCTTCTCATTGGAGAGATGTATTATTTTCATGTGGGTTTATTGAAAAGAAGTTCAGGCCGGTTCCTGATGATGAGATCGGTCTTTGTGGCACTGCCTGGGGACTGCAGAAAGGGTAAAAATCTCCTGATTGTTCACTCACACGTTTAAGAGCATAGGACGCAGAACTGGAAAGGACCTCTTGGGTCACAGAATCCAGCCCTGGCTGTTTCAGGTGCATCATTTAGCTCGGTTCAGAAACTGATCAAGCTCCATCTTAAAGCTAGTTAGATGGAGGTTTTGTTTAGCAGGACGTCCAGCAACAGCCACAAACTAGGACCTCTTCTAGCTTGGGTGTTACCTGAAATTTTTTTTTTCTCCCTAACACCACATGATTCAGGTGACCAACAAAGCAACTGGAGTCGCAGATTGTGTCAAGCAGAAGGAAACAGCTGGCTGCTGGTTGAAATTGCATTCAAAATATTAAGCAGTAAGAGATTAATTAAAGAAATCAGGGGAGCTTGGAGTGGTTTTTGACTGCCCAAGCAGACTCGGCTTTAAAGAAATAGCATTGAAACATCAACCATCATGCTAGGTCCAAAGCAGGCAAGGGGTCTTTGGGTAGATGTGATATCTTTTATTAGACCAATTAAGTAGTTGGAAAAAAGTGCTTGACAAGGGAGTCAAAGTCTGTTTTTCTGAAGTCCAGGGTCCATACTCTGCTGCTTTCCATCCTTCCTTTCCTCGGGATCCTGAACTCACAGTGGTGACAGACTTTGAGCTGCTGTGGTGCTTCTGAGTTTTTTGCAACTGCTCTACTATTTTTCCTTAGTTAGAAAACGCATTAAAATAAACATCTAGCTTTTTCCGACTGGTGCCTCAAGTCTAAAAAGAGACTGTCTTGGGACCTTCCCCACTTATAATATTGGATCTGGTGCCCATAAGCCTTAGCAATGGGACATTTTCAGGGTGTCATTAAATGAAAGGAACCAAAGACATGCAAGATGCGTGTGAATTTGATTACTCCCAGCATTGTGCATATAGAGCTGGTGTTCTGCTGCCACGCTCCCTCTCTTTCTCCCCCCAAAAAACTCTTGAGCCCCCTCTGCTTCTTCGGTTCATGGCCAGACCTTTTAAATTGGGCCTGTGGTTAGGAAATAAAGACAGCCCAGCAACCTTTAAATCAGGGAGAGCAGCAAGTTAAAGAGTTTGAACAAATTGCATTATTTTATTTGCAGTTTTAGTGATGGCAGAAATAAATCTTCCAGCAATTTTATTGATGGTGCCGAGCGCTTTCAGAAAGAGCCTGCTGAGGGAAGGTTTTTCTTTATCATCAGAGTCTGTGTGAGAATTATCTGTTACCAGATTAATGGGTCCCAGTGAAGGTGTCAGCACAATTTGTGTCCACGAGTCTCCATGTCACCCAGGTTGACATATCACATGAATATGTTTGCTGAAATCCGTATTGATGCCTGGATGCTGCTGCCTCTGTGCCCCAGTCTAAGAGAGCTATTGCTTGCACACAGGCAACCAGAGGCTATCCAACAGACAGCTGCTCAGAGGTCCCAGGCATTTCGGACAAAGGCAGCTCCAGCTCCTCAGCTTAGGTAAAGGATTACATCTTTCTTGCAACCTTGCTGTTAAACATGGCCTGATGCAAAGGGGGCATGTCAGACCATGGCAAAAGGAGCATGTCATATAAGCGATAAGATGCCCTAAAAGTATTTAAAAGCTAGATTTTTGTCAAGGGGCCATCTGCCACCGAAGGCGTTTAAAAAGAGCTGTCCCATGATTATATGAGCAAAGACCCAAATGACCAGCCTGAGCTGACACTGCCAGCCTGTGGTCCCCCAAAGAGTCGATACGGCCTCTCACGCTTATGTGCATAAGCAATAAATCAGAAGGGCCTGAAAAGAGAAGGCTGCAGTTCAGCTCCCTGCAGTCATACCTGGCCAAACTTTCTCAGCACAGCCAGTTCAAGACAATGTGACAGCCGGGCATGAAACCAGGGCACGTCTAGAGGTGGACACGGTCCAGATCCTGCCAAAGTCATAGATTTTTGAGGCTGGAAGAGGCCACTGTAGTTAAATAGACCGTCTGCATGGCACGGGGTGGATTGTCAGTCTGAATTAATTCCCGAGTGAAACTGAGAAAATGTTTTTGAGAAAGTTATAAACTACATTTAAAAATCGCCAGTGATGGAAAATCCATCACAACCCAATAGCTAATCACCTTGCTGCTGAGAATTTGCCCCTTTTTCTAGTCTGAATTTGTCCAGCCTCAGCTTCCAGCCATTGATCCGTGTTTTATCTTCAAGTGCAAGTAACAAATTTACTTGCAGTTGCACTCGTGTAGACTCTTGATTGTTAGTAATTTTGCTACCAGGGGGCAGGAGATTGCTCCTTGCCCCTGGGAGCAGCAGGCAACTCCAAGCCCCCAGCTGTGACATTGCATTTGGGGAGTGGGGACTGGGAGCTCCCTAACCTCCCTGCGCCAGCTCTGCAACTGCACCGGCACTGGGAGCTCCCTACTGGCAGCGGCTGGGGAGCCTGTTCCCCACCCAGCTCTGCAGTCATGTTGCTGAGCGGGGAACAGGCTCTCCAGGCCCTGCCCTGCCGTCTTGGAGCGGGGTCTGGGAACTGTCCCGGTCAGGGGCAGGTCCCAGCCCTGTGCCCGATTTGGGTGATTATGGTGTGGGGCTCGGAAGAATCTGCAGGGGGGGCAGGTCCCAGCCTCATGCCGTGATGTGCCAGTGGGGCAGCTAGTAGTGAGACCCTGGCTGGGCAGGGATTCCCTGCCCAGAGAAAGGCTTGCAGCTAACTGCCCCACTGGCAGATTGGGGCAGGGAGCTAGGATCTGCCCGTCCCCTGGAGTTCTTCCAAGTCCCCTGCCCTGGTCGAGGAGCCAGGGCTGGGAGCTGCCAGGGCAGGGGGACATTATCCCCACCCCGGTAGCAGGTAGGCCCCCGAGGGCAGCGAGCACTGTTCCAGCGGTCTCCTGGCCTGTTGCTTGCTGCCAGCCCCCGGGCCGGGGCAGAGAGCATGGGGCAGTAGCTATTTTTGTCTCCCTCCTGCTCCGTCCCCTACCCTCAGCCCACTTACCTCTGTATTTGGCACTGGTACGCAGTAGAGTAAGACATCCTCACTACTTTAAATCTCCTGTTTATTCATCCAAGAAGTACATTAGACCTTTTGGACAGGTCGCCCACATTTTTTTGATTGTGACTACCCCCTTCCTCCTCAGAGCGCCTGCTTCTCATGGTGTTCCCCATCGATGCTCCCTTCTCCTCTACCACCCTCACAAAACAGGACTGCATCCAGCCCTGCCTTGGGGTCCCTTGGGACTGCCCCTGCCCTGCCCTG
>JAGPOW010001806.1:1189576-1203780 GCA_030014935.1 Caiman crocodilus | reverse complement strand
CAGGCGCTCATGTACCCAAGGAGCCCCCAACATCTGCACTCTTAACCCTCACACACAGCCACGAGACACCATGCCCAAAGTACTGAGAACGCCCTACAACACACCGGCGGTAAGAGCAGGGGGCAAACAAGGGCACTGCCGGTACAATGGGAAAGAAGCAATTGGTTTATCTGCTCAGAAGATCCTAGAAAAAGGCCGTGACTGCTTTCCCTAAAGAGTTTGGGTTCTTGTTCTCCTGCTGCAGGTAGGGGGTCCAGGGAGAATAAACTAGCCCGCCCTTTGTCTAGGAAGTGCATTAATTCTCATGAAGGTGTGCTAAAACTGACCCGATAACTGCTCTTTACCTGCAGTAGAGGCTGTCGTTCACAGAGTGGCAGTGCCCTGATGCTTCCCCCAGATAAAAGACTTCAGCTGCTGATGTCTGGGCCCAGCAGAGACTGTCACCTGCCTGGTACCCTTTGAATACAGTTCTCTCTCTCCCCACCCCTGCTTGACTTCCAGCTTTCCGTGTTAGTTCCAGACTGCCCCAAGGTGGCTGTTCTTCCTTCCCTCCCTCTCTCAGTGTGACTACAGGGGAGCAAGCAGGGCACCACCCTGGTTGTAGGCTTGAAGTGGTGCCAGAATGGCAGCCTGGGCAGTGGTGGTGGCAGGAGCACTTGGCACGTGGGAAGACCGCACCACCACTGCCATAGCAGGAGCCACCAGGACCTCTGAGCCTCCAGGAAGAGTGTCACCTCCCCAGCCTACCTCTGCCTTTGGGACAGTCCCCCTGCTCCATCCCAGCTCTCAGGGCCTCTGTGCCTGTGCTCTTTGGCCTCTCTGCCCAGGGCAGTAAATTTGCTAGTTGTGCTTCTGCTCTCCACTGTCAGCGAGTGCATGGGTCCTGCTGATCTCCACTCTACATCTTGGCCTTTATTTCCATGTCTTCTCCCTGGCTTGTTCATAGCAACAATGGGGTCCTTGTCCTGGTGAAGGTGTCCCAGTTCACCGAAATCCCCCATCTTCCTCCTCTATTCCTTCATTCTTGCAGTAATCCCCTCTGCACCCACTCTTGACAAATGTCTGTCTCTTCTTGGAAGTCTACAGTGAGACATCCCCCATCCCCAGGAGCACAGACATCATGTTGTCTCAGATAACACCATGCAGCTCTGTGTCCAAGGCTGTATCTCTGTCTCTTCCTTTCCTTGTCTTATACCCACCTCTCTGCCCATTTCCCTAGTGCCCTTTCTGCATGGTACATTCTCCCAATCCTGGTTCCTCTAGCCACAGGCCTTTCTTCACTCGCATTCCTTCTAAGAGCCGCTTCCTCTGTATCTCCCGCTAGATGGGAGCTAATTGACATGGGTGTCAGGGGGTGAATTGAACTGTTTCCAGGACATCACCGATTGGGAAGTGGTTCACAGTTGATGTGGGTTGGCGGTGCCCAGGCACAACACTGCTAGTGGTTCATTTGAGGAATGGCAGTGCTGTTGAGTCTGCCACCAGTGGGTAGGAGCGAGTGCCCAGCTCATCATGCCTTGAAGTGGCAAATCCCCAGTGTTTCTATAGGACCCTGACTAGCTGGACACCGAGGAAGACAAACCGGAAGATGCCAGTTGCCTACAATTCGCTGCTTCCTCTTCTCTTCTACCTTTAACTTCACTAAGGACCAATTGAGGTCAATAAAGACCATTCCTTTCCTTTACCACACTCTTGCGTGGTGCTACCCTGATGGGAGGCATCTGGGAGGGTGGTCCCTGCTTCTGTGTGCCAGGGCGCTCCAGGGGGACTGTCCACAGTATCTGCCTCCTACCGAGATTCCCTAGAGAGCCACTTAATTAATTTTCATTACCAGCCACGGACCCTGCTTCAGGGCAACCTAGGGTGATTTGAGGTGCGGGGAGGTGGATTTACAGCTTTAAAAAGATTTTTGCTGGAAAGCTGCTTACTTAATTTCAATTGCTAGCAATGGACTCCACCCTGCAGCATCACAGACTTGTTTTGGGTGGGGGAGAGTGTGGAGAAGTGGCCAGATGGCCTGTCGGAGTGATTTGGACTCCTGCTTCTGGGTTTTCAGCGTGCTGGGTGCTCTGGGTGGTTGCCCAAGGTCCCTGCCTCACACCACAGCTTTCAAATGATTTTCCTCCAAAGCTGCTTAATTACTTTTAATGGGCAGCAGGGGACCCCAGTCCATACCATGCCAAACTGATTTGGGGAAGGAGAGGAGGGGTGGCCATGTGCGGAGGGGCTGCTCTAGACCCCTGCTTCTACTTTCCTGGGGGTTGGGGGCTCTGGGGGCTGCCCAAGGTCTCTGCAGCCTTTAAAGAACACTCCCCCAAGCCACTCATCGGTTCATAAGGTTGGGAACCTTGGTCGGTTGCTATGAATGCAGGAAAAAAAACCCTGCAGCACGCTTATAGGCTTGGCAGTGCTACGCTTGCTAGCACCATGGGACTTGGGGGTCATGATTAACCACAAGATAAACATGAGCCACCAATACGATGTTGTAGCTGGTAAAGTCAACCAAACTCTGGCTGGCATAGATTCATAAATGTTAGGGTCAGAAGGGACCTCAATAGATCCTCGAGTCCAACCCCCATCCATAGATGCTTCTCAGACAAACCTCAGGATGTCATCTTCCTGCTGTACTTGGCCTTGGTGAGGCTGCAGCTGGAGGGCTGCATCCAGCTCTAGGCTCCGCAATTCAAGAAGGACATGGAGAAGCTTGCGAGAGTCCAAAGGAGAGCCACGCGTATGATGAGAGGACAAGAGAGCAGGCCTTATGAACAGAGGTTGAGAGCCACGGGTCTCTTCAGTCTGGAGAAGTGCAGGCTCAGGGGTGATCTGGTGGCAGCCTATAAGTACATAAGGGGTGTGCATCCAGATCTGGGGGAAGACCTATTCACCAGAGCACCCCAGGGGATGACGAGGTCCAACGGTCATGAACTCCCCCAAAACTGTTTCAGGCTGGACATAAAAACTTATTTATTGTCCGAGCCCCCAAGGCTTGGAATAGACTTTCTGCAGGGGTGGTGCAAGCACCTAATCTGGACAGCCTCAAGAAACATTTGGATGTTTATGTTGCTGGGATCCTTTGACCCTAGCTGACTTTCTGCCCCTTGGGCAGGGGGCTGGACTTGATGGTCTTCCAAGGTCCCTTCCAGCCCGAATGTCTATGAATGGGAGGAAATTGGGGGAAGTGCTTTATAAAAGCCATGGAGCCCTTGGGCAGCCTCCTGGAGCATCCATCCCTCCAGGAACACAGAAGCTCAGGCCCAGGTAGGTTTCCCAACACCAGGCCACCCCTTCCCCAAATCAGTCTGAGGAGTGTAGAGCAGGGGCTAGCACTTACAGCTGAAACTTTGAGGAAAGCCACGGCAACTAAGCCCCTCGGCATGCAGAAACAAGGGTCCAGGCAGGCTCCCACCCAGCTGGCAACCTTCCTTCCTTCCCCCAGATCAACCTGGGATGCTGCAGATTGTAGTCAAGTGCAGGCAATACAGGCAGGGCAGTAGAGTTCTGGCTGTGGACCACAGCATCCAGCTGCCATGAGGGGAAAGTGTGAGGAAGTGCATACTTGTCTAAACCATTTGTGGTTTATACCACTTTTGAACCAATCTAAGTGTTACATGTGTCTGCACCGTGAAGGGTCAGTACCTGCTCTTGGAGCCTCCCCTGCCTTGCACAGCTCTGTCGTGCTGGAGCGCTCATTCCCATATTGTGTATGAGCACCGATCTCGAGTCCTTTCAGGGACAGCTCGGTCTGTGTCTACTCAGCACATTCAGGAGGCTGGAAAAGTATTGTTGCCTTGCCCAAAGTTTGCCATGTGAAATCCATGCCAAACAGCAAGACCACTAGGGATAAGTATGACAGTCTGGGTCAAGTGGCTGGCTGTTATTTCTCCTCCAAGGAGTGTCTGTAGCTATCCCCAGGGGAATCATCACATTGGGCAATAAGAATTGTTTTCAGGAAGCATTTGTAATTATTCAGCGTTCTCCAAGGCATCCGTTTCCAGTCTGTGGTACACGTACCACCAGTGGTACATGTTAACAGAGTGATTCTAATTACTTTTATATGACAAAAAGTTGCTGGTGGTAGTTAAGGTTGTATCATTTTAAATTGGTAGTGTGCAATCTGTTTGGGTTTGGGAACCACTGCTCTAAGGCAAGCAGACCAAGAGCACTGGGAAAATAGAGGCACCAGAGATGAGAGCAGCTGCCCTGGTGCCCTAGGTGCTCTCTAGTTAGTTAACATCATTCTTATGCAACCCGCTCCTGATGCCCAAAGGCCATGTAAGGCGATCTCTACTTTTGCAAAATTCAAGGGATGGGTCAATTGTAAATTGCTGCATGTATTATCTTTTAATGGCTTTGCACAGCTTGGATTGCCCTAGAGAAGCCGGTAATGAGGTGCAGCTCTATGATTAGAGGACATCACAAAGGAGTCAACTTGTCTATGCAGCGGTGGTCAGCATTCGCTTTGCAGAGGACTGTCTAGTCTCTTAGGGTCATGTTACAGGTTACCTTTAAGCCATCATAAAAGAATTCACAAAGTACATTAACCCGTCATAAGTACCCTGTGTACGTTTTAAAGTTATGCCACTCAGAACAAGGTTTATCTTTTGAATCCTGTTACCTATGCCATTCCAGGGTGGTGTTGGTCAGCTGCCTGGAGACGGTGATCAACTTGCAGTCCTCCAGAATCCCAGGATGCACAACTCCTAGCGCTCCACCCCTTTCTACCCTCCAAGTCTTGACTGGTCTCCCCCTACCCCTCCACCCTGAGAGCAGCCTTTTAGCAGCTGCAGCACAGGGAGATCATGGAGTTGCAGAAAGCTTTCCCTAGGCTGCGTGATCTTGCCTGCCCCCCTTCCCAGCCTGCATGACCCTCCCTATCCTAGACCCGATTCCAGCCCCTCCAGTCTTCCCCAGACAAAACAGCATTGGGAGGCTAATTGGAGCAGGTTGGCATGGAGCTAGCCAGCGAGGTTGGGCTAAGTTGCTCCCCAGGGCCCAGCCCTCTACCACCACTCACAATTCATTAACACGAGAGTCTCTTTTTCAGTTCATTTACTTCATATCAAATAAAATGCTTTGAATAAGTGCAGAAAAGCACTTTACGTAACCTTGCATGATTTAAGCAGACCAAGGGGGTCTGCTGCCAAGCACAACAGTGGTGGTCCTTTCCCCTCCTCATACCAGCCAGCCCCCTCTCCTCACTGCGACTGGCTGGCCACCTCATTGTGGCTCAGTTTCCCTGGTCTCACAAAGCCCCTGGTTCTCAGCTCTGCCTTGCAGTGAGCCTGGCTCCTGTCCACGTCCCTGCTCGCCAGGCCTTCGACTGGCAAGTCACAATTGTGCAGGTCTGAGATGGCATTTAGGCTTTACCTGTGGCTGCTCTGAAGCTGGTCTGGCTTTATGACGGCATAACATTGCACAGATTTAAAATGTTTTCCAGGTAACCGGTAAGAGTTCCCTTACAGCCGGATTTGTCCCAGGATCAAATGATGTCCCATCATTTGTGCCTGTTTGTCTCAGACCAGAAAAGTCCGAGGCTTGGTGCGAGCACGCCTCACCCTTCCAGTTCTTGGTTAGCAAGTCGCTCGATGCACGGCTGTTTTTCCGCCGTTGATTCAATGTGCATTCAAACACGTTTCGCAGTGTCTCAGGACAAACTGTTAATGCATCTTAGCCCACAGACCTTTTTAGGGGTTTGTTCCAGGACAACGGATATGGATGTCTGAATGATTAATCACACTTTGCCCCAGGAGAAATTGTTTTCCCTGGGAGGGACAAATGTGATTTCTGTTTGTAGCCTTATTGTAACAGATCGGGCTGATAAATGTGGACTTCTGCTTTGCCGTCGGGAGCAGATCCGTGCAGCCAACCGCGAATGCTTTCCAAGAAGGGCGAGTCAAGGAGCATGCCCGGGACTCTGCCAGTCTTTGCCGTTTCAGCTGTGTGTAAATTCACTCCAGAATTGTTTATTAAATCTTTTCGCCATTTCACTTACCAGCCTCTTAGCTAATCCAGTCTGTTTTCCTTTAAACCAATAAGCCCTTAATGCAGTGATTCTCACCTGGGGTGATGCAGCACCTATGGGTGCCACCCAGTCCTTGGAAGGGTGTCTTAATGTATGAGATGATAAGAGAGGTGTCAGGAGATAAGCACATATGGGCAGGCTCAAGCTTGTCCTACCCCCCGCCCCCACTACCTGGCCCCTCTGCAAAGGGGTAAGCACAATAATATGTCAATTAGTTTCTGAAATCGGGTGCCGTCCAGTTCACAGAGTTACGAAGGGATGACTCGAGTTGAGAGAAGACTGCCTCCGCTCTGGAAAGGTTGAGAATCAGTGCTTTAAAGTGAGCAGCAAACTTCCCATCTCTGCTCTCCCAGCTCTTCTGACGTCGTAGCCAGCGCACGCTGGAACGCAGTCTTGAAATAACTCAGAAGTGAATTTTTGCTAACTTAATTACCATTGGCACATAAACTAAAATCCTCAATCACTGAAAACGGCATGAATAAAAAATGATTTTAGCTAAGTTATCGGCAACTGTTCCTGCTTAGAGCTAAAACATCCAAATGTGAATATCCAGTAACTGTCTTCAAAGGGAAAAATGCTCCATGCCGAGGGTTTTATCCAGTGCAATCACTGCAGTATTTGACAATATCACTTTGCCAGCACTAAAAAAAGTGCTTAGATCCCATTTTGAACTGTATTGCATATCATAGGTGTGTAGATTTTTGATTAAAAAAACACTTCACTTTTGCTCTTAAAAAGTACTTGGTTGAGCAGGGAGATAATGCAAAGGTTGCTGTCTGGGAATCTCCTCTAATTTACAAATCCTTAAAGTCCAGGCAGAACAAACAGCTTTGCAGTCTTTTTGGTGCAATTGGGTTAGCATACTTGGTTGGGTCAATGACTGTGCAGAAAGCATGTGCAGCATTAAGTCAATTGTGCTGACGTGCAGGTGGAACCAGTACTTTGGACTGCTGGGAGTCTGCCACATGCTTTTAGGAAGTCATGTTCCTGAATTTCCCCGGGGGCTGATTCAGCTGTATTTGGTTAGCAGGTGAACTCCACAGAGGAAAGAAATCTGGCTATTCTGAAAACCTTTATGAGAAGCTAAGGCTACTCAGGAAACCACCTGGCTACTGACTCAGCTAGAGACCTTTTAATGAAGAGAGAAGGAGGGGAGCACAATAGAAATGTTTCTGCCCTGGCTTTAGCCACCCAGGACTCGGAGCAAAAGGAGGGGGATAAAGCAGGAGGGAAAAGTAGTGTAGGGTATAAAACCATTTTTCATGCTAAATCAGTCCGATGACTTGGTTCTTTGGGACAGGGCAGACATCTATCCTGTACAACACCTGGTTGCAATAATAACCACAACAGCAGCACTGTGTAGTTATTGACTGAGACCTCTGGGTGATGCTATATGAGTACCCATTAGGGCTCGGCTCTGCTGCCATTTACACTGGTGTAAAGCCATAATGACCTTGTGGGTAAATGTGAATTTTTTTCTTTATTAGACCAACTAAATAGCTGGAAAAACTCTTTTTTTGCAAGCTGTCAGGCACAAACACCCTTCTTCAGGAAAAGGGAGACTCGCAGGACCTGGGTTGTCTTTTAGCTTCACATGCATTGACAATGCTAAACGTAAAAGGAGACAAATAGTCACCAGGTCATAGCAACTCATCAAGGGCAAGAGAAACCTCCCTGATGCCCAGCACAGGCAGGACTGTGCCAGCTCAGACTGGGGCTGGGCGGAGGTGTGGCACAAACCTCAAAGCACAACGTGCCCCCAGCTCTGCTGCCTGGCAGGCTCTGCAGTTGCTTTCTACAAACGTCCAGCAGACGACAGCGGGGCACAGGGGATGCAGGCTGGGGACGGGTGATCTGCAGGGGGATTTCAGTCCAAGCACCAGACTCCATAGGAGGCTCCTGCAGTACTTTGGTGTTCAGTGATCACTCAGAGCCATAGTTACAACTTTGTAAATTGGCATTTGGGTTTTGAAGTTCTGATGTGGGTTTCAACTTTACGATGCTGGATATGGGTCTGTTGGTGGAAGTGGAGGGGGAAGGAAAGGGCCGCGGGGGTGCAGATCAAGGCCCCTGCGGGGTGGGGGGCTGGAACAGGGGATGGGGCAAATGCTCCCCAGCTGGGGCTGCACCGGGCTCTGGGAACAGGGGCTCTGGGTGGTGGGAGAAGCCTCAGCTTGTCTGGTTACTCTTTTAGCTGCCCCCGCCAGGGTGAAGCAGGCAGTGCCAGGGCTGTGCCAGGCAGCCGCAGGAGAAGCCACAGCTCATCCGGCTGATCCCTTGGCTGCTCGCACTGGGGTGAGGCAGGTAGTGCCGGGGCTGAGCCGCAGGAGAAGCCACAGCCTGTCCAGCGGCTCCTGCCGCTTGTCCAAGAGGGCATGGGGGTATGAAGAAAGCTCGCAGATGCTCGCTAGGCAGGTGGACAACTTGTAAGCAAGGGTTGGGCACTCCGGGGAAGCCACGCGAGCTGGTTCCATTTGCTGCAGACATTGTCCGTGAATGCAAAGCCTGTGCCAGAAACGGCTAAATGAATCCGAGCACCCTGGGAGTGGGAATGAGATCCATGGCCAGGCTGGGCCAGACTGACTTTGATGCTGAAAGAGGAAGGAGAAATGTTAAACAACATGGACAGGATGAGCTGGAACAGTTGGTGAAGCAGCAGCAGGGACCTTTATGCAAAAAAAGCAGGGAAACGGCCTTTCCTGACTTCCTAGTGATGGACCCTAGGCACGGAGAGTCTCCTCTCTGGCAGGGAGCGTCTCAGCCAAGGCTGGAGCCAGCTGAATGCATGACTTGGGATTAAATAGATAATCCCTGCACAAAAACCTGGTTGAGAGGAGATCCACCTCACCCCTGGGAGAATACCAAGACTTCTCCATTTCTTGCCTCCCCCTCCTTTTGCAGCCCCTATGGTTGTCAGGCAAGTCCCCATGACTCCTTGCCCCAGATGTTGGATTTTCTGAATGGTGTTTTGGGGACAGAGTGCCTTTGCCAAATGCAGCTCTCAGTGGACTCATGAGCAGCACCTGGCTCCTGGCTACTGTTTGCTGCAACTGCTTCACGGCTGCTTCATCTTGCCCGCCTCCCGTAGCACCCTCCTTATAGGAGCTATCATTAGACGAATGGTTCTTGCCTGGTGTTTTGATCTCTATCATTAGAACACCTGTTAGCCCACATGTTCAGAGCCCTAGACACCAATCAAATAAAACCAGAAACCAACATAAATGATAGCTGGGATGACCATAACTGCCCAGGTGAGAAGTACCAGCAGTGACCAGTTGCTTTGCCACCCCTAATGCTGTTAATCAGCTTTCTGCACAACACAGAGATGGAGTTTTCTACAAGTGAAATGGGACGGGGATTGAAGATGAGAAATCTAGCTGAACCAAGGGTTCAGACGTACCTTCTTGGCAGGTGTGCTATGCATTAGCCCCACCCTTCCCCAAATGCTACTCTGATCACCTTCCCCTGCCCTATCTGCTGCTCTGCTTTCTGCTTCATGCCTTGACTGCTGCTTTCCTGTCTGTCCCCTCTCTGATCTTCTGTGTACCATACACAGAAGCTGCCCATGTCATTTATGGTATGCATGCCACACGTTGGCCACCCCTAGGTTAGAGCATGAAGCTGCAATTACTCTTCCTCATATATATAAGTTGTGCTGAGATCATGGATATTGTTTTTTCTGCCTGAGCAGAATCTCCTTGCACTCCCAGTGAGTGCTCACTCCCAGTTCACTAAAGCCTGGACAATCCTCTTGACCAGACAGGTCTCGTCTCATGTCTCGGGCACTTCTGGCTGACTCTGATGATGCTGGGACAGTGTTGGGACTGGCAGAGCATCACCAGGTCCGTACACCTTCACCGGGGCTCCCCATAACTCCATCTGGATAGAGCAATGGAGGCAGCTGCATTTGCTGCTATAGAGAATTATTCCCCCCTGGCTGGCCTGGGCTTGTGCTGCCCCAGAGAGCTCTAAGAGACAAACTGGCCATGATACCTAGCTGTTGCACCTGGGGCCTTCTCTGGCTCTGCTCCTGCTCATACATCACAGCCATTGTCTGGCTCCCTAGCAAGACAGCTGAGTTGCTGCATCCATCTATTTGTCCACCCATTTCAGACACCGCACCCAGATCTCCTGTCCATGGAAAATCCCAGCTTTTTTCTGCTGCTGCTTGAATGGCATAACTCAGCATCCCAAGCACAGCTCGCTTTGCCACGAACCAGGTCCCTAGTGAGGTCCTGTTCACCCGCCTAACGTCACGGAGAATCGCTCGTGCAGCAGTAATTGTATTTGCACAAACAAGCCTCATCCATATCAATCAGAAAAAAATTAGACAGCTTGAAATGGAAATGTGTCAACATCCCTCCAGCAGCATTGGGCAACCAGAGAACGGCAGGATCAGTCGAAGCATGTACTTATCTCTTAGGCAATAACTTGGGGCCTGTGGCACACAGACAGGTGCAGTGAAGTGAAGGTTACTATAAGTAGTTGGAAGCTGAAGTAGAAACACCCTCACTTCAGGTAAGACAAGGTGTTGTGTTGCTGGATTTGGAGAAAGCATTTCCTGAGCTGCTGCAATGGCAGTCAGCTCCTAAGTGGTGTGAAGAGGATTGTGGAAAGCATGAAGAACATCTTTGAGTGCACTGTGGGCATCTCAGTGCCTCCATATAACTGCCAAGGTGGCCTGTAAAACTGGCCAAGAGCTGAGGGTAGGATCTGACTCAGTCTCCAGACATCTGCAGTTTCCCTGGAGGAGATGCATTCAATTGGCATACAAAGATGCTAAATTAGAAAAGCATTTAGCTGCAGAAGGGTGGTCTGTGGTCAGCCGGACCACAGTAATGGTGCAAGTGAGCAAGTGAAGGGCAGGTAGAGGACCACTTGTAGGTGCAAGTGAAGGGCTGTGAGCTAAAAGTCAGACTGACGGAGAAAGAGAACTAAGAACAAGGAGACTTTGGGTCCAGGCTGCAGGACAAGAGGAAGAATAAATGTTTAGTGGTAAGTACTTGCATGAACAAGCCAAAAGGCTGGAGCCCAACTCAGCAGGCGAATGAGGAGGAGCAACTGGGGGTGTTTGGAGTAGAAAATAGGCAAGAGTTACAAATAACAAAAGTATGAACTATGTTTGTGAGCTAGTGTGAAGGTGAGAGAGGGAGAAAGCAAGCCTGGCCATGTGTACCCAACTGGGAAGCAAGCCAGGGGGCCTGCAAGTGCTCTAACCCTTTTCTTAAATTAATTTGCTGTCTTGGTGAGTTGCGTCTCCCTGGGCGCAGCTACACATTCATTAATGCACCATAATTATGGTGCATTAAGTTTATTACCTGTAAATTACCAGCACACACACTTTTGTGATGCTAAAGGCACACTAAGCTAATTCTGTGCGTTAGCATGGGTTTTGACTAATGTGCCTCTAGCATCTTGTGCAGACGTACCCCCTTACGTGTAGGTGCAGTTCAAAACAGGGCCCAATCCTGAATGGGATCCCAGGCATTCCTGCAGCAGGGGCAATATCCAGGAATGGTGATTCATTGCCCATTTTGAACAAAACACTGTAAATGCGAAGGCTTGTTGTCATCACCTAGGGGCAGGATACATAAGTGTTTGGGATGGCAGTACTTCTGGCTTTACGTCTCCAGCCATTTTCTGGAGTAGCTCTCTGTAAAGATACCGTCTGTTCTGTGCCTAATTCAAGATAAGGCTGCCACTACCTTCCTTAGGAATGGCTACTGTATGGTTGCGGGTATTGCAAGTATTAATTGGATCCTGGGTGTGCTAGGAGAGTCCTTTTATTCAGATGAGCTCTCCTCTCCACTGTGCAGGATCCCTGCTCCTTCCTAGCAGAGGTTCTCATGACCTGTTGTGTCCTCCAGCTCGACCTGTCATAGGGAAAGGTCCTGTACAACTAGGCATACATCCTCAGTTGCCAAAGAAAATATATGGTTAGGAAGGTAACCATATATTTTTATATGAAAGCTATGAATATGCCCCAGAGGCCACCCCAGATAAGTATGACTGACAAGGGCTCCTGACGGAGAGCCCCAGCAGAGGTGGTGGACATGGAGCTCCTTCCAGGAGGAGCTGTGTCGGCAGGTGGCAGGGAGGGGCAGAGATGCTGCTGCTGCCCGTGTGTCACCTTTCATATGGATGAAATGAAGACTTCAGGCTCCAGGGCAGCCCAGCCTCCGCACACGAGACCTGCGGCACTGGGTGTGGGAGAAGTGTGAGGACACGATAGCAAACACTCATGGCAGAGTGAGTTGTGAGGAAAGGCACAGAGTTGGCTACGTTGCTCCCAAGACACAGAGCAGCTTTGCTGGTGAGTGCAGGAGAGTGGGAGCAGCTGGAGAGCAAGCCTGCCAATTAAAAGTGCTTTGTGTGCTGTCTTTGGAGTCCCGGGAGCGAATGTGGAGCAAGGAGCTAGAGCGGTTCAGACTAGACAGGTTCCCTGCCTCCAAGCAACTCCTGCCACCCCCCAGCTGGCTTTGTCACGCTGCTAATAAGAAGTTCTCTGGGCTCCTATTGCTGGTGCTCCACCTTTTATTATAATTGATTCTGCATCGCCATAGGAACCCGCTACCGAGTGAGTGAGAGGCAGCTGCCTTCCCTGCACTTGTTCTCCAGGAGAGACGGCTGCTTCTTCCCATGAGATGGCAGGCAGCAGAATCTGGAGTCACTCTGACTGAGGCACTGGGCCCCCTCCAGTGCCAGGCAGGTATTATCTTGCATTTTTGCTGCTTCTCAGGTGCCTTTGTTCAGTGTGCGTGTGCATGTGTCTGTGGGGGTGAGGAGGGGGAGGCAAGAGAAAGCAACAGGGGAAGCTCCTGTACACCTGTATTGCGAAGGAGCTGGGTCTCTTGCCGCCCCCAGGTTGGAGAGAGCCCTGGGTTGGCTTGGGGTTCAGTGATTAAGATACCTTAAATGTAGCACTGCCTTTGAAGGTGAGCTCTTGAATACAGGCAGTGAGGGCAGGGGTTAGCTCTGTGTCCAGGCCTTGGGGATGGAGGATCCAGAGTCCAGGGTGCCCTGGGCTTTCGGTGCCAATAGTCACACTGCTTCCACTCCAGGATTTCCCAGGCATACGGAGCAGGAAGGTGGCAGTGCATGTAGTGAATGGATCAAAGCTCTGCTGAGGTCTCAGGTTGCTGCTGTCTGCTGCGGTGGCCAGACCCTGGGACTAGGCAAGTCGATGTGCCGGTGATGGGCACAGGCAAACCTCTTTCAGCTCCTTCATTGCCTGATGTGTGTTTTTTTTTTCCCCTTCTCACTTGTGCCAAAAGTATTAGCTGGTCAGAGGTGCCATGGGACAAGGCATCACTGATGTGGAAACCCAGTAGGGGAAGGAGAGGCTGCCAAAAAGCCAAGTCAGCTGCTGAGAGCACTGTGGACATCTCTGTGCCAATAGTAATGGCTGTGAAGAGAGATCAGCAAAAGAGACAGCCGGTACTTGACTGAATGCATGACAATGAGAGCTCACAGTGGTCCTTGTGCTGCCCTGCCCATGCTGTCAGTCCCTCTCCTGTGCAGGCTAATTGCACCTTTGTAGGTAGGAAAACCCCTTCTGACAGAAGAGAAAAGCAGTCTTTTCCCAGAAGACCAGCCCTGCAAGAGGGAAAAAGGGACTTCTAAGGGGTTGTGTGGCCAATGGGACTGGAGAAGAGGAGGACTGACCAAGGAACTAGCCATGGGGAGGGTGTGCTTCCTGCAGACTTGGGCGCAAAGGCACAGGAGGGGCATTTGTACAGAATTTCCCCCCTACATTATGCAGAAAGAATTGGGTGGAAACAGGTGTGTCCCTGCCTGTACACCATCACACCTCCTGACATCAGAATCTCTGATGCCATGATGACAAAAGGACAGACATCCCAAGGGAAGGCGAGGAAATGCATGCAGAGGCCAGGATGCCCGCTGAGGAGCAAAGCAGGCCCCTGCACCACTACGTGACTTGGGAGCCTGACCAGCCCGGCAGGCGGAGGCCACGAGGACAGTCCTCCCAGGCAGCTCTCTTCAAAAGGGGCTGCTGTGCACAGGAAGGAAGCACGTGGGCTTAAGGTGTGAACTTGGCTGGGGGATGTTGTTGGAGCGTCCAGATGGGGATGGAGGATGGCCAGAACTACTCAAATAGCCCCAGACCCTGCTCTCTCACACCTAGATCCTGCCATGAGTTTCAGTGTCTAAACAAGGGCAT
>JAGPOW010001806.1:1164963-1175465 GCA_030014935.1 Caiman crocodilus | reverse complement strand
TGGGGTCCTGTGACCCCAGCACTCGTTCCTGCCATTGGCAGGGGGTCAGACTAGATGGCCTGCTCTAGGCCCCTTCTGACCCTAGATACTATGATACCTAGAGTCTGGACTGATCTGGGACCTGCACCGTCTGAAAAACACAGGCCTAGTAATCAATCCTTGAGGGTACCTGACCCACTATAAGAACTTGGGGTGCTTCCCTCAGTCTGAAGCAGAAATAGTGGTCTCCCTTAGTCAGCTAAACAAAGGGGACCCCAAGGCATAATCTAGACCTTCTTCCAATAAGTCTCCCATGCTAGGTACAAAGAAGAACTTCACTGGTTACAAGGAGTAGGTTTGGAGTAGGATACAGGGTAGAGCAATATCAGAGAAATACCTTAGAGCAAACAGTGGCATGGTAGCCTTTGATCATACATTTGAGTTACTGCAAGCTATATCTCTAGTTAGATCTCAAGTAGCTTACTCATGAGTATCAGCCAGAGGTAGGTGGAGATTCCCTCTGGAGGCAGGCAGTTCCTTGATCACAAGTTTCGAGAGAGAGAGAGAGTTTCCGATGGTCCAGCTTTTCTCTGAGTTTTCATCACAGCTACTACCCCTCCTCCTGGGCTTAGAACAATAGGGAGCTTAAGCCCCTACCCAGGTGTGTGAGGCCAGTCACATAGGCAGAGGGAGCAGGTTTCCCCCTCCCTCAGGAATGTATCCAGCTCAGATTACAACTCCGGGTTAATTTAAGAGATGGGGCAGAGGAGTCTGCCCTTTGCAGTGACCATGGTAACCAAATCATCAGCTAGCAGAGTTTGGGGGAGACAGAGATGCTATTCTGCCACAACTTGCTTGCATAACAGTCCCCTAGCAACACTGTAGAGGGAAGCCTCCCGTTTGACAGCAGCCCAAAGGGTTGTTTGGACCCCCGATAAGCATGCTATTGCAGTTGCTAAGGCTTATTGCTTTGGGTGAGGTCACTATCCATGGAGACATTAACACTGCCATGATACCAGTGGTATTCCAGCGGCAGAGACCTACATTGGGAGAGATGGGAAACAACCAGTGTTGTGGCTGGACATTTAAAGATCATCTCAGCCTGATTGCGATTGCTGCCACGTTGCCTTATCCAGGCGTCTGATGATGCTGTGCTCTTTTTTGGAGTATGGGGAAAGGCTGCTAGGTTCAATTTGTCAGACTGTCTTCAACTTCAGGGAAACTTCTGACAGCAATGCTGCATCAGATCCATGGTCTTTGCTTTAACTGGAAGGCAACCCCAAAAGTGAGTTCAGGGTTTTCCAGGGCAGGTACTAGCATTTCTGCTGTTATAAAAGCAGCTTAGGCTTGACTGACTGGGGCTCCTTTATGCCAAAGTCTGAATAAATCCTCACTGAAAACCCATCCTGAGCTAAACAGCTCACAGGCTAGGTCACAAAGATGACTCATGGTGGGAAGGGAAACAGTTGCCCCAAGGTCACACAGCAGGATACTGAGTAAGTGGGATTAAAACCCCAACTTCCCAACGTCTGGACTAATGCCTGGTCCATAGTACCCTTCTGCACTAAGGGAAGCTAGCTGAGCTGCTCCAAGAGCGATACCAGCCCCCTGAGGTGTTGAGGCAGTTATGCTCATGTTACCCCATGCATGTTATCTGAAACACCCCAAGGATGAAGAAAAATTAATAGAATGAGGCCTAAAAGTCAAACCCCATTGCTTTCCTGCTTTCTAACAAGACCTAAATACAGCAAAAGGTCATAAAAACTAAGAAGGATGTCCTGGGAGCAATCACAGATCTGAGAACTTCTTTATATTTTGGGTTATAAATTGCTCATGTGATCATGTATCATGTTTGAGTGAACAGCACTGGGCACTAAGGAAATACGTGATAGAAATCACGTCAGTACGTGATAGAAATCCCCACTGGATGGGATTCTGATAACCAGCCACGACAAGGGCACTTTTAATTGGTCTTTAAATAGACACAAATTCTATGTCTTTTACTGGATTGACAGTGCTGGGCCTGGCCTCTGTGCACAGTGCAGGTGTCCAGTGCTGATGTAAATATTGCCCATGCTGCCCACAGACAAGTCAGACCTATGTACAGGCTGGAATAGCCATCCCATGGAAGCTGTTCCAGTTGAAACTTGGTGGCACTGAGCTCAGCCCAGCTTGTCCGGGTCTGATGTGGCTGCTCCTGGTCACAGCATTATAGGCAGCCACAGGTGTTCAAAGAAATCAGAAGTCATTCCTTTGTGCTGATTTTTGTCTCTTTCTCCATCTTTAGCCCACCACTGGATCACATTGCAATTTTTTTTCTCTGGGCTGGAAGGTTTTGGGGATTTTTTAAAGAAAAAAAAATGTAAACTGAGGTTTTCCTATAACTTCCTTGGAGCCTTGAAGAAAAAGAGCAAATTCCAGTTTCAGCAGGGCTCTCGTCGTGCAGTTTGCTCGAGTTATTGCGGTGACTGACATCAGTGGGAGCAGCCAGTGAGCCGGATCCCTGACCACCTCCCTGCTAGGGCTGCATTTCCTTTCTCTAGGGAAAGGTGTGTGCAGGCAGAGAGGATATTGCCGTGTGGCCTGGAAGGAGAGCCTGGTGCTCTCTTTGTTGCTCTATCAAGGGGACGTTTCACAGAAACAAAACTAGTCCAACTCTGCTCTGAATTACACAGGTGCTAATCAAAGACCTCTCCAGAGGGTCCAAAGAGAGTTTTTTCACGTTCACCAGGGAGAACATCTGGCTGCAGGAATCTGACTCCAGGATCTCTGTAGGAGCCAAGACCAAGGTAGTTAGCTGCATTAGTCAGAAGTCAGGCAGGGTGATCCCCTTTGAGACCAACTTTGTCAGAAAGGTACAAGCTTGTACAGGGGACAGCCTGCTCTGTCAGATGCTAGGAATGAATTTGCAGATCTCATAGCTCCTGTATTGAAAGGAGTAGGGAAAAGGTGAGGAAAGTAGAGAGCAGAGGGAAGTGGAGATGAGTTGAAGAGCTCAAACTGGAAGAACGAAGCAGTTAACCCACTGAGGGGTATTCCAGGTAATTCTTTTCTATTTAGTACCCCTGCCTGCTTTAAATGTGTTGGTAGCATCTGACAGCAGGCCGTTGTTTACAAAAGTTTCTGCCTGTTTGAACAAGTTAGTCTTTAAGGTGCCACCCTGCCCTGCTTTCTGCAGGAACAGAGATACCAAGGCTCAGGAACTGACCTGAACTTGTTAGGAAGGCTGTGACAGAAATGGTCTCAGCCTGCAGATAGGCAGCTGAGTTTGAGTGTCGTTGAAGCTGCGATGGCGCAGGAAACGTGAGAGGCAGGCCTTTTTTCGTAATTGTTTATTGGACCAACTGTATATTTGGGAAAGCTGTTAAGATAAGGTTCTTTGGGTGAATCTGATCTCTTTCATTAGACCAACTTAAATAGTTGGAAAATAATTTTTTTAGCAGGCTTTCGGGTTTAGAAAACCTTTGTCAAGCTGAGGAAGCCTTGGCAGTTGGTGTCTGCTCTTCCTGGATGGAATGAATAGTAAAGAGGCCAGAGGCTGGTTTGCATGCAAGACAGGCAGTCAGTGAAGATGTAAATTGAGGAGCCAGTAGGTGAGACGGGCTGGGTGGAGGGGGAGAGAAAGGGAGGGTGAATGCAGTTGTTGTACAGTGGAGAGGTACCTGGGGAGTCGGCTGTTGGGCAGGTTGTAATGTGTCATAAATCCAATGTCTACATTTAGTCCATGCTTTTTAGTATCCAGGAGGTTGATGAAGTGAAGTTCAGAGGCTTGTCTCTGAGAAGTGTTTTGTAAGTTCCCTTTGAGGGTTAGAACTGAGAGACTGGGGAGAGAGTGATTGTCCCGTGGCGAGTGTGGCCCCACAGGTAGCTGGGTGTCCGATAGATTTCCGGTGTGCGTTCGTTCTGGTGCACGGTTGTTGTTTGTATCTTCCGTCAGGGCATTTGGTGCATTGGATGAGATGTATTACATTTCTGGAGGTGCAGCTGTAGGATGCCGGGATGCTGATTGTGGGGTGTAGTAATCGTGGGGTGCCGGAGACGTGTTGGCAGGTTCCGCATTTCTTGTCACGGCACGGTCCGGATCCATTCAGTATGTTGTGGGCTGTAGGAAGTTTGCTTCTGGTGATGAGGTTAGCGAGGTTTGGTGCTTGTTTGAAAGGTAAGACGGGTGGTTCTGAGACGATCCCTTTAAGAATAGGGTTTCTTAGTAGTATGGGTTGCAGTTGTCCGAGGATTTTCCGAATGAGTTCAAGGGAGGGGTGATGCCTCTCTTCATGGGGGGTTTTCTTCTGCGCTGCAGCAATTCTTCGCGTGGTATCTGGTTGGCTCTTTCAAACGTGCATCTCTCTCTCTAGAGGAGTGTCCTTGTTGGGTGAAAGCCTTTTTAAGATTGGTGAGGTGGCAATCGCAGGTGTTCCACGGTGCAAATTCAGTGGTATCTGAGGGTTTGGCTGTGTATATCTTTCTTGATGCATTTAGGGTGATTGCTGGTTCTGTGCAGATCCGGATGTAAACAGTGTGCAGGGAAGGGCCAACTGGTGGCACTCATGATCAACCAGCAGAATTCCCACGGCTTGCTGCTCATGCTCTGGAAATAGTTCTCTCAGGCTACTCTTCACATCAGCTCTTAACAAATGTGGCCTTTTTAATATCTCTCTCATGTTCTTGTCCTTCTGTTTTACACCCACAGCCTAAGACAGCTAGCCTCTGACATCAGAGAGTGCCCCCAGGCAATGGGGCCAGTGGATTACCGCCTCCTCCTGCCATAGAGATGACAACTCCCCTATGCAACTTCTGTGAGGTATGATGCCCCCTTCCTACTAAGGTGCTCAGTTCCTCCTTCCCTTTAGTCTCTGTGTATAAAGGCAGAGCGTCTGGGTCAGAGAAAAGTTAGCGGTTCAACAGTGTTCCCTGGGAGGGTGGGCAAAGCTACGGGTGCTATCTATGCCCTTTGCTGGGAGCTCCCTTAACAGGACACTGCAGCATCCGAGGAGCTAGACAGCACCATGGAAAAAGCAGGTCATTACCAAAAAAGGCTGGCAGGCATCAGGGACCTATTCTCAGAGGAGCTGGGTGATGGGACGGTATGACTGTTAGCCAAGCACCATGATGAGCTGATTGTGAAGCTAAGAGCACCAGCAATCCTGTGGGTACCACAATCTAGGTTCTCACACGCACTGCAGGACAAGCTCCTGAGATGGCTCGAAAACCGAGAGTCTGTCTGACCGTTTTCATATGAAATATCCCTTTTTGAAACTTTCCCATTTGGAAATGCTTGGTTTTCCCATGAGAAATTTGCAAATGGGGTGAAGCATGTTTTCTTCACAGCCCACCCGTTCCTTACCATTCCTAGTATTGCTTGGTGGAATGATTACTTCAAACCAGTTTGCAAGAAGCAAGGATTTCTTTGGACAATGTCTTTTATTGGACTGACTGCTAGCTGGGATAGAGTTAGACAAGCTTTTGAATGCAGGACATACCTCTTCAGGTTACTGAAGAATCTGAAGAAGAAATACTGCATTCAAAAGCTTGTCTGATCCTATCCTGACTATGCAGTTGGTCCAGTAAAAGATATCACCCACAGAAATCCTTGCTTCTCATATAATTCCTCAACCATCAAAATCACTCCAACATTTCCAAAAAGGTTCTCTTTGAAGCTAACAGTTTCTGCACTATTTTTCACAGGGGATAAGTTAATCAGAATGGAGGAAAAAGTACGATTTTAAAACAGCCCCCCGAACTAGTTCAACCCCTGAGGTTGGAGGCAAGTTTCACTTTGAAAGGAAAAAAAGAAAGAAAGAAAACAAAACATTTTGTCAAAATTAAGCTTTTGTTGCCAAAGAGCTCATTGCAACAGAGCTCTTCCAACAAAATACTTTAATTTGAAAATTTTCGAGCAGCTGGTTTTCATCCTTCACTTACACATAAAAAGTCAGTCCTTCAATTAGCTGCAGCAGCTCCACGTGACAGAGCAGGCCACGAGTGTCAGTACAGAAGGGCGACTAGTGGAAAAGTTTGGGAACGCTGCCTGCTGGTCTAGACCGGCTGGTGAATAATTCAGATTAACGTTCAAATGTAGTGGAAAGGGCTCACTTGTGCCATTTCGTATATAATGGATTTCAGTCGGGGGGCCACAATAAAGAATATCATCATCCTCAATAATAAAGCCTTCAAATGCTCGAGTCAATCCAAAATCTAAAACTTTTCTACTTTGTTTCTCAGTCACCCAACGAAACAAGAGAGAAAGCCATTCTGGTTTGTGTAGCCCCAAATGAAACATTCAATATTAGGCTCCAACGCTGTGAAGAGTTGAATGTCAATGAACACAAAACAGTTCATTTTGCTTTCAGGTTATTTAGCACTTAAAAAAAAAAAATCTGGTTCAAAGAAGAAATGCTATTGTGAAATATTTCACTGAGAAAAATGTCAAAATGAAACTGATAAAATCCCTCCATTTTTTTTGTCAAGGCTATTTGCTGAATCCCACCCCAGTTTGTAAACACTTTCAATGCCCCCAGAACAGCATTCTGCTTTGAACGTCTGATTTTCTGGGGGGGCGGGAAATTGCTGTGCTTTTTGTGAGGCTGCTTCCAAAGGACTGGTCTGGTGGTGGGGAGCAGTTAGGGGAGTTTCTCTTGGGGCTGATGCTCTGGGTTGGTTGGCTTTGCAGGTACCGTTTGGCAAGGACTCTGGAGGAACACGCTGGGCAAGCTGATGTGGGGTGCTGTATACCTACCCATGATAGCTAGGCTGCGAGAGACAGGGCTCTGAAAAGGAAGCCCCTTTCCTCATGCCCTTTTCTTTCCCTTTCAGGAGATCTTGGCTGGCTCTGGAGTGAGCAGCAAACCACTCAGTCCTGTTTAGCATCACTCGCAGCCTGGGCTCGCAGACATGGACTAGCCCAGGAAGGCGATTGCTCTCGGGGTGTGGGCACAGCAGGAATCCAGCTGGCTCTCATCCCCAGGCGTAGTTGTGTGTGCACCGGGGCAGGACGATGCCAGCGGTGTGACCAGCCCTGCGGCCAGCCCTCTTCTGGCTTCTCACGTGGAAGGTGTGCTACGCCACTGCCATGAATGATGCGCCGACGATGGATTATGAACTGCTATCCCCCTCCCTGGTTGAGCACCCCGCCAGCACCATGGGCATGGATGCGGAGCAGAAAACCGTCTTTGCCTTTGTCATCTTCCTCCTGGTCTTTTTGGTGATGCTGATGGTGCGCTGCTTCCGGATCCTGCTGGACCCCTACAGCCGCATGCCCGCCTCCTCCTGGACCGACCACAAGGAGGGGCTGGAGAGGGGCCAGTTCGACTACGCGCTGGTGTAGAGTGGTGTAGGGTGGGGCGAGCCTGGAAACTCTGTGTGCCTCCCTTCCCTGGCTCGCCCCGGCCCCGGCCCCGGCCCCGGCCCCGGCCCCGGCCCCGGCCCCTCCTTTCTGTGTGATGCTGCCCCGGTCCTACTGGGATGCTCTGGGCTGGGAGGTGTGGCAGGGACCTTGCCCAGAGAGGCTTTTCTAGGGTTTTTTTCCTCTTTTGTAAGCACTTTTCTGTGTTCTTCTCTGTCTGCAGCACCTTTAGTGTTTGATATTTTGAGGGGGCCTAGAAGGGATGGGCCCATCCAGCTCTCAAGTCCAGGCAGCCCCGCTTAGATGGCGTTTTTACTGTGCTCCTAAGTGTCTTGTGCTGTGGTGAGTGGCGATGGGTGGGACAGGACCTGCCTTGACGCAGATTTCTCAGGGTTTTCCTGCTTGGGGGGCTCCATGCAGGACAGGGCAGCTTTGTGCAGCAGCTTCTGCCTCCTTCTGCCTATCTGGGCAGTGCTGACCGTGTGGAGCTGAATATGCATCTGTATCTATGAGGCAGTTTAGACAGCAAACCTCTAGTGCTGGCTTCTGTGAATACTCAGTGGTTGAACAACGCTTCCCCACTCTCCAGGTGGGCAGCCCACCATGCCACGTGAGCACTGCCTGTGCCCTGTGCCCCTTGTACGCAGCTGGAGCTCAGGCACGTGTCTGTACTACGCCTCTGGTGCTCTTGAGGCTGCTGCCGAGAAACAAGCTCCACTTACCTGCTCCTGTTCCACATGTGCCATAGCTGGAAATGAGGTAGTGAAGCCGCCCAGGAGATGCCCCATCTCCACTCCATCTCTGGTGCATTGCCGGTGGTTGGCTGCACCTCCTGGTTTCTGGTAATGGCTCGTGCAGGGCAGGAGTGGGTGGGCAGGGCATGCTTCTTGGCAGCACTCCCAAGAGCACCAGGGAAGCAGCACAGAGATGCCCAGAGGGACTCCGTGTGATCTTGTGACCAGCTCTGCTGCCCGACGTAATCAATGTGGAGACCCATGTGCAGCTCCCTCCCTGGCAGGCCACTCCCTGCTTTCCACAGTAGTGAATGCTAGGCACGTGTGTATCCCCACTGTTGTGGTCAAAAGGCCTCCAGACAAAGATGTAGCCACATAGCTAACTGTAGACCCTGCTGTGGCAGCAACTCTCCAGGAAGCCCTGGCCTCTTTATCCTGGGGCTGCTGCTGTGACACTAGGGACCTAAGGCACCATATGACACTTGGGATACATGCCTTTGTGAGCCCAAGCCTGGTGATTACGGGCCCCACTCCCAGGTCTCTCACTCTATCCAACTTGGTCAAGTCCTCAATGCTTGCACTATGGCCGCAGTGGAAGTGAAGGATGCTCAGGCCTCCTAGGTGCCCTGCTAGGAGCAGCCCATCTCTGCTGGCTGCCTACACAGGGAGCAAAGCAGAGGTGTGATGGAGCTTGGGCTCACACAAGACCAAATTCCTGCCTCTTGCCCAGGATCCATGCTTGTTTGCCATAGTGAGCCAGACATGGGGCTAGCAGGAGCCCTGGCAGGCTACAGCTGTAGGCTGATGAGAGGGTTTTGTGGGGAACTGCACCCTGAGGGGAGACCCTTCTCCTTCACTATGGAAATAAAAGTGAATTTTGCTCACTCCTTACTGCTTGTCCTTCTCTCTCTCTGCTGCGTCTTACCATGCACTTCAGCACAAACAAAAATCAGTCCCAGGCACCACCTTGCCCCATGGTGCAAGCCAGGGCCACCTGCTTGTGCCACCACATCTCCCTGTAAGAACCAGAGGCAAGCCCACCTGTCCACCTCCTCACCGAGTGATGTGTCGCAGCATAACATCGCAGCACCTTGCGAGAGACATGGGCAGCCCATGTGCTACCACCTCCCTCAAGGCAAGTCAGCATGGATCCTTGTGCAAGTTGGAGCCAGCCACATGTGCCATCACCTCTCCTTGAGACAGAGCTGGGCAACGTAGCACTGCTTCTCTAGGTGAGAGACAGCTGGGCCCATGGACTGCTACATCCCTCTTTGAACCACAGCCAGACCCACACCCCACTGTTCCTCTAGTGATCCAGAGCCCAGCCCATATTCCACCATGTTCCTTGACATGAGCCAAAGCAAGACACGCTTTACCTTGCCACACTCCCTCAACAAGTCACATCTGGGGCTACACACCACGGTGTCCCCTTGTGTAAGCCACAACAAGGCACACATGCCATAACGTTCCCCTCTAGGCATTGCTGGTAGGCCAACTCAGCACCACATCTCTGGGTGTGAGCCCGAGGTGGGGTTGTGTGCCACCATGTCACCTTTGTGAGCCTGAGTCAGCCCAGGTGTCAGCACATTTATCTCGGTGAGGCCAAGCCAGCCCCATGGGCCGTTACATCCCCGCATTTGAGCCATAGCTGGTCCCCTTGCACAAGCATGGCTTCTGTGTGAACCAGAGGCAGCCCATCATCCATCAGCTCTGGCTTGCCACACTGACACTGCAGGGCAGCAGTGCCAAAAGTGCCCTCAGCCCCTGAATGTTTTCATGCACTTGGTGTCACCGTGTTCATGTGGCAGAGGTCTGTGACATGGTGAGCAGGTGGCATGTGGCGTCCTGGGCCAGGGTTCCTTCTTAGTTAGAGACAGTTAACTTACTTTGCCTCATTCTGCACCCATTCCCATAAGAACTGCATTGGCCACTTGTGGTGTGATGAGGGGGTCCCTGGACAGTGTGGAACACATTACACAAGAAAAACCTCCACTTCCCTGGCCAGCACATCACCCCTGTGGTACATAAAGGGGTAGGTTTAGTGACTGCTAAAGGAGAGGGAGGGAGAAGAACTCTCAACCACCTTCACATTCCCTGCATTCTGGGGCAACCTGGGACTTACATAGCTACAGGATACGTTACAGCAGCTGAAGTGCTGCTCTATATACACTGGGTACTGCTGGAGGGGGGGGGAGGTCCCCACTGCCTGCCACTGCCCCATGCTGCATAGGGGACCCTGCCACGAACCCCACCCCACTGTCCCAGCCCTCCCCCACAGCTGCCCCGCCTGCCCCAGCTCTGGCCCTTTAAGAAAAAAAAACAGCCTGGGACTCACCAGCTCCTGCAGTGGCCTTGGAGCTTCGGGGAGGCTCACATGACACAGGAAAGTGGGTGGGAGGCAGGATTGGGGGGCAGGAACCTGTGAGTGCAGGATTTGGGCGGGGGGG
>JAGPOW010001806.1:1118079-1143772 GCA_030014935.1 Caiman crocodilus | reverse complement strand
AGATTTACTAATATGCTAGGGACCTAGGACCATATTATTCAGTTTAAGAACAAAGCAGAAACAAATATCACTTTCTTAGAATGTGCATTCATTTACTAAATCATCTATTATATATAATTAGGTGAAAAGAATAGGAAGCTGTTGTTTCATTAGTGCTGCAGTCATTAGAATTACACGTGCATCTCTTTCAGATTCATAAAGCAAATCGAGGTTTCTAGAGCATCTTGACAGCGCATCCAGTGCTTCACCTAAAATGTTATTTCTGCATGTGAGTTAATGTCCCCTCGAGTTAACACTTCTAGCTAAAGCTAAAAAGGCTCCAGGGAGCTCCATTGCCAGGAGCCACTAACAAACAGAAGAATAGCAGAATAAAAAAAAAGATTAATTAGTGGAACATCAAGACCATTAAAATGGAGAGCGGCTCATCAACATGTGTGGAGTGAAGAGTTTAGAAGGGGTTAGTTAGCTTATAACGAGCCACAAAGTCAAGTGACTGCCTCGCTACTGCCTGAATAGAAATGCTACTGACACTGCCAGGCAGTTGGCTTTAAAATTTTGGATGGACCAAGAATCAAAGCGGGGTGCAACTGCACCAGCGCACCCCACATGGATCCACCTCTGCAGACTGGTCATACGTTCTGGAAATAAAATCACAGTAAGTGCTTTCCCCCCCAAATCACCATGGCTAATCTCTGTACAGGGCCAGGAGGAAAGCAGCAAGTCAGAAGGTCTGTGTCTCAGTGAGGTGGCTACTTACCTATAAGGGACAGGGCCTTGGGCTCTAGCTGGGGCCTCTGCTATCAAGTGAGGTGGAAGCTGCCTCTGGCATTGCCCTCCACCCTTTTTTCCCCTGGCCATGTTAGTGGCTCAGCTTCAAAAGGAGCGCTGGAGAGAGGAGTGAATAATGGCTGATGTGCGGTGTGATGGCTGGAGTCCTGTGCTGGGAGGCAAGAGCGGCCTCGGTTCAAACCCCTCTGAGCGGAGGAGGGCTGGAACCCAGGCCTGCCATTTGCTGGGCGAGTGCCCCAGCCATCCAGCTATGGGTGCAAATGAAGGTACAGAGAGACATGAACACGCACGCGCACATATGCAGCTTCTTGCCATTCCTGAATTGAAGTCACTGATCTGATTGACCCCATTTCTGGGCACCGAAGGTTGCTATATGTCCACAAGGAGTATAAGTAGGGGCCCAGCTGCTTCTGTATGTGCCCAGTCTGCGAAACAATGTAGTTGTGCCTAACTGTCTGCCCATGAAGAGCTACTTAAGACAACCAAAAATACCAGGCAGCTGATTACATTTGGATGCCTAAATAACAAAAAAAATCATGCCACCCTGAGCCTTGGAAGCATGCACAGAGCAGTCACCGGGCACTAGCAGGGGCTAGTGAAGGTAGATCGTGCCAGGCTCACTTGATATCTTTCTTTAATATGACAGATGATTTTCTAGAGAAAAGAAACTTAGTTTATCTGGACTTCAGTGCAGTGTTTGATATGTGCCCCTGTGCTCCTGGGAAATTAGTAGTTATTAAAGCTAGAGAAGATGATTGGGATTAGTGCAAGGATTGTTGGCGGGGGGGTCAAGAAATAGGCAAAGGAAGAAATCAAGGGACTGTGCTGAAAGTGGGACTATTGGGCTGAAGGGATGGTGAAAATGGTCTCCTTAATACTTTCATTACTAGCTTTGGCCCAGGGATGTGTGCTCATGAAAATGCATAATGACACAAAGTTATGAGTCACTGTCAGAGAAGGTATGAAATACGCAGCAAGAACTGGATGGCTTTGGCCACCAGGGAAATAGATGAGGGATGCAATTCAATTGTACAAAGTACACAATCTTGCACTTAGGGATTAATAACAATAATTTATGCTCATAGTTCATCAGTTGGAAATGAATGCGTAGGAGAAAGACCTGTCTGTATCAGTGGATCATGGGAGGATTAAAAGATGTTCTGATGTAGCCCTGAAGAAGGTAAATGTGATCCTAGAACTCACTGAGGGAATATTTCCAGAACAGATACAGGAATATTAATGTCATTGTACAAGGCACTGGGAAGAATCTGGAATACAGTGTGCAATATTCAAGGATGTTGTGGCAGAGCTGGTGGACGCTCACATTTCACAAGGCCCCTGACCCAACAGAGCAACTCACCCTTGTCCAGCTCGGAAGTATCCTCCAGGGCAGCCACATAAGTAGCCCCCATCAGTGTTTGAGCACCCATAGCTGCAGGGACTGCTCCCAGCTGAGCACTCATCCACATCCTGGCACCCACCAAAGGCCTGGTCAAAGTCAAACCCAGAAGGACAGATGCACTTGAAGCTGCCCAGGGTGTTGTAGCAAGAGGCAGAGCCACAGACTGTAGGGCTGGAGCACTCGTTTTCATCTGGAAGAAGGACACAGCAGAATCGATCAGGGTGCAGCAGAGTGGGAGAGGAGGGCACATTGCCATAGTACTGTGTGTTTTTGGGCTCACAGCCCGCAACGGCCAGTGAGACTAATGAGCTGTGGCTGCAGCCCTTGGCCAGCATAGGCAGCTGCTGCCCATTCCAGGTCTTCCCTGCTGCGGGGAGAAAGGAGAGGTGAAGGCCAGCTCTGCTGCACGTGCGGATGTATCGCAGTGGTGTTTGAACATTTTGGAGTTAAACCTGCTTATATTACAACGATATTTCCATCACTAGCTTGTGTATGGGGAGAGAAGAGGTTAATCGTGTTTTTGAGGGAGTCGCATATAACCAGGGGGTCAGGGCCCAAATGCCAGGTCTCAGAGGCAGGGGTGCACACTGTTGAGAAGCTTTGCCTGGGCTGGCTTCAGGAGGCACCCAGAAACTGTGAAGGCTGAGTCCGAAGCAAGTGCTCCTTTGGGGATGACAGAGGCCAAATCGTAAACTTAAGCATCTAAAAAAATGGCCTGCCTGGAGCTGCAGTTGGTGTTAATGGGAGCAGCAAGATCTCAGGACCCTTTGCAAACTAGCCCTGTCTGTGGCGACCTGCTGCAAAGACAGTTAGGGACTTGGCCCAGGCAGTCCAATTTCCAGATTTTGGCTTGGGATACTTCAGCTGGGCATATGTCCCAAACAAAGAGTGCGATCGCTCTTTAATCCAGCCTTAGGTTATCTTGGGCAATGCATCGCCCAAGGGTAGGTTTGCAGGGAGGATGCAATTCTGCACCCAATGCCCTGCATCAGTTAAAGGCAAACACCAGGGAGTTGCTGACCTGCCAAGAGGGGGAACAGCTCAGCAGGGATCAGTCCATCCCCCAGTTATTATCCCCCTCCACCAGCAGCCTTGGTCCCACACTCACCTACACACTGGTTCCACTGGTAATGTTGCACGTAACCCTGGGGACAGCCACAGCGATAGCCTCCCAGTACATTCTGGCAGCCATGCTGGCAGCGATGGTTCCCATCACACTCATCCACATCTAAGAGCACAAACAATGGCTCATAAAACTAGCCAGTAAGCAGCAGTGTGTGGACACATGGAGTGCCTGCTTGCACAGGACTCTGGGACAGCTCACTTTTCCTGTATCCATACTACATCCTGGATCACCGAGGAGTGTAATGTCAGAGCTATTTAGCACATCCCCAATCAGGCCCCAGCATGATCTGTCACCATCAATGTTCACAGCTCAAGCTTTCCGAACAGCCAGCAAGGCTTACTTGTGTGGTCTGGAGCCCATGGCCTGCCCCTGATTGGGATGGCCAAGTTACACAGGAGTGGTTTCCTGGTCTGGAAGAGTACTACCATGGTATCAACCGCAGTCCTGTCTGGACAATCTGAGCCTACTCCACCTCCACTGACCACTACTTTCTATAGGCAGCAGTGTCCCTCTGTCCTGGAGGAGGTAAGGCTCCTCAGTCCATTGTTGAATTTGGGATCCCTGCCAGCAGCAGGATGGGGTGGTGGTGAAGGAAAGGCACAGAGGGAGTCACTGCAAAGCAGCATGTTGTAGAGTTAAGGAAGTCCCTTTGTTCTCCGAACTACATGCTCAGGGTCTCTGCAGATGCAGGAAGGTAATGGTTGCCTTCAGTTCATATTTCATAGGTCTACTTTGCATCCATAGCTCTATCCTGAAAGCTGAGGTTCTGGTTTTATTTCATCATAAGCTATGGCCCTGAGCACAGACCTTACTGTGACTGATGTTTAGGATAATCCCACCCCAACTCAAGAAGCTGAAGACTGAGCAGGGGCAGGAAAGCCTCTGCCAGAGGCCCTCAGGTTTGGGGCCCTAGCAATAGCCCCTGCCTAAGGCCATGCTATGGGCCTTGAGGTGCATCCTGTCTCTTGGGACAGTGAGGAATGATTGCCTGAGTTGGTGGGGGTTATCTACTCTGCATTGTTTCACCCTCCATAGGATGAAGACTGGCTTTTTTCCCCCACTTAGAGAGTGTTTTGTGTAGTGGCTTTTGCCTAGCCTGAGATTCCCTATGCTAAGGGGATACACCTGGGCTGCAATAGCTAGTGGCAGTATCTCTCTGAGACTGCATAATAATACTAGGTAACAGCCAACCCTTCGGGCTGCACAGAGTAATTTTTAACCCTTTTTTAGAGACCGTAGCTTTGCACTGAAGAGCATCCAGAAATCCAGGTTAGTCAGTACTGCTTGAATTTAGACAAAGCAAGAAGAGTAAGTGGACAGTGAGGAAGGAGTGTTTCAAAGAAGAGTGGGTAACAAGTACCTTCACAGTTGACACCAGAGCTGTCCAGGGAAAATCCTTTCTGACACTCGCAGTTGTAGCTTCCTGGTGTGTTCAGACATTGCCCTTTGGCTCCGCACAGGGAAGGCTGGGAAGTGCATTCGTTATTGTCTGGAAAACACCAATAGCTTTTTGTGACTGATTAGCCTGAAACTTGGCATGCTTTCTGGAGAGGCTTGCCTATGATTTTGGCTGTTCTGGTACTATGCTGCTGAATATGGTCTCCTTTTTTGCAGACAAAAGAATGGATAGACTTGCGACGAGAGAAACAGAAGGACAGGGTAGCAGCAATCCCGTGAAGAGTTTGTGGAGATATTGGGCTGGACTCTAGTCAGAGCAGGGAGCTGGAAGCAGCATCCATTCCCAGGTTCCCCTTGATGCTAACATTAGGCCAGCTGCACTAGAGGCTGCACTGGTGGTGGGGTGGGACTGGGGGGGCGATGGCTGCCAGAGTTGCCTAGCACAGAAGGAAAGGCCTTACTCACCAATGCAGGATGAATGGTGCTGGGTGAATCCAGGAGGACATTTGCAGTTGAATCCACCAATGGTGTTCACACACAGGAACTGACAGTTGTGCTGCTTGGTGGAACATTCATCCAAGTCTAAGGTATCAAACATAAGGCCACGTGCCTCTTATTTATCTCTTTCTACTTCCCCTGGACATATAGCAATTGGGTTGCCACATCGATGCATACACAACTTATTGGCAGAGAAAGCCAGTGGCAGGGACTGGCTCTTGTGTAAGAAATATAAGTGTGCAGCAATCCTGTCCTGGTGTGCCTCCTGACCCTGCGTTAATACAGTCTGCTCTGGCCACATATCAGAGGCCACTCAGATTGGCCACTTTCTGATAGAAACACTTCCTTCTGGCTGCATAGCACAAACCTCGATTTCCCCTAGTCACCCTGAGGAGGACACGCTACCGTTCTGAGAGCTGGGTAAAGATACTGTGACGCGTGAGAGCTGAGTGGAGCCTCACCCCGCTCAAAAGCTTGGGAGATCCCTGGGTTTATTTATTCACAGCAGATCTGCAGCGACAGTACAGGGGGTCGAACTCTAACCCATGAAACCCAATGAAAGGGTTCCCATTGATGACAGCAGGGTCAGGAGGTTGCCATGCACACTTCCATGCACACCCCTGTCAATTCACTTTTGTCAGATCTGGCTTAGAGCCAGGAGCTACATGGAAGCAAGGACTATGACCCAGGGATATGCCTTCCTCCCTCCGCCATCTTTGTCACTGGGTGGGTACCTTTGCACGTCTTCCCATCTTCATGGAGGATGTACCCTCTGGGGCAGGAGCACTGATAGCTTCCCTCGGTATTCTTGCAGATGAAGTTACATGGTTTAGGAGACTGGTTACACTCATCCAGATCTAAACTCAAGAGGAACAGGGCAAGTCAGCATGATCTGGGGATGAGCTGTGCCAAGCCCTGATAGAAAACATGAGGAGACTCATCAAATAGAAACTTCTGTGAGAGATCTCTGAGCCCCTGGGATAATGGCGCCACTCACTATTGAAAGGCAGTGAGGTTTACCTGGACCAGAGAGGTCCCGTTTCCCACTATGGAAGGAAGAACAAGAACCTGGTTTGAGTGATAACATCTTGTATAAGGGGTTCTGTTGGTTGGGAGGATGTGAGCAATCTTCCTATAAATCATGAGAGAGAGAGACAGCCAAGGGAGTAGGAGCTGTTATGGATGCGGAGGTATGAGGCCTTGCTGTGTCCCGCTAAGCACAAGCCCAGATGCATGTGGCTAGTGCCCTATAGGAAGGGGACAAGATGATCTTACAGCTGCCTGCCCTCTGCCAGCACAGGGTTGTTTCACCTCCATGCTGTTCGGAGGCAGTGGGGAGCTCTGAGCTGTGGGTACATCACTATACAGGTGACATGAAGCATACTCATTTAGGCATGCTAGACATTGTCTCACTGCCCAGCCAAGCCCACTGTCCCAAGACCAGGCTGAACGGTGCTTAAGCTGGTCATGGCAAGGGAGACAGAAGTTAGAGATGGACAGGATGGTTACTATCACTACTACTGAGGGTATTTCTTCTATTCCATGCCTATGTGCTCTGCAATTCACAGCTCATTGAGCTGCCCTTGGAGACCATCTGGAAACTGCCACCGGAGGAAGCAGCAGCTTGCTGGCAGGCAGGGGTAGCAGCAAGGAACTCATTACACTACCTTGGCCTCAGCAATAACTTCTCGTGTTTTTCTGGCTGGAGCACTAGGTGATGGCTTTGATCTTGGAGTCAAACTTCCCAGGACTCCAGCTCAGCTTACACTGCTGGGCAGCAGGGCACATGAGACAGCATCCCCCAGAGTTAAGGGTTTGGATGCTGGGAACAACTTTTCCCTATTCCCTGCAGTCTAAGTGAACCCATTTGGGTAAGATGGGCGGCTGGGTCTTGGGGAAGAAGAGGGAAGGAGAATGTTACCGTTGGACAACTTTCTGTACTTTAGGCAAAACAGCCTAAAAGTGCGCCAGACAGACAGACAGACGCATAGCTCAGGCAATAAGGGGTTAAACTGCATGTTTGACAGGGACAGCATGCCCTTGACCTGCACTCTCAATGAACGGGGGCTGGGAGGTTTGTGTTGGCTCTGTGGAGTCAGTGCCTGCATGAGTATATGTGTGTAGAAGCACAGCTGTCAGGCTCTGGGCAGCACCAACCCACGGCACTGCAGGAGGGGAAAACTGCAGGATCCAAGCCCAGGTGATCCTTTCCACCCATAGGGGGGAGGAGGAGTGGGGGCTGAACAGATGCCCCCACTGTCCCAAGTGGCCAGGTCAGAGCTGAGGCTCACTTCTGTGACGTACCTGTGCAGGCTGTGCCTGTGATGTCTGTGGTGTAGCCCAGCTTGCAATGGCAGCGGAAGGAGCCGATGCTGTTGATGCACTGTCCATTTCTGCAGAGATTAGGCAGCACCTTGCACTCATCAATATCTGGAAGGAGCGAGTAACTCGTTAAAGCAATGGGTCTGCACTAAGATTGGTGCTGCTACAAGGTAGCTCAGCCTCTGCCCGCCATGGAGCATGGTGGTTGGCTACAGCCCAGAGCATGGGGCAGAATGAAGATGCCCTGCCTCCGAGGCAGCGCTGAAGACACTGACATGGGGGAAATAGTTTCACAGTTGGTAGGGCTGGAACGGACCAAAGCAGATCATCAAGTCCAACCCCCTGCCATTGGAAGGAAAGGATGCTTGGGTCAAACGACCCCGACTAGGTGATTGTCTAGCCTCCTTTTGAAGACCCCCAGAGTAGGAGTGAGCACCACTTCCCTTGGATGATAATAATAATAAAAATAATCAAGTCCCGCAGCACCTCGGTGTGCAGGAGGTGTGTAGCACCTTCACCTTGATGATGCAGCCTCCTCCAGCTGGTAGGCCCTTCTTGCATCCATGCCCTGGCCCCCTCCACAGCCTCTTCAGGGTGATTTGGATCCCTGGGTGCCGTAAGAAGCAAGCCCTGCGCTGCAATTCTCTGGCTTCACTCCCCAGACCAGTGTGTGCAGCCTGGCACTCACCTTGCCCATCAGTGGAGTACCCAGGTCCATGAGGACACATCTTCTTGTATTGGGTAGTTCCTGGGAGTGGGCAGAGTTCACACTGAGTTCCCCAGCCACGTCCACCATTGCAGCAGCACTCGGACTTGGTAGCCAGGTTGCGGTTGGTGGAGGACATCTGGCACATAGTCTGCAGCACTTCAGTGAAGCAGAAACCTTGGCGGGTATCTGGGAAAGAAAGAGGGAGAGAAAAGTAGTAATGGAGACAATGCCAGGACTGGACATGACAAGGCAGCCAGAGTCCAGCAAATGCACTGGCTGGAGAGGAAACCCTGGCCTTTCTGCAAGCAGAAGGGCCTGGGGACCCATAGGTGGAGATGGGATGCGATAGCAGCTCTGCTCTTCAGGTGATAGTGGCAAGCCTGTCTTAAAAGACCTAGCAGACCCTTCACCTGCTCTCCTGGGGCCAGGCCAGGACTGCCCTCTGCAGATTTCTAGTGCTTGGCCCAACTTAACCTGAAGATCCCAGGCCCTTCCTGTCTGACCAACATAACTAGCAGATCCACAATCTGTCCTCAGTGCTCATCCCACAGGTGCATGCACCCTGCTTTCATGTCTCCTGCCCGACCCAGTGCATTTCATCGTGTTACTCTGTCCCCCCAGGTTCACAGCCCTTCTCTTGCTCTTCCCTTAACAAACTCCATTTCTCTACACTGCCGAAGTTAGAGCTTCTTGACCTTTTAAGTCTCAAGGCACCCCTCTATAACTCTTCTAACTTTAGCAGCACCTCGGGATGCTGGTTGAGATTTAGTGAGCTAGAATCTAAATACTGACAAGTCCTGGGGGTTGCCTTGAGGCTCTGCAGGTTGAAAAACACTGATTCAGCGGGTGTCAGGGGAGGGCAATGGGTGTAGGACCTCACTCTACCGTGCCCAGGTCTTTCCATTGCCCCCCATCTCTAGTGCATAAGGGTGATTCCCAAGACTGAGGATGCTCCGTTGGGGTCATGCAAGCTGGCAACCAGAGACGTCTGCCTCATGGCCCCTCCCAGGGGTCCTAGGAAGGTAGGAGAGGCTATGGGGGTGCTGTTAACATATCTGCCCACCTGCTCTCAGCAAAGTGTCCAGCTTGGAGTATGTGGGCACGCAGCGCAGTTATGTCCCCAGAGACACAGCTGGGGATGCCACTGGTCTGCAAGGCACTGCAGCAGGTGTGGGGAGTGAGACATGGGGATGAAAGCATTTTGCTCCTCACATGTGGGCTGGGTGCCATGGATCCCCTCAAGCAAAGGGGCATTAAGGCCCCTCACGCAGTATCACAGACTGCTGAGTAGGCAGAGCAATTTTCTGGCAAATCTGAACAGTAACTGTGTGCTGGAGACGCCCACTCCCAGCATATTTACTCCTCTTTTGCCAGTTCTGAGTCTCCAGGCTTGCTCAGAGGAACAGGACTAGGCTGCTGTGGAGACTCTTTCAGCTGATACAAGTCTCCCAGAAGGAGATTATGGAGAATACAACAAGAACAACCTGCTGCCCAGTCCAAGCTTGATACAGCTGGTTGTGCTAATTACCAATGCACTCAGTGCCAGAGGGGCTGACTTGGAAGCCTTCGTTGCAGTCACACCGATAGCTGCCCACGGTGTTAACACAGCGGCCATTGGGACAGATTCCTGGCTTGGTCCGACATTCGTTCTCATCTAGGAGGAACAGAACCAAAGAAGTGCATGGGGACTCACGTGGACACAAGCCACTATTGAAGCAAGTCCCTAAGCACAAGATGTGATTTCATTAGCTGTTACTACACAGGAAATAGGTCTAGGAGTCATTGTAAACAGCAAGCTAAAAACATCAGCTCAGTTCTCATCAGCTGTCAAAATATCAAACAAAATGTTAGGGATTATTAAGAAGGGAACTGTACACAACACTGAAAATAGCAACATGTCCCTTTATAAATCCACACCTTGAATACTGTGCCCAGTTCTAGTCCCCTCACCTCAAAAGAGAAAGTACAGAAAAGGGCAACAAGGATGATTAGTGGTATGGGGGCGTGGGGGGGCTTCCAGATGAGGATTGAACTAAAGAGATTGGACCTGTTCAGTTTAGAAAAGAGACACTTGAGGTGAGACATGTTGTCACCAGATACTGTGGACAGTTTAACCAGATTCAAAAAGGGACTGGGCATATTATTGGAGGAAAGGGGCATTGAGATATTGAGCAAGGGAGTTAGGGGCACGGCCTCTGAATCAGAACTTCCTAGACCTTAAATGCTGGAGGCTGCAAAAGAGAAGAACAGTGGAAAAAAAACCCCGGTCATACCAAGTTCACTCTCCCTTTCAGCATCCACTATCCGCCACTATGTGACACAGGATAGTGGACAGCAGGGACCTGTGTTCTGCCCCAGTAAGCAGGAATTCTTATGCTTTTATGTTCAGTGTGACAGAGCTGCACCATGGCTGGAGCAAAGCAGGACAAGCTTAGGGGAGCTGTAATGTGCGCCAGCATGTCCCAGATTTCCACCAGTGGGTTGGCTGACTGTAGTGTTTCAGAGCTACTCCCTCACCCTCTCTTTATCCTGCCCTTGTGTCAAAGACTTGGGAAGGGTTGGAGTTGATGCAGGTTCTTTGGCTATTTATGTAGGCTGAAGTAACCTCTGTGTAACAGGAACGCCTCTTCAGGATCCGTCTACTGGTGACCCCGCCCACCTGTTATGGGTCAACTGCCTGCCTTCTCGCCTGCCATGCCTTGTTGTTAATTGATTAATAGATATAATTAAGTGGGAGGCTGCCCATTTCTTTCCCCAGTGCCAGGGGGCGCTATCTGCAGCTCCTTTTCCTCCCCTACACCGCAGCCCAAGCCTTGCCAATGATACTGATATTGTTTGGTCTGGGCCTTGTTGTAATCTGGCCCCCTTGTCCTCCCTGGGCCCTCCATGGTCCCATCTCGCACTGAGCCCTCACTGGCGCTCCAGCTCTCTGCAGCCCTGTCTCACACTGCGCCCTCACTGGCGCTGGGGTCGGTACACCCCAAATGCCATGCCCGCTCTGGTGCTGGGGTCCCCACGCTGCTGTGGGTCTCCTATGAAGCCTCCTCCGTCCCCTAATAGCCTCACCCACGCCACCGGTGTTATACAATAATAAATCAAACACAAGCCCCTGGGCTGTAACAAACTCAAGTCATCCAGTTGTAACATCATTCAAAGCCTACCAGGGAATACTCCGTCCCACAACAGAATCAGGAGCTGCTCGTGCAGACAGGCCTCTCCCTTTGTTTGCTCAGGCAGAGCTCCTTCCCCCTTGGCTGCCAGCAGGGAACTGCCCCCTTGGCTTCAGGCCTGGGACTTATAAGTGAGCCAGGCCCTAGCCCTTCCTATCAGCTGGCCACTGGCAGGTATGGGCTGCTAGCTCACTCAGGTTGCCCTGGTAACTCACAGCTGGGGCTCCCTACTCACTACTTGGGCTCTTTCCCTAGCAGTTTACACTCTTTATAGGAGCCGGGCACCCTGCGACACTCAGCTTCCCTTAAGGAAGACACGTGTTCTCTTTGTACAAGTCCGGGAGCTCTTGAGGTGGGCTAGTATTGGCCAGCAAGTTCTAGTGTAAAACAATGGGGGGGACACGTCTAAATGCAGCTCTTTGCAGAGGAGGCTGCAGGTGAGGGCTGAGGAGAGGGCAAGGAGAAAGGCCGTGATCAAGTGAAGCTAAGCCAGTGTCATGCACAGCACAATTGGGCCCTGATCATAAGCTGGGCCTTTGGGTACTGATACAAGAGAAGAAGCTTGCATTTGGGCTCTAAGCAACTTCAGACTGATAGATGGACACAGAGAGAGAGTTGGACCAATGGATACCCAGGGACAGAGCTGGACAGATAGCTATCTGCCTGGAGGTGGATGGATATTGGCCACTGTGGCAAATGCCCCCTATAGATGACTGATACCTGTGCAGCTTTCTCCGTCAGGCCTGCGCTGCATCCCTGGTGGACAGATGCACATGAAGGTACCAATGAGGTTCTTGCACACCATTCCTCGAGACTCACAGTCATGGAGGCCCTCAGCGCACTCGTCCAGATCTACAATCAAGACCACACTGTTGAGGGCACTTGTTTCCATCCTGCATGAAACACTTTGGCCCAACATTGAGTGAGACTTCCGGACCCCACCTTGGATAAAACTTGGTCTTACACTCAGAGTGCCCTTTGGCTCCAGCCACAGTGCCAGAGTGCTCCCCCTCCCCAGACAGCAGTTCATTACTGCCAGGGGTGTGTGTGCCATGTGGGTGATGGTTTCCAGCCCTGCAGCACAGAAAGGTGACACAATTTGATCTGGTGACAGAGCCAGGAGCAGAATCCCAGTTTCCTGCTCTGTTTGACTGATTCTTCCCTACAAGGAAGTCTAGCTGCGGTGCTGCAGGCTGTTTTGCGTGGCAGCACAATATGCTCCTTTGCTCTGCAGCTAAAAACATGAAAGAGCATGACAGGAACAGGTGCTGAAAACATGGAGTCTTAATGGGAAGAGGAGGATGGGGCAACAGTGCTCCACAAGGGCATGTGAACCTGGTTAAGGGCAAAACACTGTGGAAGGGGCTGGAAAATCCTCGGCAAAATTGGCCTTTACCTTTGCACATTCTTCTGTCTTCCCGGAGGGCGTATCCAGAGGGGCAGGTGCACTCATAGGAGCCAAAGGTGTTGATACAGCGGAAGGCACAGAGCAGGGGGTTCAGCACACATTCATTGATGTCTGAAGTCAGAAAGAGGAGAGTGAATCTGACCCCCACACTGCAGAAGGACCAGTTCCTCTAGCAGAAATTGCATTACTGGTTATACTCTGTATGCCTCTATGGCTACTCTAGGCTGTGTTGCCACGGGGGAAAGAGTGGTGATTGATCCCTGTTATAATGGCTTGACACACACTGCTATTGCACCAGTAGCTTACTGCAGTCCCACAGGCCCTAGCACTGCTATGGAATGAAGAAGGCAGGTACATCTTCACAGCACTGTCACGGGATAAGAAATACCAGTCTTACTCCACGCGGTGGGTAAGAAGCACGCAGCACCCGATTCTTGGAAGAATCCCAACCCTTTACTGTCTCAATATGTCTGGTTGCCTCTTAGGCCCTCTTCTGTTTGCAGAGTGATGCTGTTTGGCAGGGGCGATGCATAGGGGGTGCACATGGGTGCATGCGCACCCCCTGCACGTGGCAGTGCATCCCCTGCAAAAAGTTGCCACTGACCCAGTGCTGGCAGGGCATGGCTAAAAGCTCCACGCAGCCCAAGTGACTTGCCCCAAACCACACAGGAAGTTTGCAGCAAAGCAGTACTTTGGTTGGGGTGGTTTGGGTCACTCATGCTCTAGTCCTATGCTATAATCACTGCACTCTTCTTCTCTAGCAATGGAGTCCAGAGCTCAAAATGTTCTCCCACCTTCACAGTGGGTATGGAGCAGAGATCAATAACCCTTAGTACCAAGAGAAGCCCTCTCCCAGGATCACTCTCCATGGACTTCAGAAGCCCATGAAGAAGTCCACGAGTTCCACTGTGTACACCCTGTCCCCCAAGCTGTCGATGCTCCAGGGACACATCCTGTCACAGGAAAACTGTCTGACATGCATCCAAGAGTGTGAAAGATTCAACTCTGATGCAAACACATGTTGAGGATGGGGGTGGAGGGTAGGGACTGGGAAAAAATGGGAGGGAGTGTGAGGGTAGAAGGGGAAGGGTGACAGGATACATGTGAATCTGCACCCTGCTCAGTACCTTTCCTTCCTCACTGCAGTGCTGGATGTCTCACCCTCCCAGCCAGCTGCACTAGCTCCACTGCGGGCTTGCAAACCCAACAAGATGCACTGGCCCCCAAGGAACGTTACCTTCACATGTCATCATGGGGCCTGGCTCAAATCCCTCCTCACAGGTGCATTCAAAGCCTCCTACCACGTTGCTGCAGGTCCCGTTCCCACAGGGGTTACCAATGGAGCACTCATCTGTGTCTGAGGAAGGCCAGGAACAGCATTAGAAGCTCGAGTTTCTCTCACAAGAGACCCTGGGACTCATCTCTTTTGGTGGCCAGTATATTCAACTAGAAGCCAGGGTGGGTGAGTCAGAAATTCCCCTTGGATTTAAGGGGAAGAACAATGGCTAGAAGCATCTAAGCCAGAATCAGGCAGGCAGCAAGTCACCCCACTTATGCAGTGACCTTCTTGTAGGAGCTCCTGCCTCCTCCAAAAGGACCTCCTCTAGCTTGAGGTAAAAGCACTTACCAACACAGTTGACTCCAGTGTAGTCCAAGTTATACCCAAAGGGGCACTCACAGCGGAAGGAGCCATCAGTGTTAATACATGCCCCATTTATGCAGATGCCCAGGTTCTCAGAGCATTCATTCACATCTGAAGTGGAAACCAAAAGAAACTTTGACATTCCTGAGTCCTTGGTAGCTTTCCATACACTGGCACCAAATGCATCCAGGTGCCGAGAACGGCTCCCTTGCGAAGACAGGGCTCCAAGGCTACAGACTAAGGATTGTGGGGCAAACTATGGGGCATCACTCACTAAAGTAAGTGACAATTTGGCTTCAGGAAGGATTGGGTAAGAACCGAATGACATGCCCCAGGTACAACGGGACGGATCCTGAGCCCATAGAAAGCATACAGAGCTCCTAGAGCAGGAACTCAGCATGTACATGACCTAATACACGAGCCTGACTACTTCTTGGTCTGAAACAAAAGGCATGTTGCTCACTGGTACATTTTGTCCCTTACATCATCTGGCCCATGTGCAATAGTGGGCCCTTACGCTATTAGCCAGGAAAAAGGGCACAGGCCCTTTAAACAGACTGTTTTGAATGGCGACAGGAAGAGTTAGGCCTAAGACACATAAATTCAGCTCCAGAACAGGAGAGGGACAAGACCGGCCCAGATGAGGAGCTCCTAGGAAAGCTCAGCACTCCCAGGGATTACAGGCTGGAAGGCTGTAGCTAGGGAGCCTGCAAGCTAGAAAGGGGCATGCAAAGAGGAAAAGCCCTTTTTGCTTTTATGAGGCTCATTTAATAGAGCGTTTGATGGCTACAAGTTGAGGGCTCACGGCCCTGTGGGCTGCTTGGGACTTTGTGCAAGCAGGCTAGCAGAAGCCCCTTGGTCTGATAGCAGTGTGTATCACACTGTAGAAGAGCTACTGGGGGTGGGGGGGTTACTGTAAGTAGGCCAAGAAGGGTGGAAAGCAGAGTTCATCAAGACCAGACAATCCTGGCATGCTGGCCTGCAGTAAGAGACTCAAGGAGGACTGCAGCCCTGAGCAGCCTCAACTGGGGGAACTGCTTAAATCTGGGTGGACTTATTTGGTGAGACAGATGGCCCTAGGGGACTTAACTGGCAGGCAAGTAAGGACTTAAATGGGACCATAACAGCTGCTGGGCCAGCTAAGGATGCCGCATGATGATTAGAGGGTGCCTCCTAAATTTTAACTGGTTACCAACTAAAGCATGAAGGCAAAATGAAGGAGGTAACCTACAGAGGAGCCAGAGCACTGAACAGACCCCAGCTGACAGGCAGGCGGCATAAAGACCTGTGAGGAAGCTCAGGAAGGGCTGTTACACCGTGATGTTCACAAAAATCTTGCCTTACCTTCTCGGGTATCCCCTGGGCCAGGGATGGCCCCATGGCCATATGGACACAGCTCCTGAAAGGCAACTGGGAAAAATGAGAAAAGTGAGATGTGCTAAAAAGTGCTCCCAATTGCTGCAGCTGGAAGATGCATCACAGAGCCCCTTAGGGCCTGGGCTAGTGACAAGGCTTTGTACAAAGATAACTCGTAGGGTGCTTAGGGAATTAGCAGGAGTCATAGTGGAGCTCCCGGCACACCTGTTTGAGCGCTCGTGGTGCTCAGGTCAGGTCCCAGAGGATTGGAAAAGGGCCAGTGTGGTCCCTATTTTCAAGAAGGGGCGGAAGGAGGTAACTGTAGGCCAGTTAGTCTCATCTCCATCCTTGGCAAGACCTTTGAGAAAATTGTTAAGCATCACATTTGTGGGGGAAGAGCGGGTAAAATGATGCTCAGGGGCAATTGGCATGGGTTCATAGCAGGCAGATCCTGCGTGACTAACCTGGTTTCATTTTACGACCAGGTCACAAAATGCTTGGATGAAGAAATAGGGGGAGACATTATTTACTTAGATTTCAAAAAGGCCTTTGACACAGTGTCACACACAATTCTTATAAATAAACTCAACAGTTGCAATGTAGATTATTACACAGTTCGGTGGGTAAAAAATTGACTTATGGGACGCAGCCAGGGAGTGGTGGTGGACAGGTTGGTTTCTACCTGGAGAAATGTGGGCAGCGGAGTCCCCCAAGGCTCTGTCCTTGGACTGGTACTATTCAATATCTTCATTAGTGACTTGGACAAGGGAGTAGAAAGCACCCTGTCCAAGTTTGCTGATGACACCAAATTATGGAGGGAGGTACACAAACTAGATGGCAGGCTGAGTTGGCCAGGCTGGGGAAATCGGCCGAACAGAATAGGATGCAGTTTAACAAGGATAAGCGTCCTGTGTTGCACCTGGGGAAGAAGACTCATCAGCACTCCTACAGCCTAGGAGATAGCACTCTAAGTAGCACAACTGCGGAAAGGGATCTCGGAGTCATAGTCGACTCCAAAATGAACACGAGTCACCAGTGTGATGAGATAATGAATACAGCGAACCGTACTCTTCCTTGCACAAGCAGGTGCATCACAAACAGGTCCAGGGAGGTGATACTGCCCCTCTATGTGGCATTGGTCAGGCCACAGCTGGAGTACTGCGTCCAGTTTTGGGCGCCGCACTTCAGGAGGGCTGTAGATTGCCTGGAGAGGGTTCAGAGGAGGGCCACTCGTCTGGTCAAAGGCCAACAGAAAAAACCCTATGTGGACCGATTGGGAGACCTGAACCACTTCAGCCTCCACAAAAGGAGGCCTGAGAGGTGATCTCGCAGCTGCCTACAAACTCATCGGGGGGGCCAGCCAGAAACAGGTGTTTACCAGGGCACCTGTCGGCGTAACTAGAAATAATGGCCACAAACTGGAAGAAAGCAAATTCAGATTGGACATTAGGAAAAAACTCTTTACAGTGAGGGTTGCCAAAATATGGAATAAGCTGCCAAGGGAGGTGGTGCTTGCCCTACCTCGGAGGTGTTTAAAAGGAGATTGGACAGACACCTGGCTGGGGTCACCTGACCCCAGCGCTCTGTCCTGCCCAGGGCAGGGGGTTGGACTCAATGATCTAATACGTCCCTTCTGAAGCGAACATCTATGAAACTATGAAATTGTTTATGACTGATGATTATACTGCTCACTATATACCACCTGCCAGAACCCTAAGGGGTGGGGAAATAAACAGCACCTTTCTTGGGTATCAGCATCACAAAGAGGTGCAATGACTTGTCCAGGACCATCCAGAGAAGCGCTAGCGGAGCTGAAAACAGAACCCAGGAGCCTGAAGGCTGAACGTTCCCTTCCCCCCTGCCGAAAAGAGAAAGCCTCCAGTCTGAGTGCCGCAACCAAGGGATGAACATTTGGTTTCAAGGGCACCATTTCCCTTATGGGATCCTTGCACTAGCAGGGGTGTCCATGCTGCAGGGTGCACAGAGGCTCCTATTCCTCGCAGCGCTGCCTGTGCTCCTTGCTGCACCTGTTGCACCTCATTCCCACAGCTGCAGCCTCCCCACCCTACAGCAGTTCTCGGTGATGCATGACACCAGGGGCCTGAGCCACCTACCATTCCCTTCTTGAGGGCACAGCTCACATGGGTCACCCCAGCCCTCTCCAGGCATCTTGCTGCAGCAGCACCGGGCTTTGGTGGTGTTGAAGGCCTTGGGGACGGAGCATTTCCCATTATCAAAGCGGGTGAAGCAGAAGCTCTGGCGAGTATCTGCAGCAGGATGGAGCAGAGCACTAAAGACATGCATAGGCAGGCTCAGTGTATCAGACATTCCCTCCCAGACTTGGACTGTGGCACAGATCAGCTCCCAAAGGACAGAGGCCCTGGCTCTTGCAGAGCAGTGCAGGAGGTAATGCTGGGTTGACACACTTCTCCCGAGTGCTCCCTGAGGCCCACTGCTCTCTGGGGACTCTCCTGTGTCTGAGCACATGCAGAGGCCAACCCAGTCACAGCTGATGTGCAGATGCAGCACCAGACGTCACAGGATTCCCACTTCTGCATTCCTTCCCAGCTGATGGGCAACACCCCTGACTTGCCACTGCTACAGACACTTACCAAAGCACCTGCGGCCATTGTCAGACAGGACAAAGCCAGGGGGACAAATGCACTGGAAGCTGCCAGGGGTGTTGGTGCAGGTTCCAAACAGGCAGATGTTGGGTTCCTCTTCGCACTCATTGATATCTGGGAGCATGGGGGACATGAGAGGGTATTTATTACACATGGACTCGAACAAACACTGTAACTCTTTCCATTACCATTACACTGGTGGATGTAAGGGCCATGTGGAGCTAGGAGTGGGGTAAGTCTGACCCCTTTGGGAGGATGGGAAGTAGCACCTACAGCCCATTTCTTGGCAGGCTCTACTGGATAATACTTCTGCTAGCCTTGCCTGGTTGGCACTGCCCACTCCTGAGACTAAGCTTGTCCCCTCAGCCCATCTCCCCAGCACAATGCAGGGTGCAGACGCTGTGCCGCTGCCCCTAGGGCCCAGTGTCGCCTGGTATCTGACCTGCTCCGGACATCAGAAACCAGGAAAGAGAGAAGTAAGCAACAATGTGAGTTGCACAGTCCCACAGCTCTCCATGAGAGGCAGGGCCGTGGGGCTCTTCTCCTACTGCAGTGTGCGGGGCCCTCCTTACACAAAGATAGAATCGGTGGTAACTATTCAGGGAGCTGCGGCCCAGCTGGCCGGGCCTAATTATGCCCATTAGACTGCAGCAACTTGCACCTCTTCCCCAGCCTCCCACCTGACAGTTCACTATAACAAAAATCCCCGCAGTGACTGGGAGGTGAGGCATCTGTCAAACACATTTTTTCAGAGGGTGCCAGGCCCCACTCGCTCTGCTCCTAATTTGCTGTAGAGATGAGGTTTGGAGCACTGCCCATATCTGTGCTGCCCATGAAATGCTGGCTCCACCAGATGGGACAGTGGTTACTGTCTGAAGGCATGGACAGTACTGGACCCTTGGTACCGGAGACTGAATAGAGGAATTAACGTTACCGATGCAGTTGTCATTCTGCACCTCGTACCCCGGGGGACAGATACAACGGAAAGAGCCTTCCAGGTTTTGACATGTTCCAGGAGAACAGGTCCCAGGCAGGCTCACACACTCATTAATATCTGCAAATAAACAGAGGGGAAAATGACAGATAAATCTTTATAAAATGAAGGCACCCAAAGGGTTGAGCTCTAGCTGCTTGGAAATGTACGCTACTTTGGCACACATGGGACTGTTCCAGGCAAGGCCTGATGCCCCAAACATGCACCTGCTCATGGGCTGCAGAGGAAATGGAGCCCTAGAAACTCCACTTCCTGCTTGTAAACCTTAAGGGCAAAGGTCCCAAGTGAAGTACTCACTTTGCAATCTGCAGCTGATGTGCCCACAGCTACGCACTATGTATTGGAACCCCTTGCACAGAGAAACAGGGAACGGGATGTTTTACGTACACACGTGTCCCACACTGCAACCTTAGCAGTGTAACCAGGTGCCTGGGTTAGTAACAACACAGCCTCCTAGCCAAGATCATGACACTCCAACCACAGGATAATGCCAGCGTTCAAATTAATCTCTCAAGGGACTCAGGCTGAGAATATAAGGGGCTCATGGTCTCCCTGATGAATACGATTATGGTTCTCTGCAATACCGGCTGTCTAGAAGACTCTGTTTATCTGCAGTTTGCGCAATGTGGCATTGGACATAGTGCAATCTTTGCCTGTCTGAGGCAGGGAGAGCCTCAGGTACTGCTGGGGACAGCGTGCGTGGCTTTCGGTAGTCAGTCGGATGACAGGACTTTGGCTGTGGAGGTTATCTTGCCCTGCAGGTGGCCTGGGATTTCTGGCCCTAAAAGTGGTCTTGATTCAGGGAACGAAGCTGGGAAATTTGCTAGCCGATCCCTCTGAGAGTAATAAACTTAGAGCACTTATGGGGTGCTTTGCTGACAAAAAGCTGGTTGACTCAGGAGTAGGCGGTACCTGAGCATTATAACCCAAGATGTGCCCAGACACTCACCAACACAGTTCTTCCCATCCGGGGTCCGGTCGTAGCCTTCCTGGCACAGACACTGAAAGGACCCAATACTGTTTATACACTGGCCATTCCGACACACCTGCCCCACCAGGGACGAGCACTCATCGATATCTGCACAGAGTACAAAAGATATGCACAATGGAGTACGAGACGCAATGCAACAACCCCACTGGGCTGATTGTATGCCACCCAGCTGTTTTCTCTACAGCTGTTTTTGGGTGTGACACCAAACTAAATAGTGATACACCTGCAACTGTGTGCGACAATAGACTCTACACTTCTGGAGCTGGCACTGTGCATGCTCTTACCCATGCAATCATTGTTGTGTGTTAGCTCAAAGCCAGGGAAGCACAGGCAGTTGTAGGAACCCACTGTGTTCTTGCAGGTGCCATTTCCACAAGGCTGCCGGTCACATTCATCAATATCTGAAGAGAAAAGCATGACAACAGGTCAAGGGTGAAGCCACTTCTGGCCCTGGGCCTGTGTGTTCAGTTATGGGAGGGATGGCAGCTTGATGTGGCAAGAGTTAACATAAGGACTCACAAACTTTGAATCAAGGTAATATATTGGCTTGCTCTCTGCCAGGCAGTGGCAGTTTTGGTTACGCAGCAACAAGCCATTAAGTCCCCAGAAAGTTTTTACTCCCACACTAGAACAGATTGAGATGTCACAGCATTTCACAGCAGCCCAGTACAACATTTGCATGGCTGCTGCCCCGTCCTCACTGACCCATGCACATGGTCTGCTCTCCTGTGGCTTTGAACCCGTTGTGACAGACACAGATATAGCTGCCCTCAGTGTCAACACAGTCACCGTGGCTGCAGACGTTGGGAATTTCCTGGCATTCATTACGACCTGCAACAAAACAAGGCAGAAGATAAGGTACAGGAAAGACTCCAACCAAATTGGAAATGCAGCTCCTCTATTCAGAAGGGGGCACTGTGCTTGTTTCTGGGCCATTACGGATTAACTAGCAGGCATTTCACTATACAACTGTGATTTCAGCTCTTGTCATTTTATCCCAAGTCTCACAATATTTGACAGTTTCTTGAAGCCCCCTTCTCCGGGATGCAAGAGAATCTGAGTTTTCACGTCTCCCCTGCTGTGTTCTGCCAGCCTCGCTGGGAAGCAGGGAGTTCACAGCCACCCTTGCAGCGCTCAGTCACTGCTCCCGCACATGCACACATCCCTTTACACAACCTTGGATCCACCTACGCCCCATGCAGATGAATACAGCCCAACAGCAGCTCTGTAGGGTGAGAATCAACCCAGCCAATGTACTCTTGTAGTTCCTAAAGTTCACTCCAGGCCTTGTTGTAGCCTGGCACTAATCAGGACTATCTCACTATGCAGGCGGATTTTAGCACAGGCTGAAATTTAAGAAATGCTCATATCTGGTCAGCTATATATTTGGATCCCATTGATCCAATGGCTATGAATTTGTCCTGAACTCTCTACCTACTCCCCTGCTCTGCCCTACCAGGTTTCAAGATTATCTCCTTTCATATGTGGGTTTTGGAGCACTCTGAAGTTGGCCTATAGAAATAACTAAGTGTGTAGGCGAACACAAGTCCCCCAGTCCTTGCCGTACTGTAGCCCTAATAGCTGAATGGTTAAATGGTTAGGACGTGCAGACTCCCGGACCACTGCAAAGCTCACTGAGCATGCTCAGTCTCTTGATATGCCCCTGCAGCACAGGGCAATAGACTCACTACCTGCCTATAAGTACTACAAATGTCACTCCCACTGCTAGACAGCTGCCATTTAGATGCACAAAGGGAAGTAAAATTCACCCTTCAGACATTCAGCTGTCAGGCAGACGCTTGCCCTCTGGGTCTGCTTCACTTGTGCACTCAAGCAGAGCTTGGAGGATACCAGCGGCATTTCAGCCTCCCAGTGATTACCCCTTGCACAGCCACCTTGCACAGACTAGTTTTTCTAATGTGTATTTCAGCATTTCCACGGTGGTCTCATTCCTCTGCATCCCTACGGCCCTACTGAGCCCGGTGCAGCGCAGTGACAGTCTGTTAAAAAATCCTGGGATCCGTAGTCGTGAACATGCTGAGAACAATAACATCCCTTCTCTATTCTAGTGCCGTGCAAAGAAACCAGGGAGGAAGTTCAAGCACACACTGGTCGCCTGACTCTGGTCCTGTGCATTGTTTGAGCATTGCCCTGGTGTAGATTGTGAACAGCTCCCATCTTACCCACACAGGCTCCACTAGGCGACAGCTTGTATCCAGTTGAGCACTCGCACCTGTAACTGCCCGGGATGTTGATGCAATCAGCATTGCGTTGGCAAAGATTCTCACCGCTGCTGCATTCATCGATGTCTGAAGAGAGAGAGAAATCACTGGCATTGACTGCACAACTCCCCTTGAGCGTGCCACACGCAAGCGTCGGAGGACCTGCGCAGGAACGGGACAAGCACCACCAGCGGGTTGAAAGAACATTTTCGGTTCTTCTAAAATATTTTCCCTAAAATACGCTGGTTGGCACATGGAAGGAATTTTTCTTTTCTTGTTGCTGCAGGCGGTGGTGGTGGGGCGGGAGGGGTTGTTTTGTTTTTTTCTGTCTTTCTCGGACAATTTGGGTGCTGGCCACAGCCAAGACTAGGGGTACTGGACTGGGATGTACTGGTGGTTCTGCTGGGACTAAAATACCTGAGATTCCTGATTACAGTCTTGCCCCTCTGGTCACGGTCAGACTGGCTGCCACATTTGAGATCAGAAGGGAATTTTACCCTGTGGTCAACTTGGCATTATTATTATTTATTTTGAAAAATAACTTGGCATGGCCTCCTTTTCTCTGTAGAGGGGGACATGTCCCTCTTCCTTGAATCTCTCGAGTGTGTTTTTCAACAACTATTTCCTGTCCTTGCAGTAGCAGGACACCAACAGAGCACTTGTCCCCCTGCTTTACCTGTGACAGGTTAGGCTGCTCTTGGTGTTTGTGTCTGGTGGTTGTGCAACAGGGCTGCTTGCATACTTCTAAGAACAGGTTAGACAAACACCAGCAGAGAATAATTTGGATAGGGCTGATCCTGGACTCGAGGACCTCCTGAAGTCCCTTTCAGCCCCTATTTTTCTATGATTTTATCAATTAAAAAAAACCCAAACAAACGAAGCTTGTGAATGTACATGCTTTGTATGATTTTTGGTTTCCGAAAATACGAAATACATTTTAGTTCTGGGACTTGAAACAAAGAATGGTAACATCTTCCCATTTCTAAATCTCTGACCTCAAAAAGAGGAAATGATATATGAAAGCATGTTAAGAGCTTCTTGCATAAAACATACCACTAAAGCTTTTCGGAAAATAACAATCTTTACTTTTGAAGTGGAAAAGGAACCTTTAAAAATAAGAACAAAAACCACGTGAAGGCTTTGCTGCTTGTAATAAATATCCTGCTTCCAATACCCCATTAGCAGAGATGACTTGAGCGTCATTCCTCATTCGTAGCATGGTCAGGTGCCCCGGCAGTGTCGGGGGCCAGCGCTACCGAGAGCAAAGCATGCAGCTGCTGGCCAGCACAGCAACTACCACCTCATTACCTTCACAGATGAGCAGAATATTGTTGTAGCTGAATCCAATTGGGCACTCGCATCGGAAGCTGCCGATCTGGTTAATGCAGACACCGTTGGTGCAGATAGCAGGGATCTCACTGCACTCATCAATATCTGCAAGGAGAATCACATCCCCATCAGGAATGCAGGGAGATGGGGGAAAGGGAAAGCATCAGCCCAGGGTGGGAAGGAAAGAGTGACGTTACAAAATGGCTTGCTCTCTGCACGTACTCTCCCTCTAATGCCCTTGGGAGTTACCATGAGCCTCTGGAAGAACATGTGGGAGAGGAAGCTGAATGCAAGTGGCGGTTGTCTTTATCATGCTGAAATACTTCCGGGGGTGCCACGGTTTAGTCATCAGACCCCAGAACAGTTCACTGCCCTACACCCATGTATGTATGTCCACACAAACAGCAGCTTAACCTTTCACACCACTGTCAGTTTGCTAGATGCTGGTTTTTTGGGGATGGTAGATAAACTGATCCTTTCCCTGTTCTCTTCAGTTTGGCATCAGGGCCTGCAAACACGGCACTAGGCCAAGGGACCCTTGGTGGGGATGAAGTCTGTTGAGTCTTATGTACCACCAGGGCGAGAGACCCCAGCTTTCAAAGTTACAAGCGTCTGTGGATGGGACGCCATTAGATTTTAGTTAGCCCAATGAAAGGTCTCATGTCTGAACCACGAGTTTTAGAGTTTTGCATTTCTTTTTGTCTCAGACAAACACAGCTACCAAATACATCCCTGAAACATGGAAGATGCCAAATTTGAGCCCATTTTGGAATTATAAACTTCATTTCTAAACAAGAAAGAAACATTTCTACACCTCCCTACCTTTCTGCCGTCTGACACCACCAGGGAAGAGAAACTGCCTTATCTGCACATCAAAGTGCAACTTATACAAAGGAACTCTCGTGGACCCACCTGCAGCATCCTCTGTGCAAAATGAAGTTTATTTCCTACCTAAGGGGACTTTTACCATCTTTAATTTTACTTAAGCCTGAAGAAGGGTGTGTGTGTGCCTGAAAGCTTGCAAAGAAAGATTTTTTTTGTGAGTTCTTAGTTGGTCTAATAAAAAGTATCATCTCTGACCCAAGAGTTTTAGAGTTTGCATTTCTTTACAGGAGACACCCGTGGGGCTATTACTGCTCACCTGGGCGCTGGCAACTGTAGCTGTTTATTTCTGAGTTATCACCAGTTATTAAGACCTCGTTACCTTCTGCAGAAAGGCAGGGGGAACACTCAGAACTGATCGTGCTTTGCACCATCGCTACCCTATTTTTATCAGGAGCTTGCCAATGGGTCTAAGGTTGCCTATGAGCCACAGCCATTGATTTCTACAGTCAAGGGGAGCTCATCTGTGTGGGAGCTGGACCTTTCTCAGGGGCTGCTCTGAGGCTGTGGAGTAAATTCTTCCAAACCAAAGGGCCAGCCCATGCCTCCTCACAGGCTGCTCTGAGAGGCCATGCCTCCAACTAGCTTCCTCTGATCTAAGGGCAGCATGGGCATTTGCACACAAAACCATTCCAGTACACACACATCTGGGGAGGGCAGGAGAAAGAACAAGCAGAACATATTAGGCATGCCACTAACGGTGATGCTGGAAGGCCTCAAAACTATGGTGGTGAGAGCTCTCTGCTAATCTGGAGAGAAGAGAGCAGAGAGAAGCCTGCAGGTGCTACATTCAAACACCTGGTATTATGTATATTCCAGTGTGGCCTGGAA
>JAGPOW010001806.1:1094755-1113748 GCA_030014935.1 Caiman crocodilus | reverse complement strand
CTCCCCAGGTGCAGCACCTTGCACTTGTCAGTGTTGAAACCCATCCTGTTCTCATCCGCCCACCCCTGCAACCTGTCTAGGTCCAATGGCAGCTTATTCCTCCCTTCTAGCGTGCCCACATCCACCCACATCTTAGTGTCATCAGCAAATTTGAACAGGGTGCTTTTTACCCCCTCATTCAAGTCACTGAAGATGTTGAACAGTGCAGGTCCGAGGACCGAGCCCTGCAGAACCCCACTGCCCACATCCCTCCAGGTCGAAAATGACCCATCCACCACCACCCTCTGGGTGCGCCCCTCCAGCCACTTAGTGTCCAGTTGGACTCTATAGGTGTCAACACCTAGTTTTTTAATGAGAATGGGGTGAGAGACAGTGTCGAAGGCCTTCCTGAAGTCCAGAAAGACTACGTCCACTGCTACCCCTGCGTCCAAGGATTTTGTGACCTGGTCATAAAAGGCCACCAGGTTAGTCTGACAGGACCTGCCTCTAATGAATCCATGTTGGTTGCCCCTAAGCATAACCTCCCGTGCTGGCTCCTCGTGGACATGTGCCAGGATAATTCTCTCAAAAAGCTTACCCAGAATCGAGGTAAGACTAACTAGACTATAGTTTCCTGGGTCCTCCTTCCTCCCTTTTTTGAAAATGGGAACCACGTCGGCCCTTTTCCAGTCCTCTGGCACCACACCAGAGCTCCACAAGTGCTCGTAGAGCTGTGCCAGGGGTCCCGCAATGATCTCTGCTAATTCTCTCAGTGCTCTGGGGTGCAGATCGACAGGACCAGCTGATTTAAATATGTCCAGTCCCTCCAGAAGTTCCCTGACTAGATCCTTACTGACCCTAGGCCTGGGTGCACCTCTCCCAGGGCCTGAGTGGGTCCCAGGGGGCGGGCTGGCCTGGTCTCTGCTCGGAAAAATGGAGGCAAAGCAATTGTTAAATAGGTTAGCCTTGTCGTCTGGTGCAACAACCAGATTTCCTGACGTGTCTTGCAGAGGTCCTACATTACCTGGTACCTTCTTTTTGCTCCCTATGTATTTAAAAAAGGACTTCTTGTTGTCCTTTATCCAGGTAGCTAGTCCCAACTTCTCCAAGACTGTTTCAGGCTGGACATAAGGGAGAACTTCTTTACAGTCCGAGCCCCCAAGGCCTGGAATAGACTGTGGAACATGAGTGACATGCACACACCCATGTTGCACAGACACTGCAAATTGCACACAAGGCACATGCTTAACACTCACAATACCCACTCATTCACCATACATGAACTCACTGCAGACCCACTGGACACAGACAAAGGGCCTGAGATGTCCATATATCTCCAGCTCTCAGTGTCACCCATCATCTCCTAGCCATGATGTAGTCACCTAGCTCCCAACAGAGGCAGCACACACTGCTGCATGCAGCCTCCTATGGGACGCAGTGCTGTAACTTATTTCCTGCCAGGGCTATTGTTATCTGCTCTTCGCTTGGTTGGGATCCAAACAATCTTGTGCTCCATGGTCAGGGGTGGCCAAAGAGCCAAGCTCCTTCAAGGGCCCTCTCTGAACACAGTGGGGTGACTTACGGCTGGCAGGGGTGGGACAGGGCTCGCAGGGCTTGTTCCAAGCCTTGCCAATGTTGTAGGAGCAGCAGCACATCTTCTTGGTCATGTTGAAGGAGAGCTCATTCTCACAGGTGTCATTGTAGTTGCGGTAGCACACACTCTTCCTCATGTCTGTAAAGGCAGCACAGAGATCACTTCAACAACAGCATGGGGGGGTGGCTGGCTTGTGCCCTAAGCACCTCACCCACAGAAGGTGTTTGGGAGACAGGCTTCCTAGCCCAGTCTCGTGGGATACAGCCATGGGAAGCCCTAGATAAATGAACTGAGACCATCATTTAGCGACAGTAATATTTAGCCCTGGTCAGCTCTTGAATCCAGGGCTTAGGCACTTTCAATAGCTGCATGAATGGAATGGACATCTCTGCTCTAGAGATGGAAACTGGCTTCCAGACCCAACATGGCTAGCCAAGTCCCCTAAGTGAGCTAGTTGCAGAGGTGGGCACAGAGCCTACGCCACCTCCAAACCAGGCCCCCTTCCACAGTGCAACAGGCAGGGAGGCCACCAGCAGTAGATCCTTGCCACAAAGATCTGGCTGCTGATCCTTGGGCTTGTCAAGGGATTGGCAGTCACAGACTCAATACAGTGACAAGGATAGAGTGACAGGTCCCAGAAATGTCCAGTTGAATACACCCTCCACTATTCCCTGATTTGTGTCTCTAGTCAGCTTCCCACGTAGAAGCAACCCAGGAGGGGGAGGCAGAATGGTGAGAAGCACTGCTCTACCCAGACCCTTGCTGCTCCCTGCAAGAACCGACGAATTACCACTATTGCTGCTGCAAGCAGGTCACCGCGGGAAAGTGACTCACCCAGGGTCATCAGTGAGTCCCGACCTGCTACACCCCTGCGAGCACTACTTTCTCACCACACTCTCTGCTCTCTGGTTTGACCTAGAACGCCTGAAATGCCGTAAGTACAGCCTGGCAGAGACCCTGCTTAGCTGGGGCAGCCCCAGCCCCACATCTTTCCCAGATGCAGATAGTGCCATACCCATGCAATTGTTTCCTCCATTGACCTGCATGTACTCAGGGGGGCAGACGCAGGTGTAGTTGCCAAGGGTGTTGTAGCAGGTTCCAGGGCCACAAATCCCAATGTGGGCCGAACACTCATCAATATCTGCCAAAACAGTAATGTTGGAGATTTAGCTGATAGGCGCAAGGTAGGGGGAGTGGGGCAGATGGGACAGAGCAGGGGCAGGTAAAGCACAGTGTGTGGCACAGGTCAGAGGGCAGGATGGGCAGAGGCTTAAAGCAGATTCAGTAAGTGAGGTCTGATATAGGGCTGTGGATTCAGCCCTGACAGGGAACTGGGGAAAGGGCATGGTCCATCCCACCCAACAGGGAGGACCTAGTTCAGACATAAGCACTACTTCGTTAGGTTGAGGGCTGCGTCAGCTGTGGAGCTCTGCAGATGGAGGTGACTTCTTACTCATCCTTCTGAACAGAGTGGGGGACTATCCACAGTTGGGTTTGGGACTGGGCCTGAGGCCTCTGGATTAAGAACAGGGAATGGAGAAAAGGGCAGTGAACGCAGGTGGATCTTCTGAGACGCAACCAGCCATGTGCCAACTGGGTGAGGTCAGCCATGAAGGCATGCTCCCTAGCAGGCTCAACTGAGCTATGCATGTACACATGCCACACACATACACGTACACACATGCATGAGAGTGCAATACCTTCGCAGATGCGTGTATCCTCATTTAGGTAGTAGCCAAGGGGGCACTCGCACTGGAAGCTGCCAAATGTGTTCACACAGTTGCCCCCCTGGCAAAGACCTGGCAGTTCCTGGCACTCATCGATATCTGTCAACAGAGAATGGCAAGGAAGCACTCTCATCCCACAGGGGCAGGGAGACATCACATGAAACTTGCTGCCCTGGACTTCCATGGAGCCAGGATACGTACAAGCTGGGGTCTGCACAGCAAAGGCTCAGAGACACCACGCCTGTTATATGCTACGTGGCACAGAAGGTCCGGTGAATTCAGGCCACAGGACTGACAACAGGCCTTGGCTTGGGATATTGGGGCAGGCAACGCCTCTTGCTGGTGTGACTCCATAGCCTTAGGGCAGCTGGGCTTCTGCAGATGAGCCAATTCTGCTTACCCTCCAGGATGACAGTGATGGGGTTGGGCCTGAAGCCTTCTCCTCCAGGACACAGGGTTTTGTACTCCGCTGGGGAAAGAGAGCTAGGTAAGGTTGAGAGGCTCACCATGGAGCGGGGCCAGAAGGAGAAACCAGTGAGAACTTATAACAACACACTCCAGCCCAGCCTGCTACAACCTACCCCAGGGCCCAGCCCAGCTTGTACTGATCAGGTACATCGTGCCTTAGTATACGTGGTCACACCTCACCCAGCCCCCAAGCACAGCCCACCCATGCGGATCTGAAATTATACACCTCTGCTTGGTCTGTCACACCCTCCTGTAACCATATGGCAGAGCCTGCTCTATCCTGAATGGGCACGATGAGCCCTGATGGGGCCTGCCGATGAACCCCACTGAAATGCAGCCCATTTCCATCTTCCAGCTCTAATCTGCCTTGCCTTTTGGAGCAGGCGGAAGCTCTAACCCTAGCCGTGCATGAGGTTCATCCTCAGGAGTTCCTCGACTCACTTGTATTTGCAGGAGGGCAGAGCTCACAGGGATTGCCCCAGGCACGGCCCAGCGAGCAGCAGCAGGAGGCTCGAGTGACTCCAACTCCGATTTCAGCACTGCAGGAGATCCCACCATCCCCTCGGTCCTGAGTGTCCAGGAAGCAGTTACCAACACGGGTGTCTGTACAGAAAGAGAGAGTCAGGTCCGTGGGAGCAAACCCCCTCCCTGCGCAGCCAATGCCAGCCACAGGCCTAGAGGGCAAGAGGAAAGACCCATTTATTGTGCGAGTGAAGCCAATGTGGTCAGCCAACCCAGAAGTTTCAGACGATTTGGGAGACAACGTGGGAAGCCTCTTGCAAGCCCAGGAACTCTCCTCTCTGAGCACAGAAGGGCTCCCTAGCATTTGGCTTCCACAGTGCTGAAGTGGTCACCTGCTATTTCTTATTACAGTTCGTGGGGCACGTGCAAACAGCTGGGCTGATTTCTTCCCGTGCGATGCTCCTGTTTTGCTGCCGTTAGCGGTCCTGCCAGCACAGGACGCCTAATTTAACTCACAAACCCTGCTTCCATGATGGAGCATGTGTCACATGCCAGGGCACTGGGAAACAAGGCTGTTAAGAGAGGGTTGTGGGGCTTGTCGAAGATAACCAGATGATAATAAAAACAGGCCTTTTCACAGTTAGTGTTAATCTGTGAAATTGCCAGTAGCTCTGATGGAAGACAATGCAAAAGGACTCAAAACAGGACTGAGTGCTTTTCCAGAGACTTAACCTATTTCCAGTTGCATTAGACAGGCTAGTAACCTTCTGCAATTCATATCCTTCTCTACCTCCTCCCCTCTAACATCCTTGATTACACGTTACGAATCAACCATAAAGAGCCTGAGGTTAGAGAGAGAGTTTTTCCAGAGCTGGAGGCTTTCTGTTCTGTTGATCCCTAAATGTGGCAAGGGCCAGCACCAGTGCTGGATGGGTTGGGAACAGCTGGCTTGGACTTGGAGTAGGGGCTAAGCAGTATGGACCGGGCTGCACTCACCCACGCATCCTACACCAGTAGGGTTCAGCTCAAAGTCCTGGGGGCAGTTGCACAAGTAGCTGCCTGGGGTGTTGACACACAGACCATTGATGCAGTTCACAGGGTCTGCACACTCATTGATATCTGAAGGGAGAGTGAAGACTTGTAATCAGGAGTGGTCACTGGTCACTGTGGAAAACTCAGCTATGTACATACATGGACTGCCTCTCCACATACCCACATGATGGGGGGACACTCTAAGGACTCTCATACGATGGGAAACTGCCCTTCCAGAGAAAGTCTTGGCCTTCTCCTGATGCCTCTAGGGCTCAGACGCCACCCTCAGCCCCACATATCTGGATTACCGCCAGCTGGCTGAAGTTTGTCAGTCTCACAGAGCCATTCAGACAAAGCCCTGCCAACTCAGACTATGAGTCCTTAACAACTCTTCGCTCCAGCTGTCAGAGCCTTTCCCTGGTCAAACTAGGGCCAGCCTCACCACTTCAGGTGACTCTTGGCACTAGCTGCAAACGGGTTCCTCCACAGCAGTTTCCCACCTTATCCTCTGGGAGCCCCAGCTACCTGTGCAGTTGCCTCCACTCCTATCCAGCTCGTAGCCATCGTCGCAGGCACAGCGGAACATCCCTGGAAGGTTTTGGCAGGTCCCAAAGACACAAATGTTCTGGAAGGTGCATTCATCAATGTCTGTAAAAGAAAGAGAGGGCTGAGAACAATTCTGAGTCTAGTGTGCATGCACCCCATACACGACATGACCATCTCCATCACTTGCTGATGCTGGATATGGAAGCAGGGGCTTAGCTCAGCAGGTTTCAGATGGCACCTTTTTCTCAGAACTATGGAGAGTTCATCCTCTCATCACACAATGGCCTGGCTCCTGTCTTAGGGCCCCTGGGGTCGGCAGGCTCACCTGGAAATTGCTAGTCTGAAGCAGACAAACAGGGGTGCAGAGGAAAATGGCTGGCTGAACCCTGCTGCAGAGCTCCCATTGTCGTGATTGATGGGTGAGAGGGGCTGTGAGGTGAGGAAAATGTCAGCCCATGCGTTTTGGCCCTGGTACTTTTTCAAGGGACTCCCTTGATCTTCTCCATACCATGGTGTTAAACTCAAGCTCCCCTTTGAGCCAGTGAATGTGACAGCTCTAGAGCCTTACACCTCTCCCTTGGCACCAGAGGATTAGCGCGCAGCTCCAGGTAGCAGCTTTGTGTGGAGGCCCTGGATCTCCTAGGGGATGGCAGAAGGAGCCTTGTGCTACGAGACTGAGCTCTTACCTTGGCAAGCCTTGCTGTCCTCTGTGGGGTTGAAGCCCATCTCACATTCACAGCGGTAGCCTCCTGGCGCATTCAGGCATTGCCCATTCTCACACAGGTTCACATTGTCTGCGCATTCATCCACATCTGGGAGGGGATTTGAGCATGAGAAGCATTCAGCATTGTTGGAAAGGCCACAGCTCTCACCCACCCCCCCACCCACCCCAGACTATGCCCATGCACCTCTACTTTCTAGCTTATGCCCGTTCCTCAGAATCAAGGGCACCTGGGAGAGACAGCCCTGCAGAAAAAGGATGGAGGCTCTTGGGTTTCTTTCTCATGACTTTCCAAGAGGGACCTGATGCAGGTACATGCTGTTTTGAAAGGGCTCCTGGTCCCAGATCACATTCTTCATCTCCGTACACATTGTATCAGGAGGTCTTGAAGAACCTCTTGATATGCTCTTGGGGTGGAAGGCCTGTTTTGATAGGACCCAACAGATAACCAAGAGTACAGGGATGGTGTGATCCCATGGCTACCTGAGCAGGCTGGATGGAGAGAATACGAAGTTTAACTGAGTAGGCTGAGATGAGAGGACCCTGCAGGTAATCAAGAGGGATCTCACAGGTAACCAGCAGGGTGGATTGGTCTTGGGGAATACACCTGACAATCACAGTTTTGTTGGTCTCTTAGAGAATGGGTTGGATGGAGGAAGTCTCTTTTCCATAACTCTGATACCAGACAAAGGCAGCCTTAGCCAGACAATGGTAAGGCAATTTCTACAGACCTGGAATGGAGCAGGCCTTGCTCTTGCTATTCCAAAACCTGAAGCTGTGGTCCATACCTGAGCAGGAAAAGCCATCCCCATTGAAGCCCTCTCGGCATGCACAGCGGTAGGAGCCTGGTGTGTTCACACAGTTGGCATTCAGGTTGCACTTGTGTTCTTCAGTGGCACATTCATCCAAGTCTGGGGGAGCAAGAAACCCAGTTAGAGAGTTTCTGCTTGCAGCTTTGCCTCTGGGTCTACATACTGGCCTGGTTGACTGCATATTATGGTCTGGGCCTTAGAAAGCCTGGGCTGTGCATCATAATTCCCGGTAATACATCCCTTACTGTTAAGTGCAAACCTCTAGGAAGATGCTACAGTACATGGACACCTGTATGACCCATGGAACACTGATGTACATGTGCAGGCATGCATATGTTGTATGTGTGAACATACATGCACTTGGAAAACTGTAAGTGCATGTATAAGCCCCTAGAACCCCCAAGTGCAAATGGCTAGGAAATATGGAAGTCTCCTCCCCTCCTTGGCTGGAACTTACCATTGCATTTCAGACCGTCTCCAAGCCAGCCTGTGCGGCACTTGCACTTGAAGCTCCCAGGTACATTGATGCATGAGGCATGCATGTCACAGTTGTGAGCTCCAATTTCACACTCATCGATATCTGCATAAAGGAAGAGTGTCAGTCCTGACACATCCAGGTTTCCTTGAGAAGGGAGGGGAAGCCTATGGGCTGGTATCAGCCTGAACACTGGACTCTTGAGTTCATGGGTATGGACTAGGCTGAACTAGGAGTTTGCTTCTTTGAGTCCCTTAGGAAGGGTCTATGCTCACACAAGATTGATCTCCAGGGTGCTTACAGGGATAGACAAGGCCGACTGAGAGGTAAGTCTCTGGGACCCTTTGGGATGGACCGGGGTGTCAGGAGCCATGGCAGCAGGCAGGATCTAATGCCCAAGCTTGGTTTGATTACCATAATGGGCCTGACTGCCCAGCTGACTCCAGATACCTACAGGCGTATCTGCTCGGATATAAGCAGATGATCTCTTAGTATTCCTCAGGCTACTCAACAGGAGAGATGCCTCTTTGTGTGGCTCCTAGCTCCTAAGCCTTGCTCGAATCCAAGTCTAGCTCCTAGGTCCTGGTCCCTGACTGTTGGCCCCTTCCCCCTTCACTTCAGTTCAGAACCCTGTCTTCTGAAAACTGTCCCCTGCCTTGTAGCTTTAGTTCAGCAATTGCCATGTCCTTGTTCCTGACAGCTACAGCTGCTTTCTTCAGATGCCCTGGCTAGTGACTTCAGTCTGAATGCCAGCTTCCTGCTCACCCCTCTGGCTTGTGACTCTATCTTGGTGACTACGCACATCTTGGTCCCCCACAGATCTCCGTTTCCTGACCCTCCTGCTCTTGATCCCTTGTCTTATGGCTTTAGTTTGGACCCTCACTGACTGCCATATGCTGGCCATTCCCAGATACTACCTGTGCAACCAGTGGTTCCCTTCTTGACGAAGTAGCCAAGCTGGCAGTGGCAGATGAAGGAGCCCTTGGTGTTTTCACATTCCCCATGAAGGCAGATGTTGGGATTGAGGTCGCACTCATTCACATCTGCATAAAAAGAACAGTTCAGTACTCTGCTCCTGCCCAAATGTCAGTGCCCCGGGTCTGGGTTGCAGTTTCTCTCTCCGCCAGACACTGGCTCGGCACTACAGTCCAGTGACGGAGCCTGCCCACGGACATGAGGGAGGGTCATTCTCACCAATACATGTTTTCATGTCTAACGAAGCCATGAAGCCATCGAAGCAGAGACAGCGGTATTCCCCAGGGATGTTGGTACACTGGCCCCCATCACAGATGTCCGGGTTATCCTCACATTCATCGATATCTGCATAGGGAGAAAGGAAGGGTGCCCCTGTCCTAGCCCATAGATTACATCTGTGGAGGAGAAAAGCTCTGGCAAGGGAGCATACTCCGTAGTTTGTTAGATATGGGAGATTGCTGCATATGTCGCTGAGCCAGAGGGCCCATGTTGACACACAGCACTAAGTGCCGATCGGTACATAAGAAGTGCTCATCCCATGTGTGGGACAGCACTATATCAGTGCTGAAAGTGAGGCCTGTGTGAGGCAGGGCTGCTCATCAGTACGAATGGGTATGTGCTGACAGCAGCGTGAGTCTGATGTCCCTATGTGCTGTTCACGATCCCTCAAGACAAGGCATAAAGATGTTGCCTTCCAAACCGTAGGGAATCACTCCAACATAACGAGAGGTAGGAGTGAATCCTGAAACTCCTGTACAGCCTCTGTGCCACCACCAACACGCAGCCACGTTGTCCACTCACCTGTACACGACCTCTTATCTGGCATCAGTGCGTAGCCCTCGCTGCAGCTGCACTGGTAGCTGCCCTCCGAATTGGCACAGTGTGTATCACAGCCGCCATTCATGATGGTGCACTCATCAATATCTGCATTAAAACAACCCTTTGTCAGTCACTTCCCAGAGGCCCTGGCTGGGGAACATACCTCACAGGCAGAAGTGGCTGAACAGGCTGTGTGCCAGCACGTGGCTAGCTGCACAGGAAAAAACACTCGGGCTCAGAAAGCAGCCGTGCAGATAGATAATACCTGCCTGGTGGGCTTCAGGGGACAGGATTCACAGCCCCGAGGCCCCGAAGTGGAAATGCTTCCTTCGTTCCCACTGGCTGCTTTAACACTGCGTATCACAGGACACCATCAGGTGCTAATAAATGCGTTACTGGAATTCACTCCCAGTGACTCTCCTGCCCGAGGGAAGATACCCATCCCAGCTCCCTCCTGAAGCGGGTGCTTTGCGGCACTTATTTATACCATTTCAAATGGAGTTAAAGACAGTCCCTTGTTCCGGCTCCAGCTGGGTGATTTAGTAGTAGCTAAGGCAGAAGGTATTATCATGATCACCACTGCTGCCTTCCTTCACATGCTGGCCACAGACTCCTGAACTGAGCTCAGTTACTTCTGGGTACCTCACTGAAAATAAAGCAGGAGGACTCACCAACACAGCCCTGTCTGTCCGGAGTGGCCTGAAAGCCCGAGTCACACGTGCACTGGTACGTGCCGATGACATTGACACAGCGCCCGTTGCGGCACAGGTTATCACTGAGAGAGCATTCGTTGATATCTGGGTTGGAGAGAAAGGAATAATCAGTGTACAGGGCACTGCTTGGGTACAACCCACCCCTCAAGGCTGCTAAAGAGAACTTCAGCTTGTCAGTAATGACTCCAGTGGTGTCCCTGTACTCCCAGACCTGCCTGCCCCACTCCTTTTTGCAAACTTACCCAAGTTCCTGTCCTTCTTCCTTTGCTCTTCTCCAACAGCTCCCCATAGAGTGGAGGAACTAGGCCAGTCCCTCACGTCTGCCCACCTGTATCTCCCAGGTTGTCATGTCTCAGCTCTCCCTGTATTCCTATAGGGCACTTCCCTGCGCTCTCTGGTTTGCAGCTCCTCCCAATTAACGCTCCTGTCAAAGCGCTAGGTACTATTTAAACTTCCAAACAATTAGGACCAGAGGATCCTAATCCTGATGGCTATACCTCTACTGGATCCCTGCTGTAGCTCTGTACAGCTTCAGCTGGATTAACCTTTGCTCACAGACCTCTTCCTAGCTTACCCTCTGCGCACAGTGCTGTCACCTAGGCAGTCAGGATACCATCCCACACTCACTGCCCTCTCAATCAAGTTGTAGGGACAGCAGGTAAATAAAAGGAAGCTCTGGGACTGACCAGATCCTTAGGCCCAATCCTTTGAATGCAGAGTATCCTCAATTCCCCGTGACCTGAGTGGGAGTTGCATGTACTCAGCGTGGGCTAAGGATTAAGCACACATTAAATGGCGGGGGGTTCAAATCTCTGGTGAACTGGCTCAGGTCACAAGCTCTCCTGTGGTTGCTAATGGTGAATGAGACGGGCCTCCTACAGTCATGCCCAGATCTAGTCTATCAGCTCACCTACGCAGGCATGGCCTTCAGGGGTTAGCTCGTGGCCTGGGGGGCAGATGCATTCAAAGCTGCCCTCATTGTTGACGCAGATCCCGCCACGGCAGAGCAGGGGGTCCCGCTCACACTCATCGATATCTGCAGAGAGCAGGACACAAGGACTCAGTCAGTTCTACATTTCAGCTCGTGTTTCCATGTAGTGCATGACACTAACACCAAGGACCATCATCCTAGAAGCACCACTCAAACCAGGCAGACATCCGCCCAACAGATTTCCCTGCATTATCAAAAGATAAAACAGCAACACATCTGAGAACCTAGAAGAGGCCACGTTAGGAATCTGGAGTGAATTTCCACTTGTTCATGGAGTGGGAGGCTCCATTTTGCAGGGAAAATGTTGGCTCCTGACTCCCGTGCTAGTTAGCTTTGCACAGGCTTCATTGCGTACCCACTCACAAAGTCCTCTCCCTAGCTGGAGCGTGCTGAACAAGGGAGATTTGGGGTTGAGCCAAGTTTTGTGAGGATGCCAGACTAAATGCTGCACACACCTGTTCCCAGCCCTTCTAGTCAATGCTTGAGCTGTGTCACCAGAACAAACACAGTAGCTGAGATACACTAGCAGTAGCCTTTACGCAGAACGGCCACATCGGCGTTTCACAGTGCACAAGCCCTGCTACGTGGCTTAGCTGGCACTTGGGAAGTGCCGCACGAGGGCTGCAATGCACTGCAGAGACTTACAGCGGTGCTGTCACCAGCCAGAATCTCCTACGCACCCTCGTCTTGGATGGCAGAGTGCCACTGTGCCCACGGGCCCTCACTGCTTGTGGCAGGACACAAAGATCAGTACAGAGAACGCAGTACATGTGCCAGCCTCCTGATGTCTGAGCCTGATCCCTCTCACACTCCCACTGACTTGCATGGGAATTAGACTGGGATCCAGAGTCCTTCTATGTCAGTGATTCTCAACTGGGGTGATGCAGCACCCTGGGGCGCTGTGAGATCGCTTTAAAGGTGCTATGGTACCCGGCCCCTATGCAAGGACACAAGGGCTCTCCCCTCTCTGTCCTGTGCCCCATGCTGCCCCTGCTTCCCACAGACCAGCAGTGTCTGTAGCTGCTCCTTTGCAAACTGCTGCTGTTGTCCTTTCTCCCCTTTCGCCACATAGCTCCAGCGCTAGTACCCCCATGCTGTGAGCAGCACAGTCTGTCATCGGGTGGGTGAACAGGTGGATGCAGGGATCTGGAGCTCTTATCCCACTTCCCCCCTATTCTTGGGCCTATGGAAGAGGCTGCAGGAGCATATAGCTATAGTTGCCGGTGTGTAAGATTTGGATGAGCAGCTTTGATGGCAGGAGCTACCCTTGCCCCTTCAGGTGCAGATGGGCTTGGAGGGGCAAGGGAGGCGGTCAGGAAAGGGAAAACGACAGGAAGAAGAGGGCAAGGTGGGGTCAGGTTTTGCCCCCACTGCCATGACCTGGTACCAGCTAAATGAGTGGTTCTCACGGCCCCCCTCCATAACTTGTCTGAATTTAGATTCTAGCTCACTGATTCTCAGCTGGGGTGATGCTAACTTCAGAGAAGTTATCGAGGGAGCCTTGAGGATAAAAGGGTTGAATACCACAGCTATTCTTTGCGGTGGACGGTGCCACATAGGGGAGCAGCAGTTGCACAGACTGCAGGAAACACCCCTGATCTGAGCAGAGAACCAGTCCTTCAGCTTCTCGCTGGGCTGGTATGAATGTGTTTTGTGAAGCTTGCAGTGAAGTTCTGAGCAGGCGATGGTGCATTTTTGCATTAATCCCTTTGAAAGCCATTAAGACCCAGTGGGTAGGACAGAGAAAGGGCGTGGAATACCCATCTGGTAGGAAGGCTCAACTCCGAGACGGCCTGGGAGCTGTTTCCACCAAGGACATGACTGCAAAGACAATTATGAATTCCAGCGCACAGACAGGCTCCCAAGCACCAGCTAGTAGGGAGGACCGGCTTTGTATCTTAAGGAGATTTTGAGAACAATCTCACCGCTGCCATCAAAAAAGGCATTTGCTTAAACACAACCTTGTCTCAGATGGGAGAAATAGTTTCTTCTCAGCAGAAATGCCTGGGATAGATGGGAAGTTTAGCCAAGAAAGGCTTCTGCTGAGCTATGTACCGCTCTAGACACAAGCACTTCAAGGTTCTCTGCTTGCCTCCGAGGAGCCGTCTCGTCCTTGGAGAGTGCTGTAGTGCCATGTGTCCAACAGATCCCAGAATCCAGTGTAGTGCCACTGAGCTTCACCTCATCTCTTCACAGAGGGGCCTGAACAAATCCCAGCCCGAGATTTTCCAGGTGAGGGAAAGGTTTTGCTCTTTTCCTCCAGAAATGCCAGGTGGGAATGATTCAAATGTGGGACTAATTCTGCAGTCCCAGGGAGGGAGAACGCTAGTTTGCCTGCGTGCTGACTACAATGGGGATGATGAGCCAGGCTCCTTCCCGTAGGTGGTCTCGTTCTCTGGATGCTCCCTGCTCTTTGTCTTTCTGTCCACACTAAGCTCCTGACACAGGTTCAGCAGCGCTCTCCACAGCAGAGCCAGCTGCAGCCAGGACAGACTTGCCTATGTGATCATGGCCAGTAGGAACAGTGGGATGATTAGGTCCCATTGCTTGGCACTCTCCCTTCTTCATGGGAGAGATGAGTGATATGAGAAGGGAGGGTATGAGGAAAGGCAGCAATTCCAGAGGCTTGGCACTGGGACCCAGGAGACTGGTCTTATCCCTGCTTCATGTGGAGGGGTCTTTGGCTCTTTGGAGAGTCACTGACTTGGGGAGAAAAGTGACTATCCAAATCTCTTGTGCAAGGGAGCCTTGGTACACCCTGTCCTCCCCTTCCACAATGCCAGGACTACTGTACAGCCCAGTTCATGGAGGGGTGGCCAGAATACCACAGTGCTTCTGCCAGTGGAGCCTAATGGACAGGAGACTCAGCACAGCCTGCTTAGAAGCAAAAAAAACCCCCAAACCAAAAAACCCACAAGTTCCCAATCCTGTAAGTACTTTGCAAGCAGAAGTTCCAAGGAGTCACTGGTGCTCAGCTGCAGTAGCGCAGCACTGCATAAAACCCCAGGAAGCTGGTTAATTAGACACACAGATGTGAACGTGGTCTGTAGTGCCCTTTCATGTCCGGGCCCAGAGCTGGGTGCTGAAGTGGTGGAAGGGACGATACTGCCTCAACACCTCCTGTGGCAGTCCCCTAGGTGGTTGGCAGAGTCCTTGCCCCGCCGGGAATTCTGTCTTACCCATGCAGTTCTTCATCATCATGAACCCGCTCTCATAGCCCTCGAAGCACTCGCATTCAAAGCTGCCTGGAGTGTTGATGCAGGTGCCATGGCCACACAGGTCTGGTGAGATGCGACACTCATCGATATCTGTAGGAAAAAGAGTCTCAGCCTGAAAACACACCGAACACCTGCGCTGCAGGACAAGTTGCAGGCATTGCTGCGTGCTAGACTTAGACAGGGGGAATTAGGGTCTCGGCTGTGGCTGATGCCTGAATGAGGGAATGAGTCCCTTGGTCTGGACAGGCTTGTAATGGCTGCTGGAGATGGCTTGTCCGGGGAAAGACATAGCGTATGAGCTGCCTTCTGTTCAGACATAGATTACTGCAAAAAGGAGAGCAAGAGGGAGAGCTGATAAGAGCTCTTCAGGGCTTCTGCTTATGCCCTAGGAGGTCTCCCAATGTGGAGTCTTGCCCCTAGACTCAGGTAAATCCAGAGGACAACCTGTCTGTTCAGGGTCTCTTGCACTCTGGACATGAAGCTGACAGTGTGCTTCCCCGGCATTACTACAGACAAAAGGCAGGCAGCACATCTCACCCCTCCCAGCAGAGTAGCCTGAGGGTCAGAACAGGTACTGGAGAGGGAGAGGGAGGGCTCTTCTCCCTTACCTGTGCAGTTTCTCTCCTCAGCATCCAAAGCAAAGCCATTGCCACAGATGCATCTGAAGCTGCCAATCGTGTTTCGACAAGTCCCATGAGTGCAGAGACCAGAGAAGACCTTGCACTCATTCACATCTGTGGAAAGCAGACACATCACCAGTGAGGAGGCTTCCCAGATGCCTCTTGGCTAGAGACTCCTAGGTCAGGGGCTGGGTCCTGTGAGCGTGTCTGCAGCAAAGAACAGACTGGCACCCCGGGAGATCAATTGTTCTCTTACCTTTGTAGAAGGGTCTGCCTGAGAGCACATCTCCTCTGTTGGCAAAGCCTGGCCCCCTTGGGCAGATGGCCTTGTACTCACTGGTGCCAACTCTGGGACATTCTTCACAGTCAATGCCCCAGGCTGAGCCCACAGAACAGCAGCATACGTCCATCCGGTACTTCCCAGGCAGGGGCTCATTGCACTCATCCTCATCCCACTTCATGTAGCACTGCTCTACACGCACATCTGGGGAGACAACAGACCCGAGACTCACTTCAGTACCTAACACTGAAGGAAGGCCACCTGGGACGCTATTATTTGGGGCAGTCCTATGGTACATCTCACACTGGTGGGATTCATCACTACCTTTGGGTGACCCTTCCAGGGATCGGCACCTGTACGTCAGTGGGCTGACAGAAGGCAGTGGGCTCCTGATTTCACATCCCTGCTGAAGTCCGGTCCCCCTCTACTCCTGTCCTGCTGTGCAATGACCTGGCCCTCTGCAGAAGGGAATGGAGCGGAATGGAGTCAATGCTCCGGAGCGGAGAGCTTATAATAAATAAGGGCAAGGAGGCCATGCCACGTCATGGTGGAAGTGTCCCTTCATTACCCCAGTTAGGATGGATGGCGGAGAACTGCTGCTTGCACGATTCTTCACTAGAGGACTTTTTTTTGGTGTCCCGATTCCCTTGGAGCAGCTGGATCCTGCTTGTGCCCCTTTAAAACAGGATCTGTCCCTAGACAGGTGAGCCAAAGACCCTGTATCACCCATCCTGTGCTTCCTCAAACAGAAGCTGGCTGCCCAGGGAGCAGCCATTACCTGCCACTGTGGCTGTTAGACAAGGTCAGTGGCCGCATGGCTGTAGCGTAACACTAATGCCCTACCCTACTGAGTCTCAGCTGGGTGCTGCGAGATCTTTTTAGGGGTGTTGTACCATGCTGCCGCCAGGTGGAACTGCCCTGACGTGCCTGTTTCCAAGAGGAAATGTGCAGGGCCAGATCAGGAACCAGCTGCTGTAGGAGTTGCAGCCTGGCCTGAAGTGAGGCCAGCAGTGTAATGAGCAGAGAAGTGACTGGGCCCTAAGCCCACAGGCCCTGACTTGGAGATGTCCCCTCCTCCTGTTGGTTTGTGCCCTGGGCCAGCATTTCTCATGCAGCATTTCCCCTACACTGTATGCAGCTCAAGAGGAACCCTCAGCACTGATTAGGGATGGCTAGGGAGGCAGCAGGTGCTTGGGTGCTGCAGAGGGGGTACAGAGAAATGCACAGAGCAGGCAGAGAAGGACACTGCATCACTGCATGCAGAGGGGCCCAATGGAAAATACTGGCCCAGGATGCAAACCTTATTCGTTAGGCCTCTGGGAGGTCAGCTAGCTAGCATACATTGCAGCAGGTACCAGCCTTGCCCCTGCCCGGCTCAGCTGGGACAAAGCAGCACTACTCCAGACTTCAGTGCTAACTGCCCCAGCTGGGAACTGAGACCCTGCCCTGCTCTCAGCATGCTGTGTGCGCTGTGCTCTCAATTGCCAGCTGGGATGCTTGGCGGGCAAGGACCAGTTAAGTTTGGTCCTTGGATGCAGAAAAGCCTTCCTGGGCACCCCAGTCTGGCTTCCAATTTCTCACTTGCCCAGCTCTGTGGCTCAGCTGTGACAAACCTGCCTGCAGCTTGGCTGTGCCATCTTCCTGTCTCTCGAGAATCCCACGAGACACCTGGGACCCGGGGCAGGGCAGGTGAAGGAAATACTGCTCTCTGCAATCACAGAGGACGAGGGCACAGGTTGTCTCCCTTCATGACTGCCTACAACTGGCAGACTGCCTACAACTGGTATAAATAAATGGACACATTTATTTATACAGAACCTGCATATTAGTTGTTATGCACTGTAATCATAGAAATTTAGAGTTGGAAGGGACCTCAGGAGGTCACCTGGTCCAACCCTCTGCTCAAAACAGGACCATCCTCACCTAGACCATCCTAGCCAGACCTTAAAAATCTTCAAGGTTGGAAATTTCACCACCTCTCTAGATAACCTGTCGCATTGCGTCACCACCATCCTCGTGAGAAAGCTTTTCCTAATATCCAACTTAAACCTCTCTGGCTGTCACTTGAGACCGCTGAGCAGTTATAGACAGACTTTTTGGTCCCACAATATGCTGGAGATCCACCGCTTCAGATCCTCTAGAGGCACATGAACTGACATGCACTGCGCAGCGTTGCTAGCAGTTGTATAAGCAGAGAAATGTATGTCAGCGCACAGAAGATGGCAATGGTGTACTTTTGAACCAAAGCACCTTTGATGCATTTGAGCCCAAAAGCACGCTGCTGCTATTTTCTCAGCACTGACGTGCACTTCGCCACGTATACAACTGTAAGAGTTGCAGTGCCAGGCGCTTTGAAAAGCGCCTAGTGCTGCGGTGCTTGCACGTGTAAAAATGCCCATTGGTTCTTGTTCTGCCACCTGTCGCCACTGAGAACAGTCCAGCTCCATCCTCTCTGCAACCACAATAATTAAAGGCTGCTATCAAACCACTTCTCAGTCTTCTCTTCTGTAGACTAAATCAACCCAGTTCCCTCAGACTCTCCTCCTACATCATGTGCCCCAGCCCCAACCCATTTTCATTGCTTTCTGCTGGACTCACCAACTTATCCACATCCTTTTGACAGTGCGGGGCCTGAAACTGAACACAGGACTCTAGATGTGGCCTCACTAGTGCTGAATAGATCAGAATAACTATTTCCCTCAATGAGCTGGCAATGCTCCTACTAATGCAGCCCAGTATGCTGTTAGCCTTCTTGGCAACGAGTCACACTGCTGACTCATATCCATCCTATTGTCCACTGTAACCCCCAGGTCCTTTTCTGCAGAGCTGCTTTCCAGCCAGCCAGTCCCCAGCCTGGTCTGTAATTCCCTGGATTCTCCTTCTTCTCTTTCCAAAAGATGGGTACTGTATTTGCTCTTTTCAAATCGTCCGGGACCTCCCCTGATCACCATGAGGTTTCAAAGATAATGGCCCGTGGCTCTGCAATCACATCAGCCAACTCACTCACCACCCTTGGATGCACTGCATCCAGCCCAGTGGACTTGTACATATCCAGCTTTTCGAAATAGTCCCTAACCTGTTCTTTCATCACTGAGGGCTGCTCATCTCCTCCCCAAACTGTGCTGCCAGGTGCAGTAGTCTGGGAGTTGACCTTGTCTGTGAAGATTGAGGTGAAAAAGGCATTGAGCACTTCAGCTTTTTTTGAATCCTCTGTCACTAGGTTGCCTCCTTTACTCAGTAAGGGACCCACACTTCCCTGATCTTCCACCTGTTGCTGACATACTTGTAGAAACCCTTCTTGTTACCCTTCATGTCCCCGACTAGCTGCAACTCCAGTTGCACTATGGCCTTCCTGACTTCATCCCTGCATGCCTGAACCATGCTCTTATACTCTCCCCACCTCCCCCCCCAAGTTGTTTGTCCAAGCTTCGACTTCTTATGAGCTTCCTTTTTGGCTAGGGACACACATTACACATAAACCAGTTTAAGTGATCAGAAACTGGTTTAAGCCTGTAACAGAACAGATGCTCAAGCGCACAAACCAGTTTGAGATGGCTGAAA
>JAGPOW010001806.1:1053645-1068336 GCA_030014935.1 Caiman crocodilus | reverse complement strand
GGTGCATGGGATTGTTCTGTCCTAAGTGCAGGACTTTGCATTTGTCCTTGTTGAACCTCATGAGATTCCTTGTGGGCCCAATCCTCCAATCTGTCTAGGTCCCTCTGAATCCTAGCCCTACCCTCAAGTATATCTACTACTCCCCCACAGCTTGGTGTCATGTGGAAACTTGCTAAGGGTGTCCTCTATGCCATCTTCCAGGTCACTGTTGAAGACATTGAACAAAACTGGCCCCAAGACTGACCCCAGGGGCACTCCATTTGATACCAGCTGCCAACTAGACATTGAGCCATTGATTATTACTTTTTGAGCCCAATGTTCCAACCTGTTTTCTGTTCACCTTACAGTCCATTCATCCAACTCATACTTCCTTAGCTTGCGTGCAAGAATGCTGTGGGAGACTCTATCAAAAGCCTTGCTAAAATCAAGGTGTATCACATCCACTGGTCTCCCTGCATCCACAGAGCTGGTCATCTCATCATAGAAGGCACTCAGGTTGGTCAAGCATGATTTGCCCCTGGTGAATACATGCTGCCTGTTTCTAATTACTTTTTTTCTCCTCCAAGTACTTAGAATTGGATTCCTTGAGGATCTACTCCATGATTTTTCCAGGGACTGAGATGATTGAGGCTGACTGGTCTGTAGTTCCCTGGATCCTCCTTTTTCCATTTCCTAAATATGGGAACTATGTTTGTCCTTTTCCAATCACCTGGAACCTCCCCTGAGATGCCACCACAGCATTGACTCAGCCTCCTTCCAATCAACCTTTCCAACAGGGACAGATGATGTGGATAGGGTGGCCATTGAGGTACCTCAAGAATAGAGGATAGCTGCATTTAGTGCATTTGTCCCCACCACCGTGAACGTTGTGTGCATCCTGAGGACATAAAATAGAGGACATAAAGGTGTCTGGTTTCATATCAATAGAGGACAGCAGACAGAGGACCAGAAAACCAAACTGTGCTCTATAAAACCGGACAAATGGCCACCCTAGATGTGGAATGGGAGAGGCATGTTCAGAGAAATAGCACAATAAAAAGTACATCAGGCAGTCTGCTTTCACTCTTCCCCCCCAACTCCTCCCCTTGTACCTTCTAGCTTGCAGGGTGCAGGGACAGGTAAGGTGTGCTAGGAATTGTAGGTCTCTAAAGCGACAGGAAATCTTTGCTGTTAAGTGGGGAAAGTAGGGATGGGAAGGGGATGGGAGTGGGGAGAGGGAAAGGGGATGAATTTCATGCCACTTTTTTTGGTCTAAAACCATGGCCCATGGGCAAAAAAATGGGGTAAATTCTCTGCCTGGCAGCAAACTGCACTGCTGCTCTACAAAACATTTTCCAGGGGCCCATTTCCCCTATGGAGGCTAGAATAAGGCCCATATTACATCTAGCCTGCAACTGGATCAGAATAGGTCTCTTGAAAATAGCAACATATTCCAGTGTCTTCTTTTATGGTATCTAGTCCAACCCCCTGCTCAAAGCAGGATCAGCCCCAACTGGATCATCCAATGGCAAAACAGTTAAGAGGTATGAGCCTGGATCCCAGCTTAGTCTTGAAGACCTGAGTTACTTAGGCCATTTGTAGATGTGCTCGCCACCTTTTAAACCATATTAATTGATTTGCATCATAGAGTTCAAATCAAATTGCAATTCAAATTAAGGGTTAATAGATGATCAAGGGGGTTTCCTCACTTCTTCACAGACCAGTAACCCCTGTGGCTGGGGGCTTAATCAGGACACTGATTCTTAGTTATGTGTTGGCACATTTGACTTTGTAAAGATGTTGCTTTGTGCCTGATAGCCTCTGTTGTGTTGCTAAAACCCAACTGAGTTTCCCTTGAGGGGACTGATATTTGCAATGCTTATCTGAGTTCCTAAGGACTGTTTTATTTAAAAGCAATGCTTTAAATACATATTAATTAATACACTTAAAATGGCCTAATTCAGACCGCCCTAGTCTGCATTAATTTTAATCCTCATTCAATGAGGATTAGTTAATTCAATTTTAATTCATATTATAGACATCCATGTGTATAAAGTGATGGTTGCAGTCTGGATTAAACCCAGAAAAAAAGTAACATCTATAAACAGCTTTTGGTACCAAATGCCTATGAAGGTGACAAGTTTACCATTGATTTTAATAGTGAATTAGGCACCACTGTACATTTATACATGTGGAGGGCTGCTTAATTAAAGCCCCCGGAGTGTCTTGTATATCAGCATCCCCATGTTTAAAAATGGAAGTGGGGGCATTTATCTAAAGCTCATTGAATGAGCATTAGATACAGTGCCTCTGCCACCACTTTAAAGTACGGGGACACTGATACACGAGATGCCGGAGGCTGCTGGAGCACTGTAATTACAGTACATCGGAGCAGCCTGCTTGCTCATTTATAGGCACCCCAAGATAGGAGAAAGGTACCTAAACACTATTGTGAATCTAGCCCCAAGTACTTACTTGGACTCTCAGGTTGCATCCACATGAGTGTGCACGTATGCTTTGAGCTGCCACAAAATGCACCCCATGCGCATGATTTGGTTCTCTGCAGCGTGGAGCCACATTTAGATACTGAGAAATCCTGGTATCAAAAAAAGTGCATGGAAAAAAAGTGGGGTGACACATGTGGGAGCAGCATGTGCCTCCTGAAACTGGAGCCTGGCCAGCCAGACCCACACTCCGGCTGCTGGTCAGGCTGCACGCATCCAGATTGCTGCCACTGGAGCTAATGTGTGTTGATTTTTCTCGTGCAGCAACCCACACTGGGGACATGGCCTTAGGTGCTATAAGTATCCATCGACAGCCCACAGCAGTGGGAGTAGTGGTTGTTCAACTCTTTTATTGTAAGGTCTACCCATAGCAATTTGAGTTACTTGGAAGATAAGGAGCCGTTTTAGGGTAGTGTCATGCTGTAATTTATTGTGAGCAAAGCAGGTGCATCCGTTCTTCCCCTATAGACCTATTCTCTTTCCAGACATACTTCTAGGATTCATCTGATATTTCTCGACCTTCCCATTCGGAGTTCATAGGTATATTTTAAGATACCCCTCACCTTCATATTCACAACTCCAAAGACCAAATACCATATTTACCTGAATCCAAGCTGACTTTGAATTTAAGATGACCATCCCCACCTGCTCCATAATTAGATTATATACATGGAAAATGTATACATTTGTTATAATTTTTCATACATAGAATCAAATTACCAGAGGGTCATCATCCCACAACTGCAGTTGCAGGGAGGGAAGTGGTAGGGGCAAGCAGCAGGGAGGGTAAGCAGCTTGAGCACTGCCCCCTGCTCCCACCACTTGTCCCCCCTGCCTCCCCCAGTGTCTGTACACACAGGCCCCAACTTTTGTGTTTGCTGGCGGGAGCTTGCAGACATAACCTCACCCCCTCACCCAAAACAGCGCTTTGCTTTAGCATTCCTGCACTGAGCTGTGCGTATGTCCAGAAAAGGCAGGGCTCTGCAGCGTTGCATTTTGCGAGGACGGGGCTGGCACTTTTATCTAATAAGCTGATTGAATCAGATTTAGCTAAAAGCACTAAAAAGCCCCATTGAAGCGCTTGATCAATGTAGAGCTAGGTTGAAGTAAGGTGCTGCTTTTTTTGGTAAAGAGCGGGGTTTTTCTCTTTTTTCTTTTTAATGTCTGCAAACACTAAAAGCCATAATGGCTGTGGCTCAGGGGTACTGTGCACCTGCTATTTTTTTTATAAAAGCTTGACCCCCGGAGCACCCACAGAGTCAGTGCCTATGTTTGCACGCCTGGGCACCTGATCCCTCCATAGTACCCGAACACCCCTTTGCCTGACCCCCCTTGCCCGCCACTCAGGGCCAGATTATGACAGAGTGCGGCCCTAAGCTAGGGGTTCCCAACCTTTCTATGCTGTGGCCTGGCAAACTGCAGATCAGAAGTGGCCGTGGCCCAGCAAAGCACATACCACTGCACAGAGCCTTGCAGCCAGAATTTCCAGCCCTAACGCAAGTAAAGATGCTTCCGCGCCCCAGGTGGGGGTTGGGCCCAAACCTCAACTGCAGCTGCGGGCCCTGCGGGAGGAGTTGCTCATTAAGTTTAGTATTTGTATAATCAAGTAGTAAATCCATTTGCAGTAACTGGCATCTTTTTAGTGACACTACTGTACAGTAGCCTAATAATACCGTACAGGAGAGTACTCGCACTGTTTGTGCTCTGACACACTACTGCACAGTATTAGGTTACTGAGCAGTGAGCATCTTGTGTAGACACGCTCCTAGAGTCTCACAGGGTTCAACTATTGTAGGTCCTGGCCTCTGCTGAAATTCCACAGATTAATTTTTGTTTTAGGACCTGTCTACCTTTCCTAAGTTCAGGTTAGGTGTTCAATGCCCCAAAGATGTTTCCTGCTTCATTTGGACTTTTTGTCTCCAACCCCATGCCCATAACAAAGTGCCTCAGTGCTCCTGGGTCAATTATCACAGTACTTTCAAGATGCCCAATAGTGTCTGCAGATTGCTGTGCCAGGAGCATCCCTTGGGAAATCCCTGGCAGTTCTGTAGCCTGGGCAGCTCTCATACATGAGGCAATGGCCACAGCTGGGCTACTGGTGGTGACACAGCAGCCAAAGGAGCAGTGGTAGTGGCAGCTACGATTTTTGTACGACCTTCCCCATAGTCATGCCATAGCCTGGGACTGCGTTCTTATTGATAGGAGTGGTCAGCATAATGTGTGAGAAGTGCTCTCACAGCTGCTGCATCACATCACATGGGCTCTACAAGGCTTTAACTCTGAAGTTCACATAAACCACTCCATCCCTCACTCCCTCAGTCTCCATTCAGACATATCTGACATCTCAGTTTGGCCCTTTCTCCGCTGCTCCTACCGCATATGTGCAGGCTCCATGTATATGTCATTCCCTTCAGAATGCATCGTGGTAGTACAATTTCTATCTTTGCCAATGATGGGGATGAGCAATGGTGGCCCTAAGCAAGGGGTGGAGGGGACAGGCAACCAACAGCAGATAGGACAGGGAGCAGAAAGTAAAACAGCGATTTGGGTAGAGAGCACAGGGGAATGAAGCAGAAAGCAGAGAATTAGACCAGCCAGTGAGGACATTGCTGCAGATGAGGCAGGGAAAAAGGATCAGAGTGGCACTTGAAGAAGGTGCAGGGTTAACTTGTGGTACACCTACCAAAAATGCTGGCCTCAACTCCTCTAAGCCATGATTTCCTCTCCCTGGATCCAAATTGATCTCTAGTGCAAGCTGAAACAGATTCAGGTTCCTTTAATTTATGCCAACTGGAACATAGAGTGTCCAGCTCATTGTCTGGGAGCTAGTAAAGCCCATTTGATTTTAATTCTTTCTATGTGTGCTGCCTGTAATGGTTACGCCAGAAAGAATTTATATGACGACATACTGGAGAATCCTCAGGTGCCCCTTTAAGAGAGCTGCAGGTGATTCAACACTGCTCTATGAGTTACCTTTGCATGGGCTGACGGCCTAGCTGTTAGGGCTGCGCGAAATTTCACCGGCCATTTCATTTTGACGCTGTTTCAACTCATTTTGAGGTTGAAACAGCAAAATTGAAATGAAACAAAAGGCTTCGAAACAGCCTCGAAATATAACGAGGCCAGTCGAAACGGTTCAAAAGTCAAAACTTTTCGACCATAGCTCTGGGGATGGGAAGTCAGCCAACTTGGCTGAGTTCCTTTCCCCAGCATGATGGTCACACTGGGGAAATAAACTCAGCCCAGCTGGGCTGAGTTTCCCCAACCCAGTCATGGGGCCGATGTTGGGAACTCAGCCCAGCAGGGCTGAGCTCCTTTCCCCAGCACAATGGTTGGGAGAATGTCAGAACAGTGTCAAAACAGCCTCACTGTTTCAATGAAGCAAAACTGTGAGGCTGTTTTGACTCGAAATTAAATTTGATACAAAACAATGTTCCATCCAGACTTTGAAATTGAAGTCTGAATGGAAAAGTGCTGTTTTGCACAGCCCTACTAGCTGTATGTGTCTAAAGAATGCATAGCCTGACTAGGATGATTATGAACAATGACCATAAAGTGAACTCAGTTACATGGAAACATGCAATCAAAACACTGCACGAGCTACTCTACTATCACAACTGAATTCTGTCTGGGTAACTCCGAGCAGTGATCTATCTGGTCAGCAAGAGAAATGAAACCCCAGACATGAAATCCATCTGGCTTGCACATGAGTCTTCTCAGTGCTGAAACGTATACAAGTGGCTTTGTTCCATCTTGGTCTGGGTCTCCTGCTTGCTCTCTCTCACACACACAGTGTTTTATGCAGCAGAAATTGAAAAGATGGGGTCATGGAGGCCGCAAAGGAGTGAACCAGAAGGCGATAACCGCATATGAAATAATGAGACTGGTAAGAACCAGCAAACTAGTGGCTTATATTTGCTCTATCACACAATGCAAGAATAAGGGACATCCATGAAATAGGAGGGCAATACATTTTTACACAACGTGCATGTAACATATGGAATGTAACAGGGTGTCACTGAAGCCTAGTATAAGAGAATTCAAAGAAGGAATTCCACAGAGAATGAGAACATCTCCAGACACATTAGCTAGAAAGACAACATAAGGACAGAAACTCTTCTGCTGCAGGGCTTGGGCCAAGCACTTAACACCTGTGCACAGGAAGAAGCTCCCACCACTGGCAGGTTATTGCAGACTTGTCTACCTGGGATTTCTTGCCATATCACCTCTACTAGTGGATCATAAGCTATCAACACAGCTTTTTGGTCTAATCTGGTACAAATCACCCCAATATGCTGAGAAGTTTCCCACAGCATTTTTTAAACAGGATTAGCAGCATCAGCCCATATATATTAGACCGCACAAGGAAGCAAGCTTCCTTCCTCAGGTATATCAAAGTGCATCTCATACTGAAGTCACTGATGACGAGGCATTCAGGAACTTGTGTAGAGGGGTCTCTCATCAGTGCCCAGTCAAGAGCATCTGTTGTATTTTTCTTCTTCAGCAATCCCCCACAGTCAAGGATGATTATCTTCCATGATTGTCTTATCTGTGCATTTGAAGATGGCCAATGAGGCCTATCCAAAATTGACACACTCTACTACAGCTTTGATCGCATGTTTCCATGTAACTGAGTTCACTTTATGGTCATTGTTCATAATCATCCTAGTCAGGCTATGCATTCTTTAGATACATACAGCTAGTAGGGCTGTGCAAAACAGCACTTCTGCATGGGGTGGGTGGTGCTGGACTCTTGATTTGGTCCATGATATGCTGTTTCTGCCATTCTCACTTTTCCATCTCCTGTTGTGGTCTCAAAGGTTTCAAAGAACTGAGAACCTTGCAGCAGGCTCTTCCTCCATTTGGGGATGTCCTGGGTGACAGTCTCCCATGAGTAGATATCAATGTTGCATTTTTTTAAGTTGGCCTTGAGGATGTCCATGAAGCGCTTGCTCTGCCCTCCTCTTGAGCATACACCTTGGCTGAGTTGGGAGAATAAAACTTGTTTTGGGAATCTGGAGTTGGACATGATGCAGGATGGCCAGGGTGAAAGTGAATTTATGCCCAGCATTGGTGTAGACCTTGTTAAGGAACACCTTCAGGGGCTGGACCAAATGTTTTTTAAAGGAGTCCAGAGCAGGTGCTTGCACCACCCCTGGAGGGAGTCTATTCCAAACCTTGGGTGCTCAGACAGTAAAGAAATTTTTCCTTATGTCCAGTCTAAAATGGTCTTGGAGGAATGCCATTGGACCTTGTCATCCCTTGGGGTGCTCTGGTGAACAGGTGTCCCCCCAGATCCTGATACACACCCTGATGTACTTATAGCCTGCCACCAAGTCATCCTTGAGCCTGCACTTTTCTAGGCTGATGAATCCCATGGCTCTCAGCCGCTCTTCATAAGGCCTGTTCTCTTGTCCTCTGATCATGCACATGGATCTCCTCTGGACTCTTTCAAGCTTCTCCATATCCTTCTTGAATTGCAGAGCCCAGAAATGGATGCAGTACAAGGCTGAGTACAGCAGGAGGATGACATCCTGAGATTTACTTGAGAACCATCTATGGATGCAAGCCCGAGTTTGGTTTGCTTTACCAGCTGTAACATCACATTGATGGCTCATGTTCATCTTGTAGTCAATCATGACCCTGAAGTCTCTTTTGTGCTGCGGGCTTTTTTCCCCTTCGGTGAAGTACTTTACACTTGTCGGTACTGAATGTCATCAGGCTGCCCATTTTTTGAGCCTATCCAAGTCAGCCTAGATCATCAGCCTATCCTCAGGTGTGGATACTCTATCCCAAAGTTTGGTGTCATTGGCAAACTTGGCCAGTCCACTTCTGACACCAGTATCCACATCTTTGATAAAGATGTTAAAGAGTATAGGTCCAAGGATGGAGCCCTGGGGGACACCACTGGTCATGGAGTACCATGATGATTCACTTCCATTAACCACCACTCTCTGAGTCTGGCTTCAGAGCCAATTTCCCAGCCATTGGACTGTGATGTAGCCAAGGCCACAATTCGTCAGCTTTTCCAAGAGGAAATAATGGGATGCCAGATAAAAGAGGTTTTTTTAATCCAGATATATGATGTCAATCTCTTCTCCCTTGTCCAAGTGATATGTCACCCAGTCATAGAAGGAAATGAGATTGGTCAGGCAAGACCTACGTGCAACAAACCTGTGCTGGCTGACCCTCGGGATGTTGCTATCAGCAAGCTTGTCAAGAATGGTCTCTTTGTTACTTTTTCCAGAATCTTTCCAGGGATTGAGGTCAAGCTGACTGGCTTGTAGTTCCCTGGATCTACTTGCCTCCCTTTCTTGAAGATGGGCACCACACTGGCCTTCTTCCAATCTTCAAGTACTTCACCTGAGTCAGCAGGTCCTGACAGACTGCACCCCAGAGTACTGGCAGGAGCTGGCAGGAGTCATAACTCAGCCACTGGCAGACTCCCAGTGCTCTGGTGAAGTACCTGAAGTACCTGAAGGTCAGTCCCATTTTCTTGTATGCCTCAGTAAAGGCACTGATGATTGCCTGAAGGTCTATTTCTCAGTGCACACATATTACACCATAGTGGAGCTAAATGATTGAGGTTGGGGTGGTCTTGGTTTTGGCTTAGAGACAGATGAGGTTAAACAGCTTACTCTCTATCCAGTAGTTTAGCTCCACTCTGACTGGAAGCTTGTTGGTGGTCAGATGTAGCATTGCAGCAAGGAATACTGAGAAGAGTGTTGGAGTGATGAGGTACCCTTGCTTAACTCCTGTTTCAACCTCAAAGGGACCTATGATAGATTCATTAGTGAGAACCACCACTTGCACACTGTCATGAAGCAGGCAGAGAATGGTGACAAATTTAGCTGGGCATCCATACTTCAGAAGGATCCACCACAACACTTCTCAGCCGACAGAGTTGAAAGCTTTCATGAGGTCAAGAAAGGCTATGTAGAGAGACTTATGTTGTTCCTGGAATTTCTCCTGCAGCTGGCAAGCTGTGAAGATCATGTCAGTTGTGCCTCTTGATGCCCTAAACCCACACTGAGATTCTGGGAGGAGCTCTTCATCAACTGGAAGGAGATGGTTCAGGAGAATTATTGCAATGGTGGACAGCAAGGTGATCCCTCTGTAGTTTCCAGTCAGGGTTGTCTCCTTTTTTGAAGATTGTCACAATAATGGCATCCCTGGGGTCATCTGGTATTTCCTCCTCATTCCTCAAGAAGGTGGCATGAAGCTGTGATGTGAGCTCCTCTCCACCCTGCTTGAAGATTTCTGTGGGGATTCCATCCGTTTCAGATGCCTTGTCTTTCTTCATCTGCTTGATGGCTTTCCTTACCTCCTTAAGGGTTGGAGGGATTCTGAGATCATCTCTGACTGGGTGTTGCGGGATGGAGCTGAGAACACTGTCATCAACAATAGCCTTTATTGAGAAAGTCTTCAAAATGCTCCTTCCAACAGGCATTGATGGTTCCTCTTTCCTTGATCAGGTTTCCTGCATTCTTAGGTCTAAGGGGTTGGTTTTTGAGCGCCCGTACTGTAGATGGCTTTGGTGGCACCAAAGAAACCACAAATATCATGGGTTTCAGCAAGATATTGAACCTCCTTCACCTTGTCTTCCTACCAGTTGTTCTTCATATAGTAAGTCATCTTCTGGATCTCTGCCTTGACTTGTTGGAAATTCAATTTCTTTTGCTTGGAGTTGGTGTCATTTTGGCAAGTGCAAAAGGCCTTGGGCGTGCAAGTGACCAACTCTTGGCTCTCCCTGTTGTTCTTATCAAACCAGTATTGATGTTTCCCGGTACAGAATCCAAGGTTCTCTTCACAGGTGCTGATGACGGTGGCTTTGAGGGCACCCTGCACGCTGCTGACATTCTCCCATTGCTGTTGATTGGAATTCACCAGTTTTTCATTAAGGCACCGGTGGAAGCAGTTGCTGTTGTATTTTTTCTTGCCTTATGGAGAGATGCTGCCAGGGGATATTAGCTGAGGCAAGATGTTGCCACCTCTCTCAGTGATAGTGTTGCTTAGACTCCAGGGGCTCCAACCTGAAGTTTTGCTTCAGTTGCTCAGTTGCTCCCTTAATATTGTCTACTGTGAGAAGTCCTCACCTTTTGCTGGCCCATGACCAAAAAAACTGAGCAAGTAACAGTGACAGCTTGTCATCTCTAGCAACAGACAGTGCTGCTCTTTTGAACTTCTGTGTCACTGGAAATCAGGTATGAAGCCCTTGGATTTGGATGAGAAGGAGCCTGCTTCAGTGGTAGGAGAGGTCATGCCATGTGCCTCCAGAGGTGGGAAGACCGAGACCTCTGCTGCCAAGAGGAAGGGATGGGTGATAGCAGCTGTTGACTTCCTGGGCACAGAGGACTCCATCTACTGGCCTGACCTGTTGGCTCAGGGCCCACATCTGAGAAGTCATGGAAAGACTGCAGACTCATCTGGCCCTCTGACTAGGCCCATGCTGCTTATCCACGTGGGCACTAATGATACTTTCAGGGGTAACCTTGAACAGAGCAAAAGTGATACATGGCTCTGAGCGCAAGGGTGAAGTGGATGCGGGGTCAGACAGGATTCTCACCTATCCTTCCAGTCAAGGGGAAAAGTCAAGCTAGGAGCAAGCGAATCCTGGAGATCAACACATAGCTGCATAGATGCTGCAGGGTTTTGGCTGTTTAATCAACACCAGCAGTATTTTGGCTGTTTGACGATGGGGTGGTGCTGCAAGAAGAAAGACTACTGGGAAGAGACAGCTCCCACCTGACAAAGAGATGGAAGACTGTTTTTGCATACAGGCTTGCTAACCTAGTGAGGAAGTTTTAAAATTAACTTCACCAAGGGACGGAGACAAAAGTCCAGAGCAGATGACAAGTTAAGTTAAGAGCCAGGAGTCCCGGATAAAAAACTTAGTAAGGAGAGGAATTGTTCTAATACGATCAAGGGATTATGATGTGACTGGCATTATGGAGATGTGGTGGGATAGCTGACAAGACTCAAGTACAAGACTCAAGGGGGATAGTTTGTTCAGGAAGGATAGGCAAGGGAAAACAGAAGGAGGTATTTTTCTATATCTAAATGAAATGCAGCTATGTTCTTTTGTGCAGTATGAACTGGAAGGTGAGCCTACTGGAAGCCTCTGGGCAAAGGTCAGAAGGTGGAGCAGCAGGGGAGGATGTCGTGATGGGCATCTGCCACCAAACCAGGAGCAAGACATGGATGAAGCTTTCTTTAAACAACTGATGGAAGCTTCCAAGTCACAGGACCTGGTTCTCATGGGAGCCTTTAATTATTGGAACATATGTTGGGAGGGACTCACTCTCATGCAGTGTGAGTGTGAGTCATGAGTGTGTTGGAGATAACTTTTTAATAAAGAAGCCATCTGGGGAAGCTCTTCTCAACTTGCTGCTCACAAATAGGGAGGATTTGGCTGAAATGGAGAAGGTGGAAGGCAGCTTGGGTGACAGTGACCACAAAATGATAAATTCCACGAACCTACGGGGAGGAAGGAAGGAGACAGCAGAATAAAGACACTGAACGTCAGAAATGCAAACTCTAACAGACTCTGGAAACTGGTAAGCAGGATCCCCTCGGAGGCAAGTCAGAGGAAAAGGAGTCCAGGAGACCTGGCGGTACTTTAAGGAGGTGCTTTTAAAGATGCAGGAGGAAGCTATCCTAGTGCACGGGAAAAATGGAAAATGTAACAGCAGACCAGCCTGGCTAGACAGCAGTCTTTTCAATGAACTGAAACTCAGAAAGGAACCCCACAAAAAATGGAAATGTGTAACAGTACTAGGGAAGACTATAAAAATGTTGCATGGATATGGTGGGAGAAAATTAGCAAGGCCAAGTCACAATGTGAGATGCAGCTGGCAAGAGACATAAAAGGCACAAAGGCATTCTGCTAGTGTGGCAAGAGGAAGAGGAAGACAGAGAAACCACAGGTCTCTTATACAATGCAGAAGGCAATCTTGTTACGGATGATAGAGTGAAGGATCATCATCCTTTAAGGAGGCTGTGGGCAGTTTGGAAAAAGTCCACCACAGAGCAAAAGAAATGATCATGGGCCTGTGAGACAAGGCTGAAGAGAAAAGGCTGAGAGCTAAGGTTATTCAGTCTGCAGAAGAAAGGACTAAGGAGAGATTTGATAGCAGTTTTCAAATACCTAGAGGATGATTCATAGATAGATGTAGGGTCGGAAGGGACCTTGTAGGTCTTCTAGTCCAACCCCCTGCCCTGGGCAGGAGAGAAAACTGGGCTCAAATCACCCCAGCCAAGTAATCATCAAGCCTCCTCTTAAAGACCCCCAGGGCAGGATCTCTTCCTGCCACCGTGCGTGCATTCGAGAAGGGAGTTCCCCAGACTGTAGGTATGCTGCTGGTTCCTACTGCCCAAGCGCAGCACCCTGCACTTGTCAGTATTGAATCCCATCCTATTTTCATGTGCCCACCCCTGTAACCTGTCCAGGTCCTGCTGTAATCTGTCCTTCCCTTCTAGTGTGCCCACCTCACCCCAAATCTTGGTGTTGTCTGCAAATTTAAACAAGCTGCCCTTCATCCTGCTGTTATAGAGTGGATGGAGATTATAGAGAGGATGGAGATGGGCATTTTTCTGAGGTCATAGGGGACAGGACTAGGAGCAGTGGCCTTGTGCTGCAGCAGAGGACATTTTGGTGGAGATTAAGAAGAACTTTCTGACCGTGAGGGCAGTCAAGCATTGGCACAGGCTGCCTGAGGAAGTTGGGGACTCTCCATCCCCAGAAACTGTCAAGATCAGGTTGGAAAACTGGGAGTTTTGCCATTTGTCTTCTTTTCCTAGGATAATTTAAGAGTAAACCCAAGGAATGGTGAATTCTGTCTGCTTGGCCCTTCTAAAAGGGCTGCAGAACTGCCAGGTGTAAATGGAAGAGAACATTTCTTCTTGCAACCCTTTTCCTTTAAGTGAGCAGCAGTGACAGTCTTCACTACATCTTCCAGGCCCGGGTTAACCCATCTTCATCCCACTTCACGTTCCCGCTGGCAATGGTTTCGGGCTCTGGGCTGGAACCTGTGGCCCACACTGAACCTCAAAGGCAGCAAAATGCACGCTGCTAGGCCAGCTGAAGACACAGAAAGTCTGTTGTGAGATTCCCTACAGATTTCCCTGTGCTCAAGCGTGCTTCCCACTTCCCTTCTTTCAGGGAGTGGTATGTTAAGGCTCTATATGCCTGATGTGACGGAATCAAGATTCTGCATGATAATAGTATGATTCTATTACAACGCGTAATGATGTCGTTATGGCTCAGGCCTGCTCCCATTCTAATCAGTGCTTTCAAGAGAAACCAGTTCAGGCCAGGAGAGAAATAAATGACATGCTGAAGTCCTGTGCGTGCCGCATGAGACTCACAGTACACTTGGATTACACAGCCCTTGTAAAAGCTGCTTGGCTCTGGCATCTAGGGCTGGATAGCCAAGAGCCAAGGTTGTGGCACTCAGCCCTGCACCTGCCTAGCACAACTTGGATTCAGAGAGTGTCCTTCAACTGAAAAAAAAAAAAATCAGTTACTTCAGCTCTTTCCCTGGTTATTGAAGTAAACTAATGAGGGGGAAAGTCCAGTCTGATTTGTTTTTAATGGTTTTATAGCTGCATTTGCCAGCAGGTTGACGTTTTCCTGAAATATAATTGAAATTAATTGCACTGGGGCTGTTTGATCTGTGGCGTCTATGCGCATTTCATCTCTAATCACAGCTCAGTGACTTGCAGAGGATGGTGACCCCTTTTTAAAGCCAAAGTGATTAAGGCAACTGGGCCTTGTATCAGACATATTTTTTAAACCACTTGATTGCACTAATTTGCTAATGACTCATTTCTTATAGATAGGGAGTTTCTTCCAGGAAAAGAGACAAAACATGGGACAGGGAGCCAGGGGCTCTTGGCTTTTAATACTAGCACTGACACCAACCCACCCCTGGTACTTTGGATGTAAGAATCATTATTAAACAGTTGCCATTCATTCTCCTTGGGCAATAGGGCTGCACGAGGCTTCGGACAGAGCTTCGCATCTGGAGAAGCTTTGGAGGCTTCAGGGTCCGAAGCAGCAGATCCAGGTGGAAGCGCTGCCTCGTTCGGCTCCCCGAAGCAGTTCGGAGCCGCCTCGGAGATGTGGCCATAGGGAGGGGAGACACTGCCGCAGGTCTGGCTGCTAAGCTACTGTGTTCCCCGTTACCAATCAATCAATCATGATTCA
>JAGPOW010001806.1:1039338-1053225 GCA_030014935.1 Caiman crocodilus | reverse complement strand
GCATTGGGAGCTGCAGGTCACAGTCAATGGTAGCAGCACAAATACAGCAAATGAACAGGCAGGTGGTCAGGGCAAGAGTTATGCAGTGAATCACACCAAAATCCCTTCTTCAAAAATTTGGCTACCCACAGTTTGAACACCCAGTAGGAGCTTTGCTTGGCTTTGGCAGTCAGGAGACCTACAGACACATGTCTAATGTTAATGTAGGGCACACTGGCATGAGAGAAAGACATGGTTAACTATTTTAGTCGGGAGTTCGGCAGTATTCCTGTTGACCTACTCAACTCCATTTCTCCTCCCTCAACAGTGCCGCCTCCTCGTCATAACCTTATTATTTAAATTCCTTTCTATTTAGAACCCCTTTCCGCAACCCTTGCATAACGTCTGACGAAGTACACTGTCACCTACCAAATCTTATGACTCCGAACCAGTAAGTTTCTGAAGTGACGCCCTGCTTTGCCTTCTGCCTGACAAGCATGGCTAACTGCGTCTGTCTGCACTATAATGGGCACTTATCCACCTCCTGGAGTTTTGAGACTAAATGTTAAAAGGGATTCAAGTGCAAAATATTGTCATTGATGGTAACCTACTTAGCTGTGCTTTGAAGATTCAGGGAGTGACTCCAGTCTCCCTTTCTTGGGCTTTAATTGTGTCAAGTAGACTTAATTTTCTGAGCTTTCATATAAAGATCCTACAGAGGTGGGCCTCTCATGCTGATGGCCTCACAGAGGGAAATGGAGATTGCTGAAATCATAGAATGGAAGATTCTTTCTTGTAAGTGTTCAAATTATTCCAGATGTGTTAATTCTGGAAGAGAGATGTTTTGAATAACAGGCTGTGTATGAACTCTTAAAATGTAGGAACATCTTTTGTGCGCAGAACATTTGTATGACAAGCTTACTTTTGGAAAACTTAATGATGAATTTATTGATTAAATTCTTGCTATCCAAATCTCTCTTTTAAATGCATTTAGGTGTAAAGCATCTTTACATCACTTTTTAAATAAATAAGCTGACTTAGCCCCTTTTGGGTGGTTTACACCTTCGTAAAGTAGTGGGTTCTTAATTTGATGTATTTTGAAGATAATACATCTTGTTCTCTTTTAGAGCAGTTTCACAGCATGCTGTTTGTACAAAGATGAATTGGAGATCTGTTGTTTGGTCTTTAATTTATAAAAATGTAAAGAAAAGAAAAATATTTTAAATACAGAAAGTATAAGAGGGTTCATCAACCTGATTCGAAGTAATGTCTTTGGGCTCATTCTGACTCATTTTTAAATATCTAGTGCTCTTGACCTGCCGAGAATTCTCTGGAAAGTATGGGAACGCGGGTTCGTTTGTAGAGCTGCCTTTGGAGAGGAGTTGGGTTCAGCGTGTCCTTAAATTGTTGAGAAAGCAGCTCTGTCAGACTGGCAACTTATTGCAAGAGAGAAGACTGTCGGGATGAACTGGAGTCGATGCAACATGCATTATGAACTAAAAGCACAATTCTGACTGCTTATGCACTTGGCATCTTTAAGCCTATACTGTAAGATTAGCCCTTCCCAAGAAAACGAGTAGATCACTACTGTCTTCCTTTCTTCCACTGAGGCAAAGTATTAAGAAAAGCTTATGTCTAAGTAGCGAGATTGAGTGTATTAGAGGTGGCTCCTCTTCCTTGCAGAGCAGCTGCTATTATATGATCATAGATTGATATAAGATGATTGCGACTGTCTTTTGAAGCCTGTTGACCTGAAGGCTCTCAAGGAACTGGTTGTCCATTTAGGGGTTACTAATGAGGCAAGCACAGCCAAAGTAGTAGAGTTGGCAAGCAGAATATATTAACAAGTTTAGTATGAAGGCTTTGTACTATAGATATAATGACCAAAAATCTTTGTGTGTAGGATCAGTGGTGTAACTAGGCTGCGGGGACAGACAGCCACTCCAGTGAAGGGCAGGGAGGGGGGTGTGAAAAAACCTTTTGGAGCAGCTGTGCGATTGAGGTTGCTTTTATACCAAATGAAATGTGACCTACTGATATTACCTATTACTGATCATTTAATCAGTTGTAGTGATCCCAGAAGGTTGCAGTGCAGATGCTACTCTGTAGGGGCATAGGATATGATGTGATTAAGTGCCCATCTCTTCCCCTGTACACATTGTTATTGTTGAATAGGGGCTGTTGTGCTTTGAAGTATTTGGGGAACATTGTGGCTGACTAGGCCACTGAAAGGAACTATAAGACACTGCAGATATGGACTCTTTTAAAATCTTGACAATTTTAGTACATAGTTGGTTATAGTAATTTTGAGCTCTCGAGAGAGAACGGATCTGGTCCTCCTTCCTTGTTCAGCGTTCTCCCGAGATATAAGCTTCCAGGTCAGCCTTCCTTTCCCTTCTATGAGAATTGATTGTGTAGCCGTAGCAGTACAGTGGACCAAATCCATGCTGCCTCCGCATCTCGGTGTGAGCCCCCTGCCTTAACTTTGGCTAGTCTTTCCCAGCCATGCTCCAGCCCACCTGTTCCTCCCTTCCCGACACTTCCCAGTCATTCGACGCAGAAGTAGCATGGCTTGGCTTGCAAGTATTTTCATTAAGTTCAAGGTTCCTCCTGCCATGTCTTGACTCGTAAGGGGTGTAGGGAGAACATTTCAAATCCCACGTTCCAACACAACCATATGGGAGGAGAGAAAGTAGCTGCATTCCTCGGTAACCTGTTCTCCTGGCACCCACGCTTGTATTACGTGCACCCCTCCTGTGTCTCTTTCTTCACTTTTACCTGGTCCAGCTATCTCTTTTTTTTTTTCTGCTGTCAATCTCTGCTCCTGACCACTCCACCCTGTAATCCTTCCTCCCTAGCCACAAGCTATCATATTTATAATTCCCTCTGCTTGACAATCACCTTGTGCCTGCTGAATTTTCTGCTTTTTTTTTTTTTTTTTTTGCATTTCTGTAGGGCCCTGGGAATTGAGGTCGTACGAGGAAAACAGCGCACCTTTGTCAGAAGCAGATGGTAGTAATGCGCCTACATTTTTTCAGGTTTCATTGGTTACTGTACCTCTCCTTGAGCCACCCAGCTGGTGTGATTACCAGCTATCTCATCGAGTCCCCATGGCTAGGTACAGACATTCGGAAAGCCTGAGGTGGAATCGGTCTGTTATGCAGTTTTCTGTCAGTGGCATAGTTTAGGTCAGAATACACATTCGCCCCTTGGAGAGGGGAGCAAATCTCAGACCAGGTTCTGCCATTTTTAAACCAGTCTGTGTGTGCGAATTTCTGTTCTTTTATGGGTATAGACTGGTTTCTGATCACTTGCACCAGTAGAACAGGGGCAGGCAGTTATTTTGGGGTGGGGAGGGCTGCTTACTGAGCCTTGGCAAGCCATTGAGGGCGGCATGTCAGGCAGCCAGGGACAGATAACTATTATTTAAAAAAACTTTTTAAGGGGCCCTGCGGGCTGGATAGAATGGCCTGGTGGGCTGCATCTGACCCGCGGGCTGCATTTTGCCCACCCCTACATTCAGGTGTGATGTCTGTACCGGGCCTGTGTTGATCTATTGTCTGAGTGTTAAGCTCATGTCTGTTTATAGGGATTAATTCTTTGAATACTGATTTCAGGTTTGATTCCCCAGAGCAACAGTGATGCCTCGCATTGGCGGAGGTAAAGCTGACTGACCAAGATCATTTTGGGTATAATTAGAGGCATCATTTGATCTCCAGGTACATGCAAATATGTTGATAGACTGTCAGTCTTAAATGGTGGGATTTTTGGTCACTGGGAATGAATCTTGGGGAGCTGTAGTTTGTATGCCCTTGCATTGGTTTCGCTGTCCTTAGCCTGTGCTACCAAGAAGCTCGCCAAATTGCAAAGCAGTCCAAGTTAACGTAGATTATAGTGCACTTAGAACAGTGCAGGGTGCTGTGCAATATTAACCCTGTTAGGTGTGTAAACACTTGATATACAGTTCACTAGATAAACCAAGAGGTTCCCAATAGGAATCCATAGCCTTAGAAACATTCTGACCTGTTGTGGTCTTTCTGAGATCCTTGCAGCAGCAAAATTGCTTTGTTCCGTAGTAAAAAATGAGTGACATCTAAGAGCTGGCATTTTCTAACGTGTGTCTGGAATCCAACAAGGGGTGCTTGATCTAAAATGGTTGAGAACCACTGGTTTGACATCAACTTTTAAACAGCAAATAGCAGAGCTGATGCTTCCCTAACATACTGTAGTAGAAACATGATTGATCCTCTCAGATTCTTCTGGTCCTGGGTATCCCTTAGCTCAGGGCTTGGCAGTCTACAGCTCACAGGCCAGATCCAGCCTGCAGACAGATTTTATCTGGCCTGCCGAAGTGGGACAGCAGCAGCAACTGATACTGGGGGAAGTGGTGGCTGGTTTGAGTCTATTACCCACTTCTGACTGGGCTGCATTAATCTGGCTCTCTGTTGCTAACAGATTGCCAGCCCCTGCCCTGGCTCTACCCGTGGAACACAGATTCCTCATCTGGGGATAATTCAAAGGAAAAGGGGCTATGGGTGTCAGAGATGGAGCCACAGCACATAGAAATGATGAAAGGAAATTGTGCAAGTGCAGGTGACTGCCAGGCCATCTCTAACGTATCCATGATGTGTTGCACATTAGGTCTATATACATTCTTTCCCGTATTGCAGGTTTGACAACATGTAGACTCGTGCCAGGCCAGCTATGATTTTATGCCTGTACCGTAGTCAGGGGGCTTTCTGCATTTAAGACATCAGCACTATTATAGACTGAACATTTAAGCTAGGTACAGACATTCAAAACCTGAAGCGGAACGGTTCTAAGTTATGCATTTTTCTGTAAGTGGTGTGCTTCAGCTTGGTAGTGAACACAACACATATTTTCCTTGGTGGCAGGAGGGTGCAAAACCTAAACCAGATTCTACCATTTTTAAACTAATCTGTGTATGCTGAACTTCTGTTCTGTTGTGAGTCTAGATCAGTTTCCAATCACTTATACTGGTAAAAATGTAATCTCTGTACCTGGCCTGAGAGAGAACTAAATAGCATCCTCAGTCTAATAAGATGCAAATCAGAACTGGTATGAAACACAGACAGTTCAGAACTCAAATCAGGAATTGCTGATTTATCCAGTTATATCAGGGCTGTCCAGCTTGTGAATGGTCCCATGGTTGCATGCCATGCAGACTCCCACCCTCTTCCCTCCCACCCCCACCAGTGTGCTCTCTGCCAATGCACAGGCTCCCTTCTGCACACACGGCACATGCTCCTTCGCTGCCCTCCCTCCTTTCCACTGTGCGGGATCTTTGACTCCCTAGGGCCTCTGCTGCATGGGCTACCCTGGCATGGAGCCTGCTGGACACCCATGGGTCATGCTGCCCTGCTCTTAGGGGTGGGGCAGAAAATGGAAGGGGGGAAGAGGAGCCAGAGGACCCCACAGAAGCAGGAGTGATGGAGAGAGTGGCCAACGAGGTAGGAACCTCGAATTAACCCCTTGTGGGCTGTATGTGGCTGAGTTGGACAGCCCTGAGTTGCGTTGTATTTTTTCTATACAGCCTTAGATGCACGTGGTGTGTTTGGAGCATAATGGCTGTCATTTTCCATTAATTACATTTTTTTATCATTTTTTTTTTTTAAATTTCATGTTATTTTATTGTATTGGCATTTTATTTGACCTCAGCACAAGCTCCTACTTTGAAAAAATACACACAGGGCGTATCAACACACATATTTATGCATGCCTAAACTCAATGCACCTTTGCTTAAGGCAATTGAGGCACGAGTGTACACATGGATGTGCTAAAGCACATTACATTTAGGTGTAAATAGCTAAGTTGAATTAGCGCACATGCACTAATGCGCATTGAATGCGTCTAGCCATACACTAATGCGAATTAGCTATTCACTCGCTTTATACAGATATGTAGTTTGGGCTCGAATAACTTAAAATCATCACTTTTAAGGCACATTGAAAGTGCATACATGTAGATGTGCACCCTTAATGCACCTTAAATTGGGCTAATGCACATTAAATGCACATGTGTAGGCATGCCCATAGGTCGTTATCTGAAAGTCTGACTTCGGTTCTCATATAGGATTGGCCTTCACTTTTGGCTCATAGTGGGACTCTTACCTTGAGAAAATGCTGCTACATTTTGTTGTTTCTACAGTGTCAAGCACTCCATGGGTTCCAGATCCTATGACTGGAGTTCCTTTGTTCTACCACAATACAAGTAACATAATGTAGTCACTTGTAGTGATCGGCAGCACTGGAGACTCCTGGATTCTGCAGCCCGGTCCTGGCTGACTGGTTAAATGTCCCGGGCCGGAGTCCAGCAGGGAGGCAGAGCAGCATGCTGTGCCATGCAGGCGGCTGGGCAGGCACTGCTGCTCTCGTGCAGGGGTAAGGGTGTGCCACGTGGGCAGCATAGCACCTGCTCCAGTCCGCCCACCTTTCTCCCACACAGGAGCAGCGGTGCCTGCTGGGCCATCTTCCTGGTGACATTGTAGACCGGCGACTTCTTGAACTTATAAAATATGCCAGCCCTTGTTACCCCTGGCTGATTGAAGCTAGGGAAGGTTGATCTCTAGCTACAGTTCATCCGTCTACAGTCTCACTCCACTTTCCATTGGGATGAAGTGTGCGGTTGTCAAATAGTATTAACTCACTTATGAAAGGGGTTTAAAATAGTGTTTGCTGTAAAGCAGTAGTTTAATGTTGTCTGTAAAAGAAAAGGTAGCAGGGTCCCTGCTAGAAGTAAATTAGTATGCATAGAAAAGACACCCAGTGTGACAGAATGGGTGCAGTGCACAAGCGGTGTGACTTGAGATGCAGCAGCCTCATGTTAGGGCCACCATTTTGTCAAATGGCCTTGGGTAGGAGGGTATTATCTAATAAGGAAGAGAAAGGGAGCTCTGCTGGAAGAAGAGCTGTGGAGTGAAGCTGTGTGGGTGAGGGGAGGGTGAACAGTCTCAGCACAGGGAAAGTCCAGTCCAAACCGTAGAAAGTTTTGTGAATGATCAAAAGTTTGGCTGCTTCTAGCTTGTGTATCTGACTGGCTTCTCTCTGCAGTTTGTCCCCAAGGCTAGCAGACTTGCAAGGGGGAGGGTTGGGAGAGCACTATTTGGTCCAGTTTCCTCTACATGTGTCTTTTGCGGGAGGTCCCTTTCCATGTTACAGGGCTATGGAAGTCCTGCTTGAGAGTGTGGTTTTGGCTAGGCTCCTTTTTACCCCTACTCCCAGTGGAGTATGCCCTGCTTTGCCTGTTTCTGCAGCTGCTTAGTGACTACAGCCTCACTAATCAATTCCTTTCCTTGGGATTTTTAATGGAAAATTATATTAAATTAAAACATTGTGAGCCATGATCCTTTCCCCAGGTAATTGGAATATGAATCTGTGTTTCTGTTGCAACAGAGGAAAGATGCCTTTAATTTTATCTGCCCTGACAAGGAATCAGTTTTGTTCTTAAGTACTAGATACAATTGCATTTAGATAAACTATGTAAAAGCTGAGTCATACACGAAGGACGGCAAGTGCCAGATTTCACGTGCAAAGCGTGACTTGTCACTAAACACCAGTCCCATGCAAGCCTCGTCCCTCCATCCCCAACACCTTAAACAATAATGAAGTAGTCACAACAGTAGGAAAAAATATATTTTTTTGAATTGCTTTTTCAAAAAGTAATGACTATGAGAAGTATTGTAGCTTGGGGAAGGGACTGCAGGGGAAATATTCAAGCCAAAGTCAGGTGCTTCCAAAAGCTAGAATTACAAGATGGGTGGAGAGGGAGGTAAAAAGGTGAATTTGCTTCCAGTCTAACCTCTGCCTTTTGCTACCTGCACCTTAACGTCAAATTTGTGAGCTGCTGACTTGTAAATGCTTTCCAAAATTTGTCGGGTAATTTAAAGTTTGGAATCTGTCTTTGCTTCCTTCCAATTTTCCCTTCATTGCCTTTCCCTCTGTACAAATCAGCAAGGCTTTTGTTTCCATAATACTTACAACGGGAGTGCAAACAATTCAATTGTGAGCTCAGAAGGGAAGGAGTGGCTGGGGTTTTCTGGTGTGATTATGGTTTTGTAGAGAAGCATTCCCACTGAAGACGAGGGAGGGAAGGTATAACAGCAAGGGAGGAGGCAAAAGGTAACTTTTTTTTTCAAAAGCTCCCAAGTGCCCAATTGGTAAGGAGTCTAAATCTCACCGGCTTTCTATGGGGGAAGGCAGTCATGAAATCACATGTACATTTTGGAGCTTTTCAGATGGAAAGTGGTTGTGGTAAGATGTGTGTATTTGCTGGAAAATGGTATAACAGTTCTGAGTACAGCAGCCATTCAGAGCAGACATACGAGGACGTACAAAATCGTTGTAATTTTTCTCCACTAAGCATGCAAATGGAATTTATAGTCCTAGCTGCAGCTTGTCAGGTATTCGAATACTGTGTGACATGAGAAATAACTATGTAGTAGTTATATACACGGGTTTAAGGAATTGTGCAAGAGAGCTTTAATTCTGCCTTGTTAACTGTCAGAGACTGCTGTGCTGTGACTAAGAAGTTTAGTCCTGTTCATGTCCTAGTTTGTGTCTAGGCAGAGCTTACTATTGTTATTAGACATTTGCACAAGTGTAAAGGATGCTTTATAAACCGAGGAGGCAGATACTGGAATGAGTACAAGCCCTTCTTGGCACACGGCTTCGTAGTTGATAGGAAAGTTTGCTGTTTTGGTTTCTTCCCCTGACTGTTCCCACTTAGTTGCTTGGTTGCAGGAAAGTGAAGGCTGGCTCGATCCTGCTGCTGCCTTAACAGGGAGCCAGGCAGCTGAAGCCGTAGGAAAGAAATGAGGTGTAGATTTGATCCTAAACTGCTGTAGCTCCTGTAATAGAGGAAGCAGAGGATGGGGTGCTGTGAAATGAAGTGCCTTCTGTATGACCAGGGGTTAGTGCACTTACCCAGCCCGTGCTGTAGCAAGGAGGGGTGGGGAGTGGTGATTGGGGTGACTGCCCTGGATGCAGAAGTAAAGGGGTGCCAACAGGCGCTGCCCAGCCAAGGTGGGCTCAGGGTGGAGCAGCAAGCAGCTGGTTTGGGGGAGACACAGGGTTGGGGGGAGGGTGGCTCCTGCCGCTGCGTGCACACCCCAGCAAGCATGGGGGTGGGAAGGTGCCTTTAGATCACTGCGCAAGGTGAGGGTGGGTTGCCGCTGCGGGCTCTGAGCATCCTTGCGACAGCACCGTACTCAGCAGCAGCAGAGGAGCTGAATGTTAATGGAAGGGTTTGTGTGGAAGTATACTGTTTATTTTCCACTGGTTGACAAATTATACATTGCTTTGGGGGCATGACAGCGTGCATATTTCTTATCTTGGTTTGTAGTCTTCAACAAAATGCTCAGACCCAGCTAGTAACATGCCTGCTTTATACTGGTGCTGCGTAGGAGTATACCGGGGCGAGAGGATAGTGAAATCAGTTTATTTTCTGGGTGTTATTTACCAACACAGTTGGTTCCTTTCTAAAGTAGAAGTTCCTGTCTTGATTAGAAATGGGCTAAATGTGTCTGAAGTTGTTTTCAGTTGCTTTCTTGTAAAATGTACAAGAAAAATGTCTGACTGAATTTGTTTTTAGAATATCCTCAGCTGGGAGCGCTTGCTCAGAGCTGCAGTTCACTTTTCCAGATGCCGGTAACTCACATGGAAGGACGTGATGTGGTGAAGAAAGGCAGAGAACAGACTTCTGCTGAAACCTGATTGGAATTAAATCATGCTTCTAATTTTTTTCATTTAGCTCTTCCAGCTTCCCTTAGGTCTGGACTGATCTTTTCTCACTATAATTGATAATGAGAATTCATCCTTTTAGTTAGCTTCTGTAGGTTTCTTTTCAATTCAGTGTTGATCTTTACTGTTTAAAGGTCTGAACTTCATTGCGTCATATATTGTATTTGCATGTATGGGTTTGTTTTAGTTTTTGTTCTTGAAACTTAAAGCAGTTTTTTAAAGGAGCATAGGACGATTGTTCTTCATCTTCACCATCAGAGAGCTTCTTACAGTGAAGGAAGCCCTGCCAGGTCTGATTGTAAGTCCACGTCTACAGTTTTTATGGGGTCTGGAAGTGAATTGGCTATTATAAGTTGGCTCGGACCCCAAAGATAACACTTTAATGCAGTGGTTAGTAACCTGCGGTGCGTGGGCCGGATCTGGCCTGTTGAGCCATTGGATCTTGCCCACAGTGGGGAGTGGGGAGATGCAGTGCTGGCCTGCTTCAGAACTGATCTGGGTGGGGCTGGCTTGCCTCTCAGAAATGTTGCTAACCACTTCTCTAATGGAGATCTCCATCAGCTGTCTCAGGACATCTGACCTTGTGGCCTCTTTTTTTGCAGTTGTGCTAGGCTTCTTTGACCAAGGTGTCAGGCTGGCTGCCAGCTATAACAAACTCTGTGTTCAGGAATTTTAAACAAAGAGCCCAGCTTTGGTGGATTTTGAGTTGTGATACAAATTCTTCATCCAGTTCTAATGAATTCCTGTGTTGCGAACACAACAGCAGCAAGCTGTATATCCCATCGTGTGTAGTTGAAAGGGAATCGGGCCTGGTCTACATTAGAAAGTTTTACTGGAGAACCTCATCTTCTGTTGGTATGGCTTGGCACATATTCATACTTAATCTTGCATCCTGGAGGCTGGGCCAAAGCTGCTGCTGCTGCTACTGGATCAGGCTGGGGCCAGACCAGTCACCTGCCTGAGTCCCAGGCTGAAGCCAAAGCCAGAGCTGATGTTGGAGGGTAAGCAGCTAGAGTGGGGAGCAGGCAAAGGCTGTGTGGAGGCAGACAGGACAGAGATTTCAGGGTCAGGCAGGGAGGCAGAGGTGGTGGGGTGGGGGGATGTCAGAGGGGTGGGCAGCAGCTGCGACTCCAGCCCTAGCCTTGGCTCTAAGTTTCATAGATTTCATAGCTATTAGGGCTAGAAGGGACCTTGGAAGGTCATCGAGTGCAGCCCCCTGCCCGAGGGGGCAGGAAGTCAGCTAAGGTCATAGGATCCCAGCAAGATAAGCATCCAACTTTCTCTTGAAGGCCTTCAATGTTTGAACCACCTCTGGTGGGAGGCCATTCCAGACCTTGGGGGGTTGGACAGTGAAAAAATACTTCCTTATGTCCAGCCTGAAATGGTCTTGGAGGAATTTGTGACCTTTTGACCTTGTCATCCCTTGGGGTGCTCTGGTGAACAAGCGTTCCCCCAGATTCTGATGTACATTGCTTATATACTTATAGGCGCTTTTCCAGGCTAAAGAGCCCCATGGCTCTCAGCCTGTCATTGTAAGGTCTGTTTTCCTGACCTCTGATTATGCGTGTGGCTCTCCTCTGGAATCTCTCAAGCTTCTCCGCATCCTTTTTTAATTGCGGAGCCCAAAACTGGACGCAGTACTCCAGCTGTGGCCTCACCAAGGCCAAGTACAATGGGAGGATGACGTCCTGGGATTTGCTTGAGAAGCATCTATGGATGCAAGCCAGTGTTTTGCTCGCTGTACTAGCTGCATCATCACATTGCAGGCTCATATTCATCTTGTTGGTCAATCATGACCCGCAAGTCCCTTTCCTCCATAGTGCTAACCAGCATAACACTGCTTAGCCTATAAGGATGCTTCAGGTTTTTCCTCCCAAGATGGAGAACCTTGCATTTTTCGGTGTTAAACACCATCAGGTTCTCATCTGCCCAATTCCTGAGCCTGTCGAGGTCAGCCTGGATCGCCCTCCTGTCCTCAGGTGTGGACCCCAGAGTTTGGTATCATCGGCAAACTTGGCCAGTCCGCTTCTGACTCCAGTGTCCACATCATTAATGAAGATGTTGAACAATATAAGCCCAAGGACAGAGCCTTGGGGGACCCCACTGGTCACAGGGCACCATGACGATTGACTTCTGTCAACCACCATCCTCTGGGTCCGACCATGGAGCCAATTCCCCAGCCAGCAGATCGTGGTGGACCTGAGGCTGCAGTTGACGAGTTTTGCCATGAGGTGATCATGGGATACCAGATAGAAGGCTTTTTTGAAGTCGGGATATATGATGTCAATCTCCTCTCCCTTGTCCAGGTGATAGGTCACCTGGTCATAAAAGGAAATAAGATTGGTCAAGCAAGACCTACCCGCAACAATCCTGTGCTGGCCATCCCTCAGGATGTTGCCGTTGGCCAGTCTGTTGAGAACGGCCTCTTTAATAATCTTTTCTAAGACCTTCCCTGGGATAGAGGCCAGGCTGATGGGCCTGTAGTTTGCCGGATCTACTTTTCTCCCTTTCTTGACAATAGGCACCACATTGGCCTTCTTCCAGTCTTCAGGCACTTCACCAGAGCACCAGGAGTTCTTAAAGATCTGTGCCGGGGGCTGAGCTATGATGCTAGGCAGCTCCTTGAGTACCCTTGGGTGTAGACTATTAAGGCCAGCTGACTTGAGCCTCTCAAGGTGTTCCTTCACAAGGTCAGCATTGATGGAGGGCAGGGGATCTCCCTCACCCAGGCCTCCCTGACCCACAGTGGGCAGGAGCAATCCGTGGGACGGATGAAAAATTGACACGAAGTACCCATTTAATAGGTTGGCTTTCTCCTGGGTGTCAGTTGTCCCATCTAGTTTAGCTGGGGTTTAATGTTGCTCTTGCTTTTCCTCTGGCTCCACACATGTGTAAAAAAGGACTTTTTATTGTCCTTGATATTTGTAGCTAGCTGGAGTTCTGTCGCAGCCTTGGCTTTCTTGGTTTGCTCCCTGCAGATCTGGACCAGTGCAGAATATTCCTCCTTGGAGGTGGTTCCAGTCCTCCATCCTTTGTAGGTCTTCCTTTTAAGAGGCAGGAGGAAAGGCCTTCTGAGGAAAGGCTGAGGGAACTGGGTTTGTTCAGTCTGTAGAAGGGGGATTAGATAGCAGCCTTCAACTGCCTGAAGGGGGTTCCAAAGAGGATGGAGCTGGATTGCTCGCAGTGGTAGCAGATGACAGACCAAGGAGCAATGGTCTCAGGTTGCGGTAAGGAACGTTTAGATTAGATCAGGGGTCAGCAGCGTTTCTGGACAGTGCCAGAAACATCTGCAGCCTCGACTTGTAAGACATTGGGGCTCCAGGGGCAGCCAGGGACCCAGTCTTTGTGATTAGTGCAACCCTGGTGACTTCCCGGAGCCTGTCTGAGTTGGGGCACGTGTCGGAGCTGCAGCAGCCATCTGCCCTCCTGCTGCCTTGTACTCAAGTCCAAGAGGAGGGGCAGCCCCCCCCCTCCCATGTTAAACGAAGAAAAAACTCATCTTGGATTCAAGTACATATGGTGGTATCTACAGCTGAATGAACATAATTGGACATCCAGCAATACCATACCCATGTTCTATGTTGATTCAGGCCTATTGGCATCTAAATCAGATTATTTAGTGAGAAGTCAGATAGATGAAGCTGTTTAACTTAATAGTTAGCTGTAGCTAGCTTTGCAAGCATCCATTTTGAAGTTGTTAAATGACCAGAGTAGCAACCGTAGTTGTTGTAGGGAGGATCTTTCTGTTTGGGGCAGTTTTAATGGGTAAATGTCTACTTGTCAGTGTTGGTTTGCAGCTCAGGGCAGAGGAGTGAATCAAACTGTGTCAAAGTGTAAAGTGATTCAGAGTTTCCTCGGGGACTAAGCGTACAGCGTTTAAAAATACTTTGCTCCAGGCTGAAGAACAGGCGAGTGCTATGTAGAAATATGTGTTGCAGGCACTGTGGTAGTTGAGCAATAAAATGCATCAGAAAAAATAAATACTGTTTCCAGTAACAATCAAAATAGAGACTGGAAGTAAGCAAGGGGAAAAAAAGACTGGACTAAATAGACTGGAAGTAACCAAGGGGAGGAAAAAAGACTAAATACAGACTTTAAACAACTGGGTAACAATTGGTATGGGATCATTGTTATACCTCAGAAATGAAG
>JAGPOW010001806.1:988335-999799 GCA_030014935.1 Caiman crocodilus | reverse complement strand
CCCCCCGGCCCCGAGTAGCCCCTTGCAGGCTGGAACTCTGCCAGCCTGCAAAGGGAAACCTGTGCTTTCCTGTGTTATTCCCCTTTAAAAGAGAAAAAAATGTGCGTTTCCCCCCATTTTCTCATGTTTGTGCATGGTGCATGGAAAAGCCAAATCCCTACTTAACAGCCTACCTGAGTCAGAAACCCTCCTGCCTGGGACAGTGCAGGTCTGATCTTTGGGGCGGGGGCACATTCTTCCATATTCTCAAAGCTACCTCTTTCTTAAAAACTTGTAGTCTGCAGAAATGGTCTCCAGTTCTTCAGAAGCTTTCTCTCCCCTCTCCTGAATAATCAAATTGCTATCTGCTTATGAAGTCCTTCCCTGCCTCTCCTTTGTCGCTGTGTCTATAAAAACTCACCTCTGTCCATCCCCACCCATGGTCAGAATTCCTTGTAAGAGGCCATGGGTAGTCCATCTGCACCTGGAGATTTTCCTCTTTACAACTTTTTAAGCGCTCCTCCACTTCCTTTAAACTTATGTTTTCTTCTATCTCCTATATCTCCTTTTCCTCCACTTGCTCTTCAGTCTCTTCCAGAAGATTCTCCATTTTATTTCTATTTCCTTCTTCTGGTATAGTCCTTCCCAGAATCTCATTGTTGCTTCCAGCTCCTCCTCCTGCTTGTCCATTGGGACCCTCTTTCTATCTGTACTGCTTTTAGCTCCGTCTTTCTAGCTCTTGCTTTGCCTCTTCCAGTTCCTCTCATACCTGTCTTCCTTCTGCGGCTTCCTTTAGCAGGTCCTGCATCTTTCTTCGCAGCTCTCTCCGTTCTTTAGTCCTCCTCTCATTGCTGTGGCTTGCTTTCTTAAAAATGCTCTTGTCTTCTTCCCCATCATCCACTATTCTTTGGTACTGTTAAACTATTTCTTCAGTGCTTTCCACCCCTCCTACCGTTTCATGTATACTTGACACACTTCGGCATCTTGTAACAGTTGTACATTTAAGTTCCCCACGCTCCCTTTACTCTTATGGGGCTCTGAACAAGACTCATTTCCATCTTCAGCATCTGGTGATCACTAAATGCCGCACTTTAAGGTTAGTTTTTTTCTCTCTCTGTTTCTCTGGATACAAACACAAAGTCGATTCTTGATTGCTTCTTTCCACTGGGGTCTGCTCTAGTGAAGGCGTTCTCCCCTGCCCACACATCTATTAGTGACTCTTCTTTTATTATGTCTGTTAACAAGCTGGATGAATTGTGTAATCTTCCATCTCCTCCTTCCCCTGTTCTGTCACCCGCTTCTATTATACAATTGACTACCCTGCTGTTATCCACAGTCTCCCTCTGGCCACGTTTGTCACTAGTTTTCTGAGCAGAGCTTTCCTCCCCTCCCACTCTGGTGGTGCATATACATTTAACATTTCTAATGCTGTTCCCCTGAATGATAGTATCATTCACTGTAGTTTGCCAATGGCAGTTTTCCACCTGCTTCATTGCTATACCTGCTGCTTTGTTACTGTTTGCCCATGACCACCAAGATGGTCCCCCCTCCACTGTTTCTCAAAGCATTTATATTCCCTCCCCCCGCTGTATTGCATTCTGGTAGGCAGGTAATGTCTGCTCTTACTTGTTTTAACACTGATTCAATCTTTTCCCATCTTTTGCTTGTTAAGGCACTCCTGGAATTAACTGATACTCTTGTAAGTGTAGTTGTGTTTGCTTTAACTGAATGCTCTTGTCCGTTTTAGGTCTGGCGGTGCTGCTGCCCGATGTAGTTGACTCTGCCCCCTCCTCCATTCGCATGCCATTTGCTTTTGCAAACTACTGGATTGATTTTGTGCTCAGGAAGCCTTCCTTCCACTTTCCCATCTCCCCAACTCTTTCCACGTCCTACTCTTGACTCTGGGCTGGGGCTGTGAGGCATTAATAGAAGGAAGCCGCTCTCCAGCCCTGACTCCGACTCCCCTTCCTTTTTATCAGGTTTCTTTTTCCTGATTTTCAGGCCCTTTCTTTACCCAGACTACCTCGTTGTATGTACCATTCCATCCACCTTTCTGTGTTTTCTGCCTCGAATAAATCCGCATACATTTATGCAACAACCATTCTCTCCCTTGACTTTTCTCCTACTGTGAATTTTAACTTTTTTAATTCTTCCCTCCCTCTTTCCTTTGCATATCTTTTCCAGAAGATTTAATACTCTTCTACATTCCAGTAGGTGAATTCCCAGGTCTTTCAGTTTTGGCACACAATCAACTTGCTTAGGTGCTCTGCCTGCACCTCCAATATCTCGAACAGTATTTTGTCCAAAAAAGTCATATCCGTTGATCGTTGTTCCTGTCTCCATTCCGTCACCAACTAATATTGCCTTTATCTGTGGTCTCTGAGCCTCTCTACCATCTCTCATTTCATTTTCTATGTCTTACCACCCAGTGGGCCAGCATGTCATCATGTCTCTGTCATTCTCTGCTTCTCACCCATCGTCCCTTCTCCTGCTACCTCCTCTCTGTCTCCTGCTGTCCTTTGCTCCTGCCTTCCCTCTGCCTTTGTCACTCCTGTTGATGCTCTGGTTATCACTGCTTCTGCTGTTGCTCCTGCCTTCCCTTTCACCAACTGCCATCCCTACTTCTCCATCTTTGTTTGCTCTCCATCTGTCTCCGCTCTTTATTTCTCTTTCTGCCTCATAGTTACTTGCCACCACTACCATAGTGTTGAGTTTCGGGTCTCCCTTCTCCACTCCTTACACCTCAATGCTCTATTGATCCCTTTCTGTGCTTTTAAGGCATTGATCAGGCGTTTAGTGCAGATGGAACCACCAAACTAATATATAGATGAGAGACTGCCTTGCCTCGTCAGCCTATCACATGTGATTAATATGGCCCCACCCTCCATGGGGTGGAGCCAAACCAGGCAGCCCCATGCCTTATCTGCATAAGCATTTTTGAAGGATCCCAGGACTAGTGACAAGAACACGTGGTTTCAGTCATGAGTGGGGGGCTAATTCATAGGTGGATCGTTAGTGGGTGGTGGTATCTGGATTGCACACACATACTGAGTGATACTGGATTGTGGGGGTCACTATGACTTGAAACACTGTTGAATCTGCTGGGGCCTAGTCCAGTGAACCCAGAGAGAACCCAGCAGGCAAGGGAAAATCCTGAGCCTGAGCAAGAATCTAAAAAGGATAAAAAGGAAGGGAAGATGGCAGTCCTTTTCTCTCCCCTGCTCCTCCTTCCACCCCCCCAGGTCTGCAAAATGAAACTACAAATTGCCTCTGTAAATATAAAAAAAAAAGTGGACTCGATCCAGCAAACCTTTGGAGCAGCTGGAAGCAGAAATTATCTGCCTCCAGGAATGTGGCTTACTCAGCCAAACAAACTTTCCTTTGCTTGCCAAATGCTGGCGGCATGGCCAGGCCAGGTGGAGCGGGTCAGATGATAACAGGGAAGCTGGTGTTGCAATCCTCCTGAAAGGAAACAGAGTGTGCCTCCCACAGCACAGAGGAATAGTTGCAGGCAGGCTACTGAAAGTCACCCTCATGGGGGGTGGGTCTGTCGCCCTGCTAAATGTCTACGCACCAGCAAACAAGGAAGCACAGTCCATCTTTTTGGAAAACATGGCTGTGATAATGCCAGGTACCTGGCCAGTGGTGATCTCAGGGGACTTCAACTGCATCATCAAGGAGGGAAGACAGAGTGAGCAAAGCCCGAAAGATGGGCCTGGACAGATCCTCCAGGCTACTGAAACTGCTTGTCAGTGATCACAGCCTGGTGGATTCAGTAACGGAGCTCAAGACCCTAGAAGAAACTTTACCCACATGGACCCTGCGGGGAACATTGAGTCTCAGATAGACTTTGTCTTATTCCCTGAGGGGTGGGAAGCAGGGAGAGTCCATTCCATGCCCATCTGCTTCTCGGACCACTGCCTCCTAACAGTACAGGCAGAGAAAGAGGGGCAGCCTGAGAGAGGCAGAGAGGTGTGAAAGCTGAATGTGAACCTCCTAGAGGATGAGAAGACCCAGCACAGCTACAGGGAGCACTACGCAGAGTGGATGACTCCCAGAGCCCTGTAGCTGAACTACACAGAGTGGTGGGCCAGTATCAGGGAGAGGATCAAGGTTGCCTTCCAGCAGGCTAACGGGTGGTGAGCCCCATTCCAGAAGAGGTAGCATGAATGCTTGAACTGTAAGCTACAGGGCCTGCACAAGCAGGTGGCAGCAATCTGGGATGTAAGGGAGAGCATCCAAGAGGTGAAGACCCAGATTGGAGCCTAATACAGGGAACAGGCCATGGAAAAGGTCTTCCAGGCTCAGGCCCCCTGTGTGGAAGAAAGGGAGGAATGATCTGCTTACTTCAGCAAGTTAAAGACCAAGAGGGAGGACGTGACTAGCTTGAGACGTGGAGCAGAGGTGAAGCGCTGGTCAAAGCAGGAGATGCTGACAATGGCAGCCACCTTCTCCAGGCACGTGGTGTAGAGCTACCCATAGGACCTGGGGCCCTAAGGTAGTGCCTGTAGGAGCTCAACTGGGCCCTCAGGGAAGATAAGCAGCAGAGGCTGGAGGAGGAGTGGGTGCTGGAGAAGACCAAAATGACCCTCCACAGCTTCAACAACAGTAAGACTCCTGGGATGGACCGCCTGCCCAAGGAGTTCTACATGGCTTTCTGGGACCAGATGGGCCCTGACCTGCTGGAGGTCTTTTGGGAGTGACTACAGAAGGGCCACCTGGGGACTGGGATGGACCAGGGCCTAATGACCCCTCTTTACAAGAAGTGTCTGGGGGAGGACCTGAAGAACTGGAGGCCCATCACCCTCCCAAACTTTGATTACAAGCTGCTGTCCAAAGTCTTAGCCAAGTGATTCAAATCCATCCTAGGGTCCATCATCCACCACTAGGACTAGTCGTGCATAGTGCTTGGGCACTAGATCCATGAAACCTTGCTGCAGCTGAAAGACACGCTCCAGAATCAACAGGAGAGAGGACAGAGCATTGCCCTGCTGGACCATGGGCCAATCAGCAGCTGGGATTCTACAAGGTCTTTGACATTTTTTGGAGCAAGTACAACCTGCTCAAAGAAGACCCCACAAGCATGACAAACCATTAGAAGATGCAGGAGGTGGCCAGAGCCAAAGATAGACTGTCAATTATGGATCAGCTCCCCAGTGACAGATGCCATGCTGTGTGGGAGTGAATCTTCCACAGGGGCCTACAGAAAAACCGCAGGCATTTGAACTGGCGAGCAGCTCACTGGGCACTCCCCTTGCAGGCAGTGAGAGGTAGAGAAGGGCAGAGAAGCCAACCCAACTGCCCTAGAGAAATCTGCCAAGGAAAAGTGGAGACAATCGACCACCTCCTGTGGTTCCTACACCAAGGAGGTGTGGAAGAAAGTAAACCAGCTTCACTGAGTGGTGACAGGGGTCGAGACCATGACCATAGAGGTGATGCTGCATGGGCACCTGACCCCATCAACCTGCTTTGATTAGTTTGTCTCCTGTGTCAGGGGTGGAAAACCAGGAACCTACTGATGTACTAACATACAAAAAGTTCTGTTGAGGGCTGTGTTAAAATGGACTAAGCAGATGTACTACCAGAAGATGGTAGGAGAGGTTGGTGAAGAGGTGGCAAAGATCATCTGGCAGAGGAACCACTGGCACAGACTGCTCAAAGCCCCCCAGCCGCTCAGGAAGAGAGCAGTGATGACATGAAAGAAAATGGGGGCAGCCAAGAAGAAAATGGATTGAGCAATGAGGACAGTAAAGGAGAAGGAGATGACGTCAATGAGGACAGTGGCAGTGACAACAGAGAAAGCGACATGGACTGAAGACTCAGGAAACCAACAGAGTGGAGGCAGGCCAGCATAACTAATAATGAAGGGATGCAGATGGATTCATGGGAGCAAGAACTCTAATTCTATCGGGCGTGCGGGAGCACAAACTCTAAGGGTTTGTGATACTGTAATGGTGTACGTGCTTGAAGACTGGAAAGATGTAGTGTACATAGATATATAGACATCTATCTGTCTTTCTGTCTAGAAATATATTTTTGCAAAAAAAAATTAAAATCCTAATGTATAAGAAGTATAAAAGTGCTGCTCAAAGTGTGTTTATAGAGTACCTGTGCTGAAACTTGTAGAAGTATGCAAGAAGTTACAATGTATCATCAATTCTGGATGGACTAAGTCTGTAGAAACCCAGCCTGTAGTAACAGCATATATGCACATCACTATGGGCAAGTTTATTTCAAAGTCAGTGGTGTTTCAAATTAACAAGGTTTTCCTGTGCAAAGTGGAAGGGGGTGGGAAGGAAGGCTCGAGCAGCTGGTCTGGGTCTGGGTCTGGGTCTGGGTCAAGGTCAAGGCCAGAGTCAGACCCGCAGCAAGACCTGTGCCCCTCCTGCACATAGATTGCAATACCACTCTTTTTCACTATCCTTAGGATGTCTAGAATGGAGGCATTTTATACTGGTCAGGTCTTCAATTTTCTGAGTTCATAGCAGCACAGCATCTTGCTCTAGTCCAAGGATTCTCAACCAGGGTGACACGGCACTTGAGGGTGCCTAGAAATACTTTCAAGGATTCTGCAGGGCACCACTGTTAGGTTTGCAAATATGAGTCAAAAGATAAACCCAGAGATTTCAAATAGGAATGCTGTGGTACCCCACTTGCTGTTTGCTCTCACTGTCACCTAACACGTAGAACTGTGTGGCTAGATTTCTTCACTACTGGCTCTTGGGCATCCTCTGTCTTGGGGCATTCTTCAAAATGTTATAATGGATTGTCACTGCTTACAGCCCGGCTTTATGTTCCCTGGGTCAAAATTGCCCTCACAGGAAACAACATAACAACAAAACAAACATACAGAAACAATAAAGTGTTAACTCACACGTGCAGCCCTTTCCCATCCCTGTACTGCCTCCTCAACCATTCCTCTTTCCTCTGCTCCCTTCCCTGGGGGGTTTTAACTTTCTCTTGGCCATTCAATCATCCTCTCAGCTGGCCCAGTCCCCCTAGGCAGGCAGGCAATCGCCTTTTAACCTCCCGCAGCTGGGCTACAGCCCCTGAGCCACGCAGCCTGTTACAAGGATACTGTGTCTTTGTTACACCGATACAGGCAGCCATTCCTGAGGAACTTCTGGTCTTCTCCATGGACTCTCCTCATCTTTCTTTCTTTTGTTTGCTGCTAAACTAGTGAGTGACCACCAGAAGTTTTGGTGTTTTCAAACCAGTGTAGCAGTTCTTTCTGCATGCAGAGTGTACACCTCTTTCTGCCCAAAAAACAGGAAGAGTCATCAAAATATTAGATATTCCTATTTTTCCTTTTCTTATTTTTTGTTGTGGTTGTTTTCTAATCCTTGCTTGATTTGTTCCTGGTTGAGCCTGAACTTTGCTCATTTGTTCGCTGCATCTTGAGTTGTCAGGAAGTGCAATCTTCTGCTGATTTCCTGTGTACTGAGCTCTGTCTCAGTGTTCTGTTGTGATGCTAGTTGTAATGTAAGCTCTTTCCTGTGTATTGTTACTGTTGATATAAACTTTTACAATCATTAAAAAACATTTTCCATTAGCTGTTTCTTATGTTGTACTGTTTATAAATGACTAAAAAGAATCCACCCCTCCCCTGGCTACCTGCTATTCATAGGACATATTATCTGGCCAGCAACTTGGTGAGAGTGCTACTGGCTGACCAGACTATGATCCAAGAGTAGACAGTTTCCAGTCTCCTTTGGCACAACCCACAGCTTCCAAGATTGCCGAGATATAGAAACTCACTCCTGATATTGGGAAGCAGAGCTGTGCCAAACAGATGTCTGAGCTGGTTTCCTACATTTGATCCAAACTACGGCTTTGCAGGTTAACTTGCAGGATAAATCTATCTTGAGAAGGGACAACATATTTATACTAGCTTCATAAAATAAAAACAAATTAGGGTTGGAAGGGACCTCAGCAAGTCATCTAGTTCAGTGTTTCTCAACCTGTGGGTTGCAAGAATATTTCAAAGGTTCAAGAGCTGTGGCAGGGTAGAGGGGCGGTGGGAAGGTGCCTGTCCCTTCCAGTGGGAGAAGGGAGTAGGGGAAAGGTGTGTGGCTGGGTTGGCGGCACTGGGGCCAGTGTCCGTGCTCATGGGGGTGGGGTGGCTGGGAGACGCTGTTTGGGGGGCATGAGAGACCATGACCAGGTTGCCTGGCACAGTGCAGCAGCCCCAGCTCAGGGCAGGGTGGTGCCATAGACCTCTCCTTCTCCTACTTCCAGCCTGTGCCAGGCTTGCTCCACGGCCACTTGCATGAGCCGGAGCCACTGCAGCCACCGTGCTCTGGCCCAAGTGGGACCTCTGAGAGCGGGGTGCAGGTCAGGAGTGAGTGACACCAGTATGACCCAGGGGGGCAGGGAACTGGGGGTTGGGCCAGGGGGGTGTGGATCAGGACAGGCCATGGATCTTTGCAAATAGGTCCTGGTAGATAAAAGGTTGAGAACCACTGATCTAGTCCAACCATCTGCTCAAAGCAGGACAGTCCTTAACTAGATCATCCCAGCCAAGGCTTTGTCTAGCTAGGTCTTAAAAACCTCCAAGGATGGAGAGTCCACAACCTCTTTGGGTAACGTGTTCTGCTTTACTATCCTCCTAGCAAGAGAGTTTTTCCTCGTATTTAATCTCAGCTTCCCTTGCTGCAGCTTGAAACCGTTGCTTCTTGTTCTGTCATCTCCCACCACTGAGAACAGTCCAGCTTCACCCTCTTTCAAACCCCCAGTTGAAGGCTGCTCTTAAATCCCCCTCAGTCTTCTCTTCTGCAGACTATATAAAACCATTTCCCGCAGCCTGTCTTCATTAGTCATGTGCCCCATCCCCCTAACTATTTTAAATGCTCTCTGCTGGACTCTCTCCAACTTGCCCACATCCTTTCTGTAGTAGGGGGGCAAAGGGGGGAACTAGACACAGTACTTAAGATGTGGCCTCTCACCAATGCTGAATAGAAGGGAATAATAATTTCTCTCGATCTTCTGGCAATACTCCCAGTTTGCTGTTAGCCTTCTTGGCAACAAGTGCACGCCGTTGGATCTTATTGGGCTTACTGTCCACTGTAACCCCCAGGTCCTTTTATGCAGGGTTGCCGCTTAGCCAGTCAATTCCCAGCTTTTACCGGTGCATGGAGTTGTTCCATCCCAAGTGCAGGGCTTTGCACTTATCCTTACTGAACCTCATGAGCTTTCTTGTTCTCTAATCCTTCATTTCATTTTTCTGAATCCTAGCCCTACTCTCCAGCGTCCTACAACTACTCCCTTCAGTTTGGTGTCATCAGCAGACTTGCTGAGGGCTCACTCTATGCCATCTTCCTAATCACTGATGAAGATATTGAACAGGACTGACCCCTGGAGCACTCCTCTTGATACCAGCTGCCAACTAGGCATTGAGCCATTAATTACTACCCTTTGAGCCTGACGGTCTAGCCAGTTTTCTATCCACCTTACAGTCCATTCGTCCAACCCGTACTTCCTTAGCTTGCTGGCAAGTCATGGGAGACTATATCAAAAGCCATGCTAAAGTCAAGGTATACCACATCCACTGGTCTCCCTATGTGTACAGAGCCAGTCATCTCATCAGAGAAGGCAATCAGGTTGATCAGATGCGACTTGCCCTTGATGAATCCATGCTGACTGCTCCTGATCAGTCTTCTCCAAGTGGTTAAATGGATTTCTAGAGGGCCTTTTCCATGATTTTCCAGGGACTGAGGTGTGGCTTACTGGTCTGTACTTCCCTGGATCCTCCTTCTTTGGTTTCTTAAAGATAGGCACTATATTTGCACTCTCCTAATTGCCAGATTAAAAAGGGAAGTCATCTAAGAATGGGGGGCGGGCCATAACCCTACTAAAATTACCAGAGCCCCAGGCCAGGTAAGGTCTCCTTGTTCAAGCAAAAAAATTCTCTGTCAGTTCTTTTAGGATATTTTTAAATTCCAACAAGCTGTTGTCTTGCAGATCCTACCAGGATCATTGTGTACTCTTACCAGGGTATATTTTGAATTTCACGCTGTCAGACATGGGCAGAACATCTATAGCAAGAGACCCAACAAACAACTCATTTTTTCCCTCCAGCAGCAGTCTCAGTGGCTTGTCATCAAGCTGTATAGTTCATGGCTGCTTAGAGACGTGGAAAAAACCCCCCAACAGCAGCACTTTAAGCTTGGTGCACGCCCGCACCGAGTGCAGCACACGCTCAGAAGAGGCTTCGCGTTAGTTTGACTCGGCTCACCCCAGCGTCTGTATAGACCATGAGCTTCAGCACGACTTTTTGGCGCTTCATCTAATAGCTTATTGAATCAGCTTTAGATTAAAGCGCCAAAAAGCCCCACTGAAGTGCCCAATCTGTACAGACACCGGGGAGCCGGATTGAACTAATGTGCTTCTGGTAAAGCACATGAAGTTTTTTTTCCTCCACATCTGTCAGCAGCCAGTGTATCTTACTGTAAAAGGTAGTTTTTTTATATCCCTTTGCTAGACGCCTTCACATCGTTTTGTCACCGCTTCTGTGATCATTGATGGTTTACGTTCCATTGTGTGCGCGCTGAAGAATGCATTTCTAATTCCATTTTCTTTGCTGCTTGCTACCCTTTGCATTTAGAAAGCACAGATTTCACAGACTTTCAATTATCTGCTATCCTTTGCAAAGTAAAATCAATTTTCTTACAGTAATCTTGTTTTGACATGTTTATTGGTTATCCTGCAAATAACAGATGGATTAACTAGAGACTGAATTAATTGTTCCAAGTTGCATTATTTTGACTGTTTTCATGCGTCAGTGATTTTTTTTTTATCTTGCAAAGAAAACACGAGCTTCTCGAGTGACTTGACTGTACAGTTCACTGTATTCTTCAGATTCTCAGAGGAGTCTGGCTAGCTCTCGCTGGATCATGTTGCAGGGCTCCTGTGTCTGCCTTGTGGAGGCTTTTACCTTCTCTCACTTTTTTTCTTAATACCACTAACCTCCAGCAAGATATGGAAGTAGTACAGGCCTCTTTTGTTTTCACTCGTGTTTCTTTCCAGGTCTTGCTCATTTTCTTGTGAGAAAAAACAGTGAAAATATGATGTGATTTCCCAATCCCTTCTCCTTGCCTGTCACTTGCAGGGGTTTTTTGTCTTGCTCTCCTCTTCTTCTCCATCCAGTTGCCCCAGTGATTCTGTCCCATCTGCTATGCTAATCTTCCCCTGCTCGCTTCATCCTTACAGTCCAAATACCCTTTAGACTTTCCCCCTCTTTAGTAACTCACTTCTTGCCTCTTTGATGATAATGCCCCCATCTCTGCTTATTACGTGCATTATTTACAGTTGCTTTCTGGTGTTCCTTCCCTCCAGTGCCATTCTAACCCTTCTCCCGTCCAGCTTCTTCCCTCTTACTTCTGCCCCTTCTGCCAAAGTTCACTCCCCTTTCATAGGTAGCTGACAAGATTGGGCCTTTGATAGTGTCGATGTGCTCTTCTGGAACACAGTTCTTGTCTTGACTGCA
>JAGPOW010001806.1:946095-987877 GCA_030014935.1 Caiman crocodilus | reverse complement strand
CTGTTAAGGGAGTTCTCGATATGATTTGGCAGTCAGGGACCTGATTCTTCCATGTTGCTGGAACTACTGTGGATGAGGTGACGTGCAGATAATGAAGTGGGCAGATAAAAATATAGCTCGATTCTGCAGGCCATCCCTGATTGCTGCACATACTTCAGTGGCTCTTCGAAGCCTAGTGAAATGGGCACTGATGGTGCAATAGCAGCACAGCGCAGATCTGGAACGGCCAGCAACTGCTTGAGTATAGAAGGCTGTGTTACTGGAGTCGAATCATGTGCCAAGATCACCATAGCACGTCAGTGCAGATACCGGTGCAGAAGGAGATTGCACAAAGGATTACAGAAAGGAGCATTCTGGCTCTTCACTTAGAGGGTGTGATGTGTGGAGTTGTTTGCCATCTCTAGGTTTCAGAGAAAAGTGGAGAGTGTTTGGTTTTGCTCATGCTTCTAGGATTGCTGGTTGCCACATGAGGCCAGGAACAAATCTTTCCCCCTCCTGTTGCTACAGTTATCAGGGCTGGTTTTGGTTGTTCCTCAGAGGCGTTGGGTGTTGCCTGCAGCCAAGGCTGGGGATTTTGCCTGGAATGTGCTATTAAAGCCCAGAGGTTACTGGTTAGAGTATCTTGCCCTTCCCTTAGGGTGGGCTGATTGTTACATTTGGGATCAGGAAGGAATTTTACCATGTATTCAGACTGGCACGGACTGTGGGGCATTTTGCCTTCCTCAGTAACATGAAACAAGGTTCTCTTCCTCCTCCTTCTTCGTCTCATGTCTCTACACCACATTTGACCCTTTTGTTACACAAGCTTGTGCTCATTTAGTGTACTCTGCAAGATCTTTCATTGTACGTGCACCTTTGAGCAGCAGGCATTGCAGTAGGTGTTGCATAGTCTGAGGCTCTGTGCTGCAGTCAGAGGTGGCTGAACCAGTGGCATAGCCCCACTTTTCAGTACAGGTTTCTCTTGCCAGCCACAGTTTTGCCAACCACGGGAACTTTCAGGAACCTAGCCGCAGTGTTTGTCAAGGGAAACCTGTAGTTCTTTGGAGCATCCAGCTCTGGTGCATAGGTGGTGAGACATGACTGCCTTTCATGGTTCGTCAGCCCCTGGTGGTAAAGGCTCAGCTGCTGAAATGTCCATTTTTTTCACTGTCTCTCATTCCACATCTGTAGTTGTCTCCTTAGGTGTGACATCGAGGGGTTGGGTGCTCATCTTCAGTTTGTCTCTATCATTGAACCCGGCTCTTCTGAAGTCAGGCAGAGCGATGCCAGCCAGCCACACTATTTAGGCTGGTAGGCTTCAGTCAACCTGTGATGCATCAGCAGTTATCATTCAGAGTGGGGTCAAGGCACTTTGCACATACAGATCTCTCCCATAAAAGGCATCTATATCTGGCAGAGAAGCTGAAAGCCAGAACAGTGGTTCGGATGGTTGAGGGACTAACTCCCCATTTCAAATCGGTGAGCTTATATAAAATGTTGTTTCAAATGCTCACCTTTTGCTTTTGTCTTTGTGATGTGTTCTTTGTATGAGAGGCTCAGTTAAGGGTAACTCCAAGGTAAAATGGGTTCAGACAGTGAGATAGTAGAGTCCTGTGCCACGTAATGTGGAGCTGGCAGTTGGCCTCATGATTTTTCAGATGGAAGGCACATATTTGTGTTTTTGCTGGGTTGGTGCATAATTGGTTTTCAATATAGTGTGAGGTTAGGCCAGTTAGTGCCTCACTTAGGGATTTTCTAGCATGGTCAAAACCAATGTTTTGGGCTGTTATGCACAGGTTGTCTGCATAGAGTCACTGTTTTGTTTCCAGATCAGTTGGTTGATCTTTTGTATAGATGTTATATAACAATGGTGCAAATATGCTTCCTTGGTGGAAGCCATTAATCTGTCATCTCCTTCTGCTCTGCTTCCCATCCAGTTTGACAGAAAGTCTGTTTTTGAGCAGGGTTTGTATCAGCTCTGTATGGTGTAAATTGTTTGTCATTTCCAAGGTCTCGTGGAGAAGTCGGCAGCAGCGCAGCAGGGATCCCGCGAGCAGTGTTAGGGCTGCAGCAGCCCCTTCCCACCCCTGGAGCTGCTGCCCTGTCACTGTGCAAGGGGCAATGCCTCAGATTTGCCGTTGCCTGCTCCAGCAGCTGTGCCGCCTCCTCAGGTGGAGCCTGCTGCATGCCCAGCCCCACGCAGCCCCAGCACCTTGGGATGGAGGGGAAGAATGCAACATGCCCTGCAGAAGCTTCCCCTTCCCCTGGGGTGGGCCCGGCCCAGCAGCATGGAGGAGCCTTCCAGGTTTGTGCTGCAAGCGGCACAGCAGGAGGCACAGGGAGCCCATCGCCCTGCCCTGCCCCACTGCTGCAGGGGGGCCAGGCAGATCCACTGCAGGCTGGGAGTCTCGCTGTGGTGGTAGGAAGACCCTGCCTGACCCTTGTGGGGGACCTGACATCTCCCTCCTTCCCTTCCCATGGTGAAGGTTTAGAGATCCAGGCACAGGAAAGGTCCACAGCCCCAGCTGCATCCACAGCCCCAGTCTCACCCCCAGCCCTTGTCCATGGGAGCAAGGCTTAGTCTCACCCTCTGGCCCCTGCCCGCGGCTCACCTCGTGCCAGTAGCCTGGGACCTGCACAGTGCTGGGAGCATGGTGTAGGTGTAAGGGGCCAGGGCTTGCTGGAGATCACTAAACCTAGGTAGGACCTATTGGTTAACCATTTAGCTGATATAATTGGAAGGGGTTAAATGGATAATATTTCAAATTATATTTACATCTCTATTTGGTGGCCAGGATTTCAGTAGTGTTTTCTTTAGTCTTTCTGTACAGTTTACGGCCATTCCAGTTTTAACAAATATGGTGCTTCCAAAATTGCTGGTGCGTTCTTTCATTCGCCATAGTCATTCCAGGTATTGAAAGATTGTTATTATGAGACCCCCAGTGCATCTCTTATAGGCACAAATCATTGCACGGGACTTCCTTATACAAATTTGCAGTCGGTTCTTTACTCATTGTTGAAAACCCTTCAAGGTCAGTGCTAGCCCTAAAGAGGGCTCATGTCTACTTCGGTCACAAGGCATTATGATTGATTATAGCTGACTGATTTGGAAAGTCAAACGTGTGGTTTGAAGTTTTAGCAGAATTTGCAGGTCTTACCTGATAGGGGTTGCAACATGAACACTTCTGCTATGGCCCCTGGCCCTCTTTCTTGGTTCTCTTGACTGTATTTTAACAATCTGTGCAGTAGCAGGACATAGACAATGCCTGCTTTACCTGTAGCAGGTTAGGGTGTTCTTGGTGTTTTGGACCAATATGCCTTGTAGTTGTTTGTGTAGTTTTAGGAACAGGTTAGACAAGTATTTGTATGACAGTTTGGCTAAGGATGATCCTACCTTGAGCAGGGACTTGGACCAGATGACCTCCTGAGGTCCCTCCCAGTCCTGATTCAGAAGATCGTGGGAACTACAGTAAGGCAAAAACAGATGAGAAGAAAACAAGCAGAGAAAATGCAAAGTATCTTTGAGTATATATAAAGGCAGGGAGTATGGAAACAAGCAGGAGCACTGGAAGTTATTGTAGGTAAAGAAAACTGACTAATCTGGCATTAGAGAAATGAGGTGGGATAACACCTATGCATATAAAAGTAATACTGAAGGATAAGTATCAGAAAATATATGTAAGATTGCACTAAGAGACAGTGGCAAGGCTCTGACTACCTTGAATCTATAGAGTATTAGGTCAAACTGCCCTCTGTCTACCCCAAAACCCAGAGACTGCTGGTGTGTATCAGCTGGGCTGTGTATAGGATTGAAGGAGGTGGGTTGACATGTATGTGGACTGTAGCGCTTTGTTTAGTTCTCCATACCAGACTTTACTTCTGCCTCAGATTGTCTCTGCCCCTACCCCCACATAGTCCCAAAGCACACCTGCTCAAACCTCAAACCCCTTGTACAATCCTATAACCAGCCTTTCCACGTGTCAGATACCCTCAAGTTATCTTAACACCTATTAGTTCCAGTTGTAGCCACATTCGCGTAGCATGGACCCTAGGCCAGTAAGCCTTTCTTTTAATCAAGCTAATCAGCCTGGGCATGATACTGCATGGAAGTGGCTGTGCTGCCTTTGGTTCTGGGGCTAGTCCATGCATGGCTAGCTCAAGTGAATTTGCACAGTGCACCACGGACCAGATCTAGCCCCTGAGTACGGTGGGCCTTTCTAGGACCTATGGGGCTCTGTTCATGCCCCATTCCAGTGCCCAAGAGAAGACACTGGACTTTCATACAAATCTCCTCCCACACCACTCCCTTAACACTGGTGTGGCTATCTTTCAGCCCATCAATATGATGAGGATAGGCTAGGGAGCCATTGTGATAAGTGGGCTTTTCAGTCCTAATTGTTAGGATTTGAGCATAAGCCATCTGGAGGAGCATGGGGTTAAACCACTGCTTGGGTTTGTAAGGAATCCAGATCTGGGGCCAAAGCTGCACAAAATGTCAGAGTTTAGCAGTGCAAGTTATGTTCCTAAGCTGTAGGGATATCCAAGTGCATGGTCAGAGTTACTTGTGGTACACTGGCTACCCCCATTGTGGTCCGAAGCCCCCTTCCTGCACTGGCCACTGCAGTGCCACAGAGGTGCGGTGGTCCCCAGCAGTAAATGCCAATGTGGCCTAATGACCCCAGTCAGCTTGCTTCTTGCAAGCTTTCTTAACAGCTTATAGACATTTTTTTAGTTTTTCTTGTATCTGGTATGTGTGAGACCAAATCTTCCGTGTTGACATGAGGTGCATTTGTTATAGCCAAATTCTGCTGCAGGGAGGAGGGTTACCCAGTACTTTTCCAAGGTCTGGTTAACCTGTTCAGTCTGCCCATTTGTGTATGGGTGATATGCAGGGGTCAGAAATTGCACCTTTAGAATCCTTCCAGAACAGAAAGATAAGTTGTGCCTCTCTATCAGAAAGTCTCTCTCCTGGTAGACCATGAAGCTGGAAAACACTGTTTCCTGAGCTCTTGTGGTATTCTGGACCACAGTAAAGTATGCCATCTTGGTTAAGGAATTGACTATCATGGTGATGCTGATGTGTCCTGGGAGTGTGGTAGTACAACTACAGAGTCCATGGATACTGTGGTCCAAAGTAGTGGCAGGGTGTGCAAGGACTGAAACACCTTCACGGACCTGGCACAGGAAATCTTTGTCTGAGCACAAGCATCAGTGTGCATCTTAATATCTTGCTCGATTTGTAGCCACCTAAAGCGATGGGAGACTGGCCTATAAGTCTTGGAGGCAGTAAAGTGCCTGGCTGTAGGAGCATCATGACATCAGTGCAGAACCTCTACCCTTGGTCACCCTTTTGGGACATAAATCCAGCGACCATAATACAAGATTCCCTCCTGAGTTTGGAAATCTGACTGGGGGAAGGATTCTGGATTGCACAACTGTTGGGCATAGTGGTCCTGTGTAGAGGTATCTTGGATGTGTTTTATTAGTCCAGGGACCACGTGTACTGTGAAAAATTTGTGGAGCATAGGATAGGAAAAGGAGATTTGGGCCATGAGGTATAGTGTTCATCTCATCAGGAAAGAGCATTCATTCACCTTATTTTTCTGGCTACCTAGGCAATAGGTGCTTACCAAGTTTAACCTACTGAAAAATTGCATCCACCAAATTTGGCACTGATTCATGCTCTGAGCAGAGTGTAGATTTTCCAGGTTCTTCTGATCTGTAAGAACCTCAGGGGAAAGCAAGCCCCCAATAGGTGGTGGTGCCATTGTTGAAAGCGCCCTTACCTGTTAAACCAGGGGTGGGCAAAATGCGGCCCGTGGGCCAGATGCCATTCTAGATGGCCAGGCCATTCTATCCAGCCTGCAGGCTCCCTAAAAAAAATAATTAAATTAATATTTATCTGCCCCTGGCTGCCTGTCATGTGGCTCTCGATGACTTGACAAAACTCAGTAAGCGGCCCTCCGCCTGAATTAATTGCCTGCCACTGTGCTAAACGTTTCTTGTCCCAGACTGTGTAATTCCTTTCGGGTGATGTTAGTTTCCACGAATGGAAAGTACAGGGGTGTAGCACGTTCCAAGGCCCTACACGCTGTGACAGGATTACCCGTATGGCAAAATTGGAGGCAGTTGCCTCTACAACAACAGGTTTTGTGGGATCAGGGTGAATCAGGACAAGGGTGGAAGTAAATGCTTTTTTCAGGCATTCAAAGGCTCCCTGTGCCCCCTAGGTCCATGCACATTTTGTCCCCTTCTGAGCCGTGAAGGTATGCTGGGTGCAGTTAGTTGAGAGAAACCTTTAATACTGCATCTATATATGTTTGCAAACCCCAAGAAATGCTGCTTCTATCAGACCTCTCATACAGAAGTCTGATCCCTGTAGCCGTCTTCTGTAGGTCCATCCTTTACCCCTCTGGTAAGATGTTGTACCCTGGGAAATCAGTGTTAGTCGTGTCAAACTCAGATTTTTTTGAGTTAGGCATAGGTTGTGGTCCTTAACCTCTGTAATACAAAACACACCTGTCGATCATGAAATTCCTGCATATCTGAAAAAAAATCAAAATATGTCTAAGTAGATAATGACTAACTGATCCAGAACATCCTGGAAAATATAGTTTACAAAATGTTGGCAAATAGTGGGGGAGTTGCACAAAACAAAGGGCGTTACACGGTATTCAGAATGCCTGTAATGTGTTTGGAAGGCTGTCTTCCAGTCATCCGCATCCTGGATTCTAAATACATTTTGAGACCCGTGCAAGTCTGTCACGGTAAAAATCTGGGCTGCGTGGAACCAGTCAAACAGTTTCTTGATTAATAGTAACCTGCAACCGTTACCCCCTTCTATTAATCAAGAAAAGAAATGTTTCTTTGCAGCCCTGCATAACCTACGGAGCCCTCAATAAGGTTATACCCCCGTTGCAGGTTATTGAGGGCTCTGTAGGGTATGCAGGGCTGCAAAGAAACATTTTTTTTTGGCCAGAAGAAATATAGGGGTGCTGGCAGGGGAGGTACATGGCAGAATGAAACCCTGTCTAGGTTCTCTTGAAGATAGTTTCTTAGCCAGAATTCAGGTTTGGATAAGGGAGTATATGCACTTGAGTGGTGCTATGGCACCTGGCTGCAAGTCTGTGGGGCAGGTGTACATGTGGTGTGAAGATCACATAAGAAGACCCGCTTCTTATCAAAGACAGCCTGGAAGTCCCAATATATAATGGGCACCAAGACCTCAGTTATGAGTGAACTGGCAACTAGGATCAATGTCTGCTGAATGGGAGCTAGCTGGGCTGTAAGGGATATCGCTGCCCCTTTACTGTCTGTATGTGATGTGCCGGACTCAGAGGACCAGCCTGGGTTGCAGCAGAACCGAGTACGGTGGGAGGAAGTGAATTCTATCCTCTGGGCTCACCACTGGATGTGAAGGCCATGGAGGGCCAGCTAAGGTAGGTCCAAAATGATGGAGAAGTGTGGAGACTGAGTTGAGCTGATTTAAAGTCTCCTCATGGTTCAGTATCTGTACTGCCACTGGGATGGTTTCAACACTGATTGGACCAGTGGAGAGCCATTGATTCCACTTCTTCCAGGAATGTAATAATTTTTGGCAAACTGGATGTCCGTGAAGTTCCCAGAAGCTGGTGAACCTTGGTCATGGCCAGCAGGGGTGTGCGAAATGGGCCCTATTTGATTCGGATTTGGCCTGAATCGGGGACAGTGATTCAATCCATTGATTCGGATCACTGTCCCCAATTCAATTCCGCCTAATCTGAATCTCACGATTTGATGCCAATTCGGTGAATCAGCGATTCAGACACAGGCACAGCTTCAAAAATGTTTTCTACGTGCCTCGAGGTAGGAGCGCGGCTCGTGATCACTGCAGTCGGTGCTGGGGCGAAGGAGTCTCCCACAGCAGTGCGGGGGGCTCTCCAGCACGCTCGGTAGCGAACCCGGAAGTGGACCAGAAGTACTGGTGGCTCCCCTACCCCCACCTCGTGCCCCCCTGAAGCTTTGCACAGCCCTAATGGCCAGGTGACTCAGGTGAAGCACCACCTGGAGATGAGAGCGCTGGTGACCCGCAGTGATGGTAACCCTTGCAGGAGTCATAACAGGGCAGTGCATGGAAACTTGAGGGGCATGTCCAACACCCAGCTTGGGCCCATCTATTGAGGCTGGATCTTGGAGTTTCCCACCCGCATAGTACCCAGAGTAAAAGCATAGTCTGTCCCTCATTGTTGGTTTCTTTCCATCTCAGATAGGTGTGGCCATGCTGCATCCACTTGCATAGGCTCAGTTGCCTCTGGTCACCTAAGAGAGGCTGGGGGTAGGAGTGGAGGAGCCCATCTGGGGATTCCTGCTTGGTCCACCCTCCTCCCTGTCAGACGGTGGTCTGCACCGCTGCAGAGATCCACTATTGGTTCCAGATAAGTGGTAGAGGCATCTGTCTGGTGCACTTAACCAATTCCCCGACACCTGTTTCTTCTTTGGACAGAATGAGACCCTGTTGCATGCCTACCTTGACTATGCAGGATTTAGCCGCTGTGGTTCTGGCTGCACTTCTCCCTGCACCTTTTATTTTATACACTCCCCATCCATTACCTTACCAAGTCCTGGGACTTCCTGGTCAAGCTCTGTCCAAACTCTCCATCTACCTGGCCAGGAAGGAGGCCAAGGCTAGAGGGAACCTGGATGACTGTGGTACTGTCTTCCTGTCAACTCCTCCATGCATGGCTCCTAGCAGAGTTTCATTGGGTGCTGAGTGTCCCTATGTCCTTGGATATGTATGAGAGGGCAGTGGGTGCTGGCTGGTGTTCTCTGCTTGGTTCCCCCTCTTGAAATCCTCATTATTGTCCTTTTACCTTCACACCTGGCCCTTTTTTTTGTCCCATGATCTCTGTTGTCACACATTTAGTGGCCTCCCTCTAAAAACAGGGGTGGGGGGGTTACAGTTTCCTGGTGGGCCTATGCCACTGCACTGGTGTTTAACAAATAGGGAATGATGAGGACCTGATACTGCAGGGGCGATCATAGCCTCAGCTTGTACCTCCTGCAGGAGCATGTTTTCCTCCTTCTGTGTCTTGACTTGGCCCGTCAGGGCTGTAGTCTGTGCTGGCAGGGATCCTGTTTGGGCCTGCAGGTTTTGTAGGCTGGCCGTCAAAGCCTCTGCAGGGAGGGGGCTGGGGAAGAGTCCATATGTGCATAGTCCTGTGCTTCCCCAGGGGATGGTAGGGAAAGGATCCTTTTGGCAGGTCAGATAGTTAGGATTGGGGCGTAAGCAGTCTGACGGAGTGTGGAATTAAACCTGCACGTAGGTCTGCAGGGAATCGGATCAAGAGGACATGCCTGCACAAAGGGCTAAGAGCCCAAATTATATTCCTAGTCTGTAGTCCATAACCAAGACCAGGCCAGAAAACAGGAGCTGGGCGAATACTCAATGGGGAAGCAGGAGCAAGGTGTCTTGGTTCAAAGGAGGCAAGGCAGGAACGAGGCATGAGGGTCAAAGTTTGGAGCAAGGCTGGGACCTGCTGCAGAGACATTGAGCAGCAAAGGCCCAAATGAAGAGTCTGGGCTTCTATACTAAGCCCAGATTCCTGCAGGCAGTTAGCTTAATCCTTGCAGCTGGTGCCAGTCTGATGCCAGGTGGTTCTGCTGAGGGTTCATGCTGCTTTCTAATATTAAACTACTTCTGAAGAACAGGAAGATGCAAAGGGATTAGTGCAGCCCATGATTGTAAGCAGCTTTTGGTTTAAATGGCTCTGCATTCATTTCACTCTCTCGTTTTGTTTTCTTCACTCAACAAATGACTAACCCTCTTAGTTAGGTCCTCGACCTGTACTCCAAGGAGCCTGACCCTTGTTCTCTGGGCCTGCTGTGCTGCTACTGATGCATGCAGCTATGGGGACCTAGTGAGCAAGAAGCTCCCTCTGAAAGTAGAGTTCATGCTAATTTACCATGCCACTGCTATGGAGTTAATAGCTAATTATATGATTTGCACACAACTGACTCTGCTTTGAGCTCCGTGACCCTTCCATGGCACTTGCTCCACCGGATTCTTCCACGTGATGTTGTGCATGCCTGAGTGGCCTCTGGCTCCCTTTCCTCATCACTGCTCCATGTTGCTGTGAATCTGTCAGAGCTTTGAGTGAGGAGGTCACAAAGCAGCCTTGCAGGTCTGGTGCCTAGGTGATGAAGGTAGCCAAGAGCAGAGTTTCCACAAAGCCCGAGTATCTCTGTAGCTGCAGCTGCTGCTTCTTGTGTTTTGTGGATTTTGTTTTGGTCTTTTAAAAATAGCATCTCTGCAGCAAGACTGGAACAATTCCTATTGAATTCCTGTTGTCAGATGGAGTTCAACTAAAAAATTGGCTCATTTTATTTTAGTAAATCAACATGTTCACAAAAAACAAGAGTTGCTGTTAGTTCTCCCCTGCTTCAGGGAAGGGGAACCCTGGGCCATTAATGAGAGAGCTGCATTGTTGCTAACCAGCAAGAAGCAACAGAAGCCACCTTTTCACAGACTTATACTGGTAATACAGAGCAGGGTGTGTTGTGGAGGCAACCACTGAATCATCAAATACCCAACAGAAGTGATGGAGCAAGTCAGTAAAGAGGGCAGGGAAACATCGGAGCAGTGAGCCAAATTCATTTGGGACACACAATGGTCTATGAGAGTAGGGGCCTGAGCCATCTTCTCTTGGCTGTGCTTGATTTTCTGACACTGTAGCTGCCATGGCTGGCTTCCCAGCCTGCCCCAGGGTTCAGAAACAAGGTTTTCAGCTTGATTTTCATGTCCTCTGTTTTTTTTCTTTCTTGGTTTTCTGCTTCTTAAAGTCAGCAGAGATTGTCCATGCCAGTTTTCTGCTACCTGCTCAATGGAAGCACCATCTTGCTTTTGAATTACCTTGCCCCAGCATCCCTTAGGTTAAAAACAGACATTAGGAAATGAAGTGGATTAGCTGTGCTAGGATGTGGATTTGCTTAATGGGATGAAACCCATGTTGCCTGTTGTCCAGCATCTGGCAGGGGCCCCAATATGGGCCAAGTGACGTGCTCTCCTTACCTAGGGATTCTCCACATCTCTTGCTGCCGTGCACCTTCTTGCCAGGAACTGTGCTGAGTCCCACACCAATCCACGATGTGCTCAAAGGCACAGGTCAGTGTGTGGGAGCATGGAGGCATGGGTCAGTGCAAGGCAGTCCTAGGAACTCTACAGGGCATTTCTGTAAGCAGGAAAAGCTCACATGAGTCCCAGCATGGAGACATGGGGCCTAGGGAATCCCCAGTGCCCTGTGCCTCCACACTGGGACCCATGCAGCCATGTGCTTCCGTGCTGGGACCTACATCAAACTGTGCCTCTGCATGTAGCACGGGTCGGCCTGGCTCCCAGGAGGAGGCATGGAGCAGTGTGGACCCAGGGAGTTCCCAGAATCCCATGCCTCTGTGCTGGGACCCACACTGAGTCCTGTGCTGACCCATGCTTCACTTGGAGGCACAGGTCAGCTCGGGTCCCAGCATGGAGGCTGTTGGGTCTTATTGTGTTTTCCTTGTACTGTCCCTTGAAGGCCAAAGCCCTCGTGTTCAGCACTGCAGGGTTGTGTTGCTTGTAGCAGTTTTGCAGCCATGTTCTCTGCCACGAGGAGCCAGCGGCATCCTTGGTTCCTCTCCCTCCACAGGACTGGACTGGGTCAAGTCAGAGACAGAGCACGTATAAGATCTGCATGCATACACTGATGGATATGATTCCAGAGAGTTTTAATAATAAATAACGGTTAGTTCAGCACAGGAGTGCCCCGAGTATTGTTGCTGAACCCACAACATATCATCCGGCGACCAGGATGGGACACTGAGAAGACACCCCTGGATTGTGGGATGGTATTCTGAGACCAGGCTGTGTTTTGTGATCAGAGGGAAGTTTTTTTTTTCTATATTATGGCTGATATGAGTTAAAATGGCCACATTGGGTCACACAGAAGAATTTGATGCGAGCCAGCCAGCTTCTTGGGACTCTTATGCTGAGAGGCTATCCTATTACCTGGAAGCCAACAAAGTGGAAAACCCAGAACAGAAGCACGCAATCCTCCTGACAGTCTGTGGTGCCAAAACATTTGCCATTGTCCATTCCTTCACAACATCTGCCTTACCAAATACTGTCTTATGCTGAACAAATTGCCCTGCTAAAGGCACATTTTTGTCCAAGGCCGTCTGTTACCCTGCAGAGATTTCATTTTTTTCAAATGGGACCAAAAGGCCAACGAAGGCATAGCAGATTATCTGGCTGAGTGCTGTTGCCTTGCCGAAATTTTGTGAGTTCATTGATCTCCTGGATGGCTTGCTTCACAACCGTCTCATCTGTGGGGTTCGAGATGAAGCAATGCAACATTGCCTGCTCTCTGAAACAAATTTGACCTTGGCAACTGCACAAGAAAAAGCCTTGGCAGCTGAAGCAGCATCCCATAACGTGAGAGAAATTTGCCGGGCATTCTCCAGCAATGTTCACTTACTCCAAAAAGATCAAGAAATCAGATCATCACCAGCAAATTCAGCAGATTATACCCTCACCAACAACATCACATAAACCAGTTAATCCACAGACATGCTTGAGTTGTGGTGGACAACAAAGATGAAGGGAGTGCAGGTTTAGGAATGAGGGGTGTCGTGCCTGCAAGAAGGGCCACATAGAGAGGATCTGCTGCTCGAACGCCAGTTCCGGGAGCCAAAAAGACTGTGGCAAATGTATTCACACCCAAACCACTCACAGATTAGAGTCCTCCCCAGAACATGAGGTACAAAAACCATATATGATTCAAAATGTTGGTGTCGAAATTCAAGGTTTTGATACGATTCAACTGTAGTAAAAAATGGAAAGAAGTGCAAAATGGAAGTGGACTCGGGTTCAGGAGTATGCCTCATAGATGAAAACTCATTCTTCCAGTTGTTTTGGCACCCTCTCCCCGAGTTAGTGAAACCCGAGTGTCACCTGCGTGACTACAGTGGACAGATTGTAGAAACTGGGTAGCTGCATTGATGTCCAGTATGGATCTGTTAGACAGCGGCTACCCCTCGTTGTCACTAAGGGTTCCCACAAGTCTTCTGGGGAGAAATTGGTTCCCACCACTGGGAATCAGTATTCAAGGCGTACACGGTCTCTGCACAGAAAGTCTGGAAAGGCTTGCAAGGGAGTTTCCTTAGGTATTCTCCGAGGAATTAGAAATTTGCCACTCGTGACGTTCCAAAGGGATCCTACGGTAGCCCCTATCTTTGTGAAGGCTGGGGATGTACCTTTCTCACCGAGGCTGAAAATGGATGCAGAATCAAATCGGCTTATCTTCACTCTCTCTCAAGGGGTCCTCAAGCCAATCGTACATACAAGCTGAGCCACACGAATTGTTCCTGTTTTAAAACCTAATGGCAGTGTTTGCATCTATGGGGATTACAAGTACACTGTTAATAAAGCACTTAAGCAGGACCCGTGCCCAGTGCCTGCCATTAACCAGGTACTTTCTGTTCTTGCAGGAGGGAAGGTTTTTGCCAAACTTGACCTCACTCAAGCCCACCAGCAATTGATAATGGATGATAAGGCTGCTGATACCCCAACAATAATTACACACCGGGGAGCGCTCCGTGTCAAGTGCCTCCAGTTTGGTATTGCTTTGGCACCAGGAATTTTCCAGCAGTTCATGGAGAAAATGCTAGCAGGAGTTCCCAGGGTTATTCCATACTTTGATTATGTGTTGATCATGGGGCCATCTGGGAGTTTCCAGTATCAGCTTTCTGGGATATCAAATTGATGCTTCTGCCATTCACCCTGTTGAAGATGAGGTAAAAGCAATACATGATGCCCCTGTACCAAAATGCAGACAGGATCTTCAGGCATTCTTAGGACTTCTCAGCTTCTATCACATCTTCTTGGAAGACAAAGCCACCATAGCAGAGCCCCTTCATCGCTTACTGGATAAAGGAGCTCAGTGGAAATGGACTGGCCAACACCACGAAGTCTTCCAGGGCATCAAGAAGTTGAGGACATCCTCGTTTACTATGATGAGGAGAAGCCACTGTCCATTACTTGTGATGCTTCGCCATTTGGTGTTGGCGCTGTCCTCAGTTACATTTGCCTGATGGCACAGACACACCCATTGCTTTTTACTCGAGAACAATGACATCAAACTGAGAGGAATTACAGAGATTGATAAAAAAGCATTGGCAATCATTGGGGGAGTTAAAAAATGTCACAATTACATTACGGCCACAAATTAGAAATCTGAACGGATCACAAACCCCTTCTTGGAATTTTTACTATGGACAAACCAACTCCTCCTATTTTGTCTCCCCGTGTGCAATGCTGGAGCATCATGCTAAATGCATATGATCATATACTTGTGTACAAACCTGGGAAAACGACTGCAAATGCTGATGCACTGAGCCGCCTACCACTACAAATACCTGATTGTGGTACTCCTCCACCAGCAGAAGTCCTCATGCAGGAATCCATGCCAGAAGCCTCTCTTCAAGCTGATTAGATAGCAAGGATGACTGCAGAAGACCTTATCCTGGCCCACGTCCTCAGCTGGGTGTGGAGGGGCTGGCCTGCAGACAAATTGGCTGAGGAATTCAGGCCATTTTCATCACGTCAGCATGAGCTGTCTGCACATAAGGGTTGCCTCTTGTGGGGAAATTGTGTCATAATTCAAGAAGCAGGATGCCAAATCATACTGACAACGCTGCATGCAGCACATCCAGGCATTGTGAGGATGAAACCGCTGGTTAGAAGTTATATACAGTGGCCAGGTATGGACAACGACATAGAAAGAGTTGTGAGGGAATGCAGCATTTGTCAAGCAACCCATCATAATCGACCAAAGGCACCAGTATTCCCTTGGGAAATGGCAAAGGAACCCAGGTCACGCATCCACATTGATTTTGTTGGCCCATTTCAAGGTAAGAATTTCTTACTTGTTGTTGACTCGTACTCAGAATGGCTTGAAGTGATTACTGTTTCAACTCTTACATCAACTGCCACTATTACAGCTCTCCATCAGCTGTTTGCAACCCCTGGGGTGCCCGACGCCATCATTTCTGATCATGGCAGCGCATCCACCTCAGCCGAGTTCCAAGGTTTTGCCAGTCGCATCCTCATTCGAACTGTTACCATTGCACCTTGCAGGCCACAAGCCAATGGGCAAGCTGAGCGAATGGTGCAGACTACAAAAGGATTGTTGTAGGAGACTGGCCTACCAGACTGGCCAGATTTCTGTTTGCTCAACATGTAATTCCTTGCCCTACAATGGGGTCCAGCCCATTGGAGCTTCTTATGGGTCGTCGTCTCAAGACATACCTCGACCATGTTAACCCCGACCTTGTGAGACACGTGCAGTTTAGGAAAGAAAAGGAGTTGGATGCCTCATTGGCATCTGGTACCTTACATCTTTTCGTTCTGCAAGAGACTGTGTCTGCTCGTAGCTACGGGACAGGCCCACAGTGGGTTCACTCGAAACCTGTCAGCGCCACAGGACCCATATCATATACAGTCCAGACCGACTGGACAAGTTTGGCAACATCATGTGGATCAGCTGCATGGGCGTTCTCCTCCTGATAACCCTACACTTGAGCGATCTACAAGCACCAGTCCACCACCAACAGACATGGATTTGTTGGAGAAGTGTCTACCTGTTTCCACCAATGCAAACCCTTTTCCATCACCGTCAGAAGGAAGTATCGCTGTTGAGCCTCCAGACAGGCTGCCAGGGCCGTCATCCGCTGAGCCCCTCACTGAGTCCGGTTCTATGGGAAGACCACAGCAGAAGCGGAGTCCTCCTGAAAGGTTGGCTGACTCTTCTGTCTAGGGGAAAGGGGTGTTGTGGCTTATTGTGTTTTCCTTGTACTGTCCCCTGAAGGCTAAAGCCCTCGTGTTCAGCACTGTAGGGGGTTCAGTTGCTTTGTGGCAGTCTTGCAGCACTGGGGACTCCAGCTCTGCCACAAGGAGCCAGCAGCGTCCTTGGTTCCTCTCCCTCCACAGGACTGGACTGGGTCAAGTCAGAGGCAGAGCAAGCATAAGATCTGCATACATTTGCGGATGCAATTGTTAAGATCCACCCTGGATATGATTCCAGGGAGTTATAATAATAAATAATGGTTTGTTGAACACAGCAGTGTCCAGTGTCGTTGCCGAACCCACAACATATCAGAAGCACGGGCCACTGGGAATTCCTCGGGTCCTGCACCACCCCCACCTCCTTGCCGGGACCTGAGCCGACCCATGCGTCTGTTTGAAGCACAGGTTAGCAACGGGTTCCAGTGCAATGGCACGGGGCACTTGGGGTTTCCTGCGTCCCACACCTCCCAAGGAAGCCCGAGGCAGCTCTCCATAAGCAAGGAGCCCTGACTTCCCCCACTTACAGAGAAGTGTCCTGAGATTCCCTAAAGCATGTCTCTGAGTGGGGAAAGGCAGGCAATTTTCCTGGGGCTCGGGGGGCCCAATCCTGTGTGGGAGTTCCTAGGGTGCACAGGATCAGGACACTTAAGCCAGGGGGCCTGGAGAGTGTGGGCAGCTCTGAGCTGCCTGCACTCTACCCACCGAGCAAACAGACGTTCACTGCAATAAGGCAGCACTACTTTACACCATGTTTTGTTGCAGCTACTGATACGGCGTAGGACGCCTGTTTGTTCACCATTTGTGCTGCCATAAGCATTTTTATGGTAGCACAAATGTGACATCAGGCAATGTCTGTTTATACCTGTAGATTGGACATTTTGCACCCATCAGCACATCTGCAGGAGACTGTTCTGCTGCGCCAAGGATTTATTTGGTTTTGTTTCCTTGGGGATCAAAACACACAAATACAAAAAACCTCCCTAATGGGCAAATAACTCTGGTTCTGGAGAAGTCTGCCTGCCCCAGGCATAAACCCTGGAAGCCTGAGGAGCCTGGCAGCCATTGCAGGGTATAGGGAAGCCAGGTGGACTGACTTCCATGGAACCAATTTGGATCCTGGGCTCTTGCCTGAGTTTCCACAGACCCTTAGTGAAATGGAACTATTCCTGCAGTTTTCTCAGAATTTTTTCACTAGATCTACCCAATTTTACATCTCAGGCATGTTAAAAACAGCCCAGATTCAACCCCTTGAACAAAGTTTGCTGTTCCTGGAGCTAGTCTGGTTCAGCCCCCAGACTGGCCACGTATGCCATGTGCAGGGTCGCGGCCAGCACATGCTGCAAGCAGCACATGGTTCCAGGGCTCACGCTGTACACGCTGCCTGCATCAGCCCAGCCCTATGGACTGGCTTCAACGTGTAGAGCTGGTCTATGGCTCCAATCTGGCCCACAGGCCAGCCTCATGCCCCTCATGTGGCGCCAGATGAGTTTGACACACTTGGGCTACACGATTCCAGCACATGTTGGTGCTGGAACCCAGTGGTGCTTGGGAAAAAAATGTGCTATTGCAGTCTCAAATTTCCTGTCCACCACCAGCAACCTGTGCTTTGCTGGTCTGTCTGGGAGCTACTGCTCTGAGACTTTCCAGTGCCTTCTTACGTCATTGCATCCTCTCTGCACAAATACAGAGCACTAATAGGTTAGTGCTTTTCTTGTACTTGTCTGTTGCAGAAAACATGTTTAAAATTTTTTAATTTCCACGAAGCCTTATGAACCTGATGCTTCACAGTGAGTTTCCTCCGCAGAATATCAGGTCCTGTTTATTACATACACACGTTAGCCCTCTGTGCCACAGATTAATTCCCTCTCTCCTTTTTTTTTGTAGTGGCTGAAGGATCCTGGTCCTCGAAATGAGAAGAGGACTCTCTTCTGCGACATGGTGTGTTTTCTGTTCATTACGCCGCTGGCAGCGATCTCAGGCTGGTTGTGTCTTCGCGGAGCACAGGATCACTTACAGTTCAACAGCCGGCTGGAGGCCATTGGACTCATAGCACTTACTATAGCACTTTTTACTATCTATGTCCTTTGGACGCTGGTGAGTGCACGGTAGAGGGTAACAGATGCCAAATGCCACAGAGCACTCACACCATGGCCCTTTCACTTTCAAAAGGGGATGGGAAGGGTTCCAATTTTGGAAGCCAGAGGTCGTTCCTAGGACAGAGACATAGGCACTGTCCCACCCGCCACCCCCCTCCAACTACCCAGCCCCTGGTACAGAACCAAACTCTTGCCTGTTCCCCTTGAATATGTGAAATGTTAAAATTGTAAACTGAAGTCAGTGACATTTGACAGTGAGCAACTGCCTGTGCCTACGAACTACTGACATGGGGATGGCACTGCCTTTGGGCAGTGTGTCTAGTCTGACACAACAGTGGCTGGGTCACACCCACACCATCAGCACTTGTATGGGGTAGGCCAGCTGACATGCAGAAGAGCCAGGAGTCCATCTGCTCCATTCATCGTATCACTCCAGCATAGGTGGGAAGGGAGACAGCTGGGATTGCTGAAATTCCAGTGGGGAGTTAGCACGAGAAACTTCCGAAAGCCTCTGAGATGGTCCGTTGCTGCAGAAACATCTGTTTAAAATAAAATTCCAGCCAAGCTAGGTGAGGCTTGCCTACCTCTTCTTACTGGAGAAAATGTAGTTTTAAGGGTGTGAACAGATCTAACAATTGTATCAGTATCAAAGGATACCAAACCTGCTAGCACAGGCAATGTGTAAGGGAGTTGGGGGGGGGGCTTGTGCCCCCCCAACTGTGACAGCTCCTGCGAGAGCTCCCCAGCTCCAACCCCACTGCCAACAGCGCTCTGGTGGCACCTGAGGTGCCCCCCCACAGACTCAGGAGGCACCTCATAGATAGTAAACCCATGATAGTGAACCCGTGACTGTTAGGATGCAGCTGTTAGTTCTGCATGACCCCATAACAACACAAATGGAGCAAAACCACTCCAGCTTTAACCCACAATTAAAGCTAGGGTGATTGAGCTAACTTGTATCTCTACAGGCTCAAGCACATAACAGTTTCAGCTGTTATGGTATAAAGTAGTTACAGTGTAATGGCTACTGCACCCTTTCTGAGCAGAACAGCTCTCTTTCCCTTTTTAAAGCAGCTAAAATGTACATTTGTCCATGCCCCTGGTCTCAGCACAGCAGCCCTTTCTTATGAGTCAGTACACGGAGGTCTCATGGATGACTGGTGGCTAACCAGGCTGACCTGGCCTAACACTGCCATTTTCCTGCTGCTTCCCTTTCCCTGAAGTTAACAAGGCATCACCAGCTACTGGGAATCCCTAACTGACACGATTTTTCACCACTCTAGTTATTCTCTGCTTTGTCAGCTGATTCCTCTGAAGATTTCTCATCTGCCCCTCTTCTGAAGCATGCTAACTAAAGCAGACAGTCAAGAACATGGGGTTTGGGGGCAGGGCTGAGAGCAAGTCTGAATGATATCTGCCAGTCTGGGTCTACTTTTCCATTCCTGCTGTGAGAGCAAAGTGGCCAAAGTCAGAAAAAGTTCCCAGACCCTCCTGCTGGTTCTTTGCCTTCTCTTGCCTTTAGCATGGGTCCCTTCCTCTGTTGTGGCTTCCCTCCTTTTGTCTGTCTAGCTTCTTCACTTCTGCTTTTCTGTGTATTTCTGGATTTAGATCTTTACTTTGTGGGGGAATGTTGTTAATCCTTTCCCCTGTTCTCTTCTATGGTATGGCCTGTTGCTAAAAACACTTGTGTGGGGCTGTCTAGGCCACTCGGAAAGAAAGAGAAAAGCTAGCAAGAGGCAAGAGAAAACCTGCATTTAGTGGTGTAGTTGGATAAGAGAAAGGTGCTCCCCTCATCCTCACATTTGGGAGCCCCAGTCTTGTTTAAAGACTCAGCTCAAAATTCCTGATTTGAAATTGCAGGAGCCATGGTCTCCATTTGCCCCTGGGGACCCTTTCCTTCCACTGCAGGCAACTCGCTTCTAGATTTAGGCTGAGATGTGGCCTGAGCAGGGGATCATAATGCAAGGTTTCATTGAATTGGGAATGTGTTCAGAGGAAAATGAGGAAATGCTGAAAGAGTAAGAAAAGTCCCAGCATGAAGATAAGTGGGGCAGGAGCTTTAAAATGGAGGGAGAGGACAAAATCCATTGATACCTAACCAGTTACAGCAATTAGTTGCAGAAGGGCTAATTTTCCTAATCCTGCCGTAGAGCTGCCTTGGGGAGTGTTGACGGGAAAGCTGAATATCCTCACTGCCAAAATGCCCGGGAGACATGAGCCCTAGAAGTGAGCTGCCTGCAAGCCCAGATATGGTGCTTTGCATAACCCATGCTTAGCACTAAGGGCCCTGTCACATGTTCATATAAAGCCTGGATAGGAGCCAGCTATAAAGTTGTTACATTTTCAAGCACTAACTTTGTAGTTTGTTGGCTCTTTTTATACCTGGATGAACAATATTATGGCATGATAATTACTTTGCATACACAGCTGGTCTAAATTTATTGCATGATTAACTAGTTAATTGTGTTATATATGTAATGTGTGGCAGGGACCTAAGATTCCTTTTCAGTACCTTCTCGCAGGGACTCCTGTACTTTAGTGGTGTCTCTGTGGAGTGTTTCTGGTGACACCCGAACATACTGGGGCAAACCAAATCGAGCAGATTCTCGGTACATGGCTGTTCAGAGCTCTTGATTTCTCTAGTTGCAGGTTTGGGGGGGCGGGGTTTAAACCTTGGTCCTTAGATTTCAGTCAGTTGTTAAAATTCCTCAGCAACGGCCTTAGGAACTCAAGCATGAGGAAGGTATCCCAGTCAGTTCGGGCACAATATTGGCTCCCTTGGCTTCAGGGGGTTGTGAGAAAAAGGTGCAGGAATAAATGCTGGAGGGAACTGCTCCAGCTGCCTTACTCCCATTGGTTCTTATTGACAGTGCACTTTAATAGGCATAAATATTTTGCTGTCTGTCTATACTGCAGTGTCCATAGCAAGCCCCGGTATTCATTAACTAGGCCGATCTGTTGTTGTCCATCAGGTTTCATTCCGCTATCATTGCCAGCTTTATTCGGAGTGGAGAAGGACCAATCAGAAAGTCCGCTTAATGATTCCAGACTCCAGGAGCCCCCATCCAGTTCAGCATTCCCTGCTCTCTGCCAAGCTCATGAAGAAGAATGCAGACGAAACCACCGTATGAATCGTCCCACGCCAGGCGTCCTCCCAAATGGGACAGATGTGCACAAGATGTGCAAAGATGAGCACATCTTTTCGGGAACGTCCACAGAAAAGCAGATTTAATCTTTTTCTGTGTGCAAGAAATGTGGCAGCTGTGGAGCCTCAAGAAAACAGTCATCCGAACCAAAGGGACTTTGCAGTTAGCTCATACTTTATATTGAGACAGACAAGCAGATGATAACTGTCTGCTGTGTGCAGTGGCCCAGAATGGCTCTGCACCCATAGTGACAGAAAGCAAAACATGCTGATCAGTTGGGACTCTTTCCTAAAACTGAATATGTTATGTGGAAAATCTCTCTCATTTATATATATATATATATATATATACACACATATATATATGTATATGTATATAAAATATTATTTTAATGGTCGTGCATATTGTGTTCCAGTTCCTTTGTGTTACTATAGATGGTGTTCTAAGCTTCAGTATAGAAGCTGGCATCCTGATCTCATTCAGAGGTTGAATCTATGCCTTTTCTCAAAATGAGCATATAAAGAACACTTCTCATTGAACCTTGCTAAAATTCCCTTCACCTTTGCACTAAATGGGTTTTGATATGGTTGCAGAAGGCTTTCCCTATTATTCTTAATTTTCTTTAATGGTGTTACTGTCCTTTCTCAAAAGTTGTGTTTTTAATAATTATAATACCAGGAGTAAAATGACATAATACTGAATGAAGACCTTTTTTATTGTAAAATGCTGTGATTATGAGTTTTCAAAACAAGTCTCAGAACAAGAACACTTTGTCACGTGCAGCTGTACGCTCATAAAATACTCCCGCCCAAACACCACCACCATCATTTTATCCCTAGGCCTTTGATGTGTTCAGTTCTTGATATGAAAGTGCTCCTGCTAAACAGAACTGTGGAGGTGCTTAAAGAATGCGATTCTAAAATCATTGCAAGTACTAGGGATGGTCCATTCAAGGCACCCAAATTTGGTATTTAAAGGTGAGGAGAGGAGCTGTAGCTGCCTTTAAAAGAGCAGTGGGTTTGCTGGTTGTATTTCCAATGGTTAATGGTGCGCTCATCTTGCAAAAAAAAAAAAAAAAAAAAAAAGACAGTAGCATACTGGGCTGTATAAATTGAAGCATCACTTGCAAGGCAAGGGAAGTGATTCTTTTACTTTCTTTGGCACTTGTAAGGCCTCTCATGTCCAGTTTTGGGCACTGCACGTCAAGAAATATTTGGACAAACTAGAAAGCCTCAAAGCGAGCAAAAAAAAATGGAGGTCTAGGAAATAGGATTTACAAGGAAAGGTTAAAAGAACTGGGATTATTTAGTCAAAAGAAGAGAAGACTCGGAGGAGAAGTGAAAATAGTTTTCAAATACCTGAAAGTTTGTTACATGGAAGGTAGTGATAAACTATTGTTCTCAGACCCAGGTAACAGGACAGGGAACAATAATCTCAAGTAGCAGTGAGGGAAATTTAAGTCGGATATTAGGAAAAACCATCTCATTATGAGGCTTGAAACAAGTAGCCCAGAGAAGTTGTGGTATCTCCATCCCTGGAAGTTTTTGAGAGCAGGATAGACAAGCATTTGGCTGGGATGTTGTAGTCACGGCTAATCTTGGCTTGAACATGGGATTGGACTAGATGGCTTCCTGAGGTCTCTTCCAGCCCTGCTTTTCTGTGATGCTATGGTAGGCCTTTCTCCTTCTGTAAGTTAAACACAAACTAGCATTAACGATGCAGTGACGCTGTCAGTCACGTACCTTACAGGGTACATCCACCCTGTGCGGCCCACGCAGCAGGGAGGGGAAGCCGCAGAATGCTGTATGTATCAGGGCTGCCCAGCTTCTACGCGGCTGGGGGTTGAATGTCTCATGGGCTGCACCAGGGTGAGCTACAGGCCCCCCAGGCCACCCAGCACCCAACTTGTCCCCCACAGCTGTACCACGCGTCCATGCCCTCCCTCTCGCAGCCGCACCATGCGCCGACATCCCGTCCCCATGCTGTGCCATGCAGACTCAGGCTCGTTCTCAGCTTCCTGGGCCATGCTGTGCTGCACTGCTCTATCCCCTGGGGCCAGGCCAGGCAGTGAAAGCCAGCGGAGGGAAAAGGAGGCTGGAGCGATGGGGAGAGTGATGGTTGGGCAGGAACCCGGTTGAAAAGCCCTGTTCTACAGCTGGCTGTGCTCAGCAGTGCTGACTGTGGATAACATTGTTTTGCTTAAAAACACAAACAGGATGGTAGTAAGAATATGCTCTAGAAAGGATCTAGTCCTCCCCAGCAACCTTCTGAGTATAACCCGACTTATAATCCTAAAGCAGGGCTGTCCCTCTTGCAGTAGCTGGGGGCTGCACCCTGTGCAGGCCACGAGAGTGCAAGCCAAGCGCCACTCCCCAGGGTGGGCAGCCCCTTTCCCTACTCCACTGCGCATGTGGAAATTTCCCTTACCATGTCACTGTCCCTGGGCAGTCCTCCCCACCCCAGTGCTTCACCACATGCAGGCAGTTCCCCGCACCATTTCATTGCACGGGGTGGTAGATGGTAGCTCCAACCATGCACGCACATGTGAGGCCTCCCACCCCCACAACTCACCAGCCGCAGGCTGAAATACACTGCCAGATCTGGTGCACTGTTACCCTCTGGGGCAGGTGCAGGAATTAGAAGCTGGCAGAATAGTCCAGAGCCCCTGACTGCTGCTGTGGCGGGAGAGAGAGCTGGGTGGGAGCTCAGAAGTGGTGGGCGGATGCAGAGATTAACATGTCTCAGGCCATGTGAGGCTTGCAAGCCACCAGCTGGATGGCCCTACTATATATTAAACTTCTGTATGCACTTCTTCTGCAGCCCCAGGTGTTTCTCTTTAGGGAGACACTAAGAGATCTGCCTGAGTTTTGCCCTTGACCACACAGTCATTCAGAGGAGAATGGACTTCTAGGTCTAGCCCATGGCTGGAGTTCCTCTACATGTGTCCTTTGCATCCAGTTTTCTCTCCAATGCATTTAGGAAATGGCCATTAACACCTCTTGGTGGCAGATCTGCCCTGTGATGTTGCTTCCAGTGATTCTTCTTTAATAGCACATTTAAATATCCTTCTTCTTGTCTTTGGCCTTTTACCTGTCGCATCCCCATCCATTGCCCTGCTTTTGTGATCCCTAAATAATCCCTTCTGTATTGAATGTTCTGTTTCTCTGCCTCCCAGAACCTGGTGCTGGTCTGTAGGTGTGCGGGAACAGCGAGGCTGGGTAGGTATTCTGGACAGCAAGAGTCTGAGAACTGGACCCTGCAGTTCTAAAGGTAAATATCAAAGAATATGTATAAGGAAGGGGGCACGAGCAATCTTGAGGAATATGGAATTAATAAAGTACCTAAGCCTCTGGGGAATCCAGATCCATGGTTGAGATTGGCTACCTGGTTCAGACCCCTTTGCACAGAGTCCCATGTCTACTCCAACATGATATCCATATCTGTACTCCAGGTCAAGAAGAAGGTCAAGAGCTGCGGAGTCCAGATGCGCAACAAGGAAGGCAGGGGTGAGGTATTGGGATCCAGGGTGGGAGCAGGGCTGGTAAAAGGTAGGAGCATGGCTGGAGCTGAGGCAGAAGCAGGACCAAGCTATTACTGGATGTAAGACATTAAGCAGCCGGCCAGCTTGTTGTTGACTGCTGGCGCTGCTCTGGGCCAGGTTTGGATTGTGGTGCTACACACCCCTCATGAGAGATGCTCGTACACAATGCTGCTGAACCTTGAGTTGCTGAACCCGCGACAGGACTCGAGTGGCCTCGCCCTGTAGTTCCTGCTCGGCTGGATTCCAAACCCCAAGTGCCAGTTCCCATGCTCTCCAACCTGACCGTGAGCCTAGATCCTTCCCTTTAGAGACTCTTATTATGTTCCTCTCTCTTTGATTGGCAAGATGGGCCTCATCAGTCATGCTGGACGGTCAGGTCTCTCTGCTGGAATGGCTCCAGCTAGCCAGAGCTTTGATGTGGGCCTGGGCTTTCCTCCTGCATCTGCCCTGCTGCGGTCTTTCTGACTGATGATGGGCCGTGGCAGAACCGGCTCTGTTCTTGTCTAGCAGAGTTCTGTACTTCCATCACGGCCTCCTCTCCTAACGTGAACAAGTTTCTTTTGCTTGATTCGTGGGACTGTCATTCTTTTGGCACCAACGTGCTACGGAAGTGTTGGGCCCATCGTGCCCTTGCTGCCTGTCTCCTCCTTGCCTCCCAAGAAAGCTCTTTTTTTCTACTCTCCTGCCCTCTTCCCTTCCAGTAGTCTTCCCTTTGTCTCCCATATCTGGTTATATCTTGACTCTCCAGAGGTTGTCTCACCCTCTGACACTGCTGTTGATCTCCCTGCCCTCCCACTGTGCTGTTAAAAGGAGGCCTTAGGGCTACTGTGTGGCTTTGCGTGGCAATACAAATCCTGTTAGTCCTGGTATGAAATCAGCATTTTCAGAGAAGCCTGTGCGGACTCCTGGAAGCTCCAGGCTGCTCCAAAGATTTGTCCAGGTCCATTGGTGTTACACAACATCCACTAGCACTTGTAGCTAGGTTATGTGAAAATGCTCCTGTTCGCTTCCAGGCACAGCAGGTCCTACCTGGCAGCTGCCGCCCAGTCCAAACCTCTTTCCTCATCAGTGTTTTCCACACCTCTGCTCCGTGCTCCACCAGGGGTGTGATGTGGTGACTCCGTTTCCTGTGTGGAGACTCTGCACTTCAGGGGCATTTTATTCTCTATTGTTAATAAGAGAAACTTTAAAAGAAATTTGACCTCAGACCCAACCAGCTGATAGAGCAGATTCTTTGACACGTTAGCTCAGGTATAACTGTGACAACATAGTCCACTGTCATATGCACATCCATGTGACACGTTAATATAACCAGTCTTTCAGATAAGAAACCCATCATTGCTGGCACAAAGACAGCTGTATAAACTGAGAGTCCCTGTCCAGAGCAGGGAGGCTGTGGAGCCACCTCTCCCACTGGGATTGTAGCTCTGGTTTTCCTGCTGCATCCTTGTACTTCTGGCATTTGCCAAGTCATGAGAGTTGTTGCATATGCCCCTGTAAAATGATACCAGCCTTTTGAATTTTCTAGGGCCTCCTCCTTCCCAGCGGAGATGTGTAGCTCTTGTGGAGTCTGGAAGGTCTGTCTCTGATCTCTCACGTTCTAGTGTCATAGGGGAAATACACCATGTGATTATGTAAATAAAAATGAAATGACTTTTATGATTGTTGTGGCGTTATTGGAAGAGGCAGGAACTGAAAAAATGAGAATTTTTGCTGCACAAAAAGTTGGACTTTTGTGCATGTTGGCTCAGCTCTGCCTTCTCTTAATTCCCAGGGATTAGACACCTGAATTGCTAAACTACACCTGAGAGCCGCGTATTAGGAAAAGGCATGCAAAAGCAAGTGTCCTCCTGTGGTGGCCCGAGAGACACCAGCACAGCTGCCTGGAGCCCTCTGAAAGAAACAGTCGCCAAGGAGGCTCTATGAGGTAGTGTCAGAAGTTTGTACGCTTGCAAAGGAATAGTTTGTATCCAGACCTCCTTACCTCCCCAACCACTGTCCACCTTGCATTGATTTTTCTGGATCAGTTCTGTCCACAACGGGCACATCTACGTGAGACATTTACTGTGCAGGAGACTAATTAGCTGTACAGTAAACATCTTGGCATCTACATGTGTGCCTCTATTAGGCTGGGGTAAACCAATTTACTCCATAGCATGATAGTACTTGGAAATACAAGCACTATCCTGCTGCAGAGTGTAAAACTGCAGCAGCACAAATGTAGACTCTGAAGGGTAAGGCTGGGGCACAAGGGTGCTGCAGTGTGGGGGCTGCCTGCCAGCTAGCCCAGCACTAAAGCACCCTCATACCCCAGCTGGGCCCTCTGCAGCATGTTGAGTCAAGAGGAGCAGCCCCAGGCTGGCAGGATGGCCCCCAGGAATCCCTGCCAGCTGGGCCTGCTCTGCCCGGCTCAGCAAGCTGCTATCCTGGGCACACAAGCGGACACTAACCCAGCAGCAATAAGCTCCAAAGTGATAAGCTCCTAAGCTAATTGCTGCACATAAATAGGCATGTGTAGATGCGCCCACTGAGAACAGTTGATTTACTGGTGTTTAAAAGACTCAGCTTTTTTTGCAGACAGCACAGTTTCACTGCCTGCTCTGCAGCTGAATGAGCTGGCCAGCCATGCCCAGCTTTTGCACACTCATCTGTTACCCATGAGCTGCCAGTTGGCCCAAGTCTCACTAACAAGATCTTTGATACCATTCTTGGCCCCACTTTTACTGAGGGCACAGGAATAAACCATTCTGATGTACAGGAAGAAAGGCAAATATGGCAGGCAAGCAGCGTGGCTTAGCAGAGAACTCTTCGGTGACCCTAAACACAAAAAGGAAGCTTACAAGCAGGGGAAGTTGGATGGATGACAAGGGAGGAGTATAAGAATATTGCCCAGGCATGCAGGGATAAAATCAGAAAGGCCAAAGCACAACTGGAGTTGTAGCTAGCAAGGGACATGAAGGGTAACAAGAAGGGTTTCTACAAGTATGTCAGCAACAAGAGGAGAGTCAGGGAAAGTGTGGGTCCCTTACTGAATGGAGGAGGCAACCTAGTGACAGATGAGAAGGAAAAGGCTGAAGTACTCCATGCATTTTTTGCTTCCATCTTCTCAGGCAAGGTCAGCTCCCAGACTACTGCACTGAGCAGCACAGTATGGAGCGGAGGTGAGCAGCCCTCAGTGGTGAAAGAATAGGTTAAGGACTATTTAGAAAAGCTGGGCTGTCCCAGCTGCCTGTGGAGGATTCAGGATTGAGAGTATAGTTGGGGATGGAAGGGAAGAAAGGTTTATTGACATAACAAAAACACAACTACACGTAGTATACCAAGACAGATAATGACAATAACAGTTTGCACTGGCAACTTATTGGCAGTCCCCTCTGATGCCTGATGTATGACAAGTTTCTCTTCCCACAAAGGTCAGTGAAGTCAGGTGTCCCTGATCAGTGCTGTCCGAGAGGTACCGGGAAAACCCTGGTATTCAGTCCTTGGGATCCTCGAGATCCACAGGCCCACTAATCTAGGTCAACGGCTAATTAGCTCCTGTCACAGAGCTGTATCTTCCTTCTGAATGATTTCCGGATGTGCCAGCCAATTTATAACTTCTGTGCTGTGCTGATGATTTACAGCCATTCAGATTCTACCTTGACTTTAGCAAGGTTTTTGATGGTCTCCCACAGCATTTTGGAAGCAAGCTGAAGACACGTGGGTTTTGTGAATGGGCTGTAAGGTGGATAGAAAGCTAGCTGGATTATCAGGCTTAATGGATAGTGATCAATGGCCTGATGTCTAGTTGGCAGTTAGGATCAAGTGGAGTTTTGGTCAGTATCTTCATTAACAATCTAGAAGATGGCATAGAGTGTGCCCTCAGCAAGTTTGTTGATGACACCAAGCTGAGGGGAGTAGTAGATATGCCAGAGGGTAGGGTTAGGATTCAGAGAACCTAGACAAATGGGAGAATTGTGCCAAAAGTAAGGACAAGTGCAAAGTCCTGCATTTAGGATGGAAGAATTCCACGCACCAGTACAGGCTTGGGACCAACCGGCTAAGCAGCAGCTCTGCAGAAAAGGACCTGGGGGTTGCAGTGGACAATAAGCTGAACATGAGCCAACAGTGTGCCCTTGCTGCCAAGAAGGCTAACGGCAAACTGCACTGCATTAGTAGGAGCATTGCCAGAAGACTGAGGGAAGTGATTATTCTCTTCTATTCTGCATTGGTGAGGCCACATCTGACGTACTGTGTCTAGTTTTGGGCCCTCCACTACAGAAAGACATCAGTGGAGGGCAACATGATGGTGAGGGGGCTGGAACACATGACTTTTGAGAAGAGGCTGAGGGATCTGGGCTTATTTAGTCTGCAGAAGAGAAGACTGAGGGGGGATTTGATAGCATTAAGTTGCAGCAAGTTTCAAGCTGCAGCAAGGGAACTTTAGGTTGGATATTAAGGAAAACTCTCTCACTAGGAGAGTGGTGAAGCACTGGAGTGAGTTACCTAGAGAGGTGGTGATTTTTAAGGCCCAGCTTGATAAAGCCCTGGCTGGAATGATCTAGTTGGGGTTGGTCCTGCTTTGAGCAGAGAGTTGGACTATGTATGACCTCCTGAGGTCCCTCCCAACCTTGATTTCCATGATTCTGTTATTCTAAATCACCTAAAATCTGGTCCCTAGGCATTCACTGAGAGGAGAATGGTGCTACCCAGTGGGCACCTCTACACGAGACACTATGGTACAGTAGCAATGAGCTATTGCACCATAGCTCGTTGCTATTGTGCAGTGGCGTTGCTGGGCACTAACTATGATGTTCACGACGCTACTGTGGAGTAGCACTGGGGAAAAAACATGCGTCCACAGTACTGTGCAGTAACGCCGGTTACTGCACAGTCATTTAATACAGGGGTTTTCAACCTTATGAGTACACTTCCAGCACAGTGGGAGGGGCGGGGGGGTGGGTGGTGGCATGATGCAGAGCAGGGAGTGCCTTGTATGTGGTGGCAGGGGGTGGTGGATGGCAGCAGCGGCCGCCGAAGCTCCCACCCCACCCACATCCATCTATCTGGGCGGCGCCTGTGCGGCACGCAGAGGGAACCACTGCCCTTCTTCCCCCCAGCTCTGGCCCATCTCCTGGGAGGCAACAGTGCAGGGAGGTGGTGCTCCGTCTCTGCCCGCCAGCGCATACCCCCTAGCCACTTTCCAAGTACCCCCAGTTCCCTGGTTGACAATCCCTGATGCAAGTACTAAATGACTGCACAGTAACAATTGCGCAGTCTACCACATAGGTAGCTGTGGCCAATGTCTCTGCCACCCTCCATAACCTTGTCTTGGCCAGATGGAGCTGTGACAGCGCATAGCAGAGAACTGGAGGACAGAAATGTGCTTGCATCATAAACTAGGGTGCCAGCAGCCCTGCAAATGCTTCTAAGGCAGGTGTTGTTACCATTAAGCTTCTGGAGCGACAAGACTACATCCCATCTATGCTCAGGACATCTTTTGCAAGCTAGACATAGAATTAAGATGCAGCTACAGGCCCCTTAATAATTACCCTTTATTCACAAAATGAAGGTACCATTACAATGCCCTTAATTATCACCACCCAGCCAGAAACAAGGCAAGAGAGAAACCTACAGCCTGACCTTTTATTAACACACCCGAGAGCATGAGAACAAACACGAATTCCAACACCCATCTAACTACCCCACAAAATTCTGTATTATCCAAATCCAAGACAACTTTGAATTTAAGATGCTCCACTGATACTTAGATTCTAGACATGACAAATTATAAATGTTATTATAATAATATATAATACATAATAATAAATAATAGTATATTATATATTAAAGATATATATAATATATATATATAGTAATTATAAATTATAAAGCAGGGGGGTGGGGAGGAGAAAGCAGTAGGGGGTCCAGGCAGTGAGGAGGCAAGTGGTGGGCGGATTGGTCCCATCCAGGAGGGGCTGGGGGAAGAGAGAGAAGCCAGGAAGGGGAGGAGGAACCTGAGCATGGCCAGAGCAGCTTGCAATGCATGCAGGAATTGCTCTGGGGCTGCCCGCCCTGTGTCTGCATGCTTTCAGTCTCTCCTCCCTGCTAGTGAGGGAGATGAGTGGGGTGGGGAAGCCATGAGCAGATGCTGGAAAAAGGAGCCCGTGGCCTGCTGCTGCTGTGTTGGCCAAGCTGGGGTTCCCACCCCCCCAGACCCCACAGCTCCCAATAACCCTGGAGTAGTCTGATACTCAAGTCTAAGACAGGGCTTTGTTTTCCCCTGTGTTGAATGGGGGAAAAAAACTTGTCTTGGAACTGAGTAAAGACAGTCATACAGCATAACACTGATTCTCACCAGTGTCCTGCCTTCCTAGACTGAGCACAGCTTTCCACACAGCCCGGCTGGGGCAGGGCAGCTGCAGCTTGGGAGCTCCCCGCACCCCCTGGGAGGCAGAAGCAGCTGGGACAGTGACAGCAGTGGGCAGGGGAGGGGGCTAATGGGAAGGGAGGGGAGGGGAGAGGACATGTCACTGAGCACAGAAGGGAAGGGAGGTGGGAGACCTCTGATCTGATTTAGAGACTGCTGCTCTGGTGTTGTACTCGGAAACCAGGGGGGGCAACTGTGCCACTGCACGCTGTCTGGATCCATCCCTGCTTGTCCCCTTCTTTCCTGCCTAGCCCTCCTCCTCCAGACAGCACCTCTGCTCCCTTCTTCCCTCTTGACCATTTCTTTTTGCAGCCAGGAGCTCCTGACAACTTCCCTGGGTTCCTGGGTGGTAGCTGCAGCTGCTCCTGGATAATTCCCCCCTTGCCAGAAATGCTCGCCCTCGAGCTGGGGTGCGGAAGAAAGCAGAGGCCGCTGATTTAAGTCAGACCACAGTGGTGGCATCTCCTGCACTGTCCAGCTGTGCGGCCACTGGGGGAGCAGGAAACAGCTCTCTTGACTTCTTCAAAGCTTTGGCAGAAATTTCTGTGCAGGCGTGGCAGTAGCTCATTTGGCCTTTGCCTGCTGCCCTGGCTCTGAACAGCTGACTCGGGGGAAAGGCAAGACAGACAAGCCATGCCATCCCGGGGACCACCAAGCAGAGTCTGCATCAAGCCTCAAGGACCAGTCTGGTGGGGCTGCCATGGGGCAGCAGGCCATGACTTGGCCGAGTTATGCAGAGGTAAAGTGTAACAGTGGTGTAAAATTGGACTGCACTCTCTCAGGATTGTGGCTGGAGCTCCTGCTCTGCTAGAGAGGCTCTTGGGAGCATGAACCACAGATCAAGATTTCTTTGTCAGCTGTTCTGGGTGAGTGTCAATAACTCTCAGTGTCATGTTTGGGGCAAAGCCGCCCTCTGCCCTGGTAGCTGGGGGAGGGACCATGCCTGTTGCTGGAGCTTAGCAAATAGCCCCAGTTGCCAACACGTGCAAAGACTTGGTGCTGGCTGGCACTGCCGTTCCTCCGATTCCTTGAACAGCCCCAGGAATGGGTGAGGCCTTGGCCTTGACGGGAAACCTTCTGTTTACATAACCCCTGAAGCAAAGAACGCTCCTGACAGCAGCTGTCCCTGGCTTCCAGGAAGAGCCGGCAAGGAACAGCCACTGAAAACCCAACAGGAGTTTCACCGCATCCACAAAGGCATTCACACTTGTGGATGAGCACCCTTGGAGCCTTGTTCCCGGCAGTAACCTGTACAGCGTGCTTTAGCTTTGCCTGTCTGCATCTCCCCATGCCTGCAGGACGAAGGGTGGCGGACACATCCTGCTCCTCAGTCCCTCTCAACCACCTGGCTAGATCCGCAGACTGCTGCTTCCCTCTGGGCACCTGAATGGCAGTTTTCCAGTCACGTAAGTGGAACCTTTGCTCGATTTACAATGCTATATGAATACCTGAGTGCACACCAAGCATGTGCAATAGACTACACATTGGCCAGGTAGGTGCACAGTGTGGCGGACCAGTAGGGAACCACCTACATTGAGCCACCCACCTCACTGCGCTCAACCACCTTCCAGGCTCCGAGTGCCTCCCTGGGGGTGCCTCACGTCTGGCCAACCCCCTTCCTGGAGCAACCCCGCTAGCCTGGGGGTCCAGCTGCCGCCACCCAGGGCTGGGCTTGATTCTGGCTCTGTGTACCCTGGGAAACACAGGCCTACCAGCCCTTGTGAGTACTTGATTCACTTCAAGAAATAGTGGTCTCCCTTAGTCAGCTGAATGAAGGGGACCCCAAGGCATAATCTAGATCCGCTCCCAATGAGTCTCCCATGCTAGGTACAAAGGAGAACTTTACTGGTTACAAGGGGTAGGGTTGGAATAGGGTACAGCAGTATTAGAGAAATCCCAGAGAGCAAACTCCCCTGGCTGGGTAGCCTTTGAGCACGCATCCAAGTTACTGCAAGCTATCTATCTAGTTAGATGTCAGGTAGCTTACTCACAAGTATCATCCAGAGGCAGGTGGAGATTCCCTCCAGAGGCAGGCAGTTCCTTGATCATGGGTTTTGAGAGCGAGAGCAAGTTTCAGATGGTCCAGCTCTTTCTCTCTGAGCCTTCCTCATGGCTGCTGCCCCCTCCTCCTGGGTAGTCCTTAATTTATATAGCCCTTGTGACCTCATTTACCTGGTCCAATGGAGGCCAGCACCTGTTGGTTGTCAGCCAACCAATTTGAAATGCATCACTAGTTGCTGGGCAGACTGGCAGTTCCTAGCTCCCCAGGGAGTCCAAGACCCTCACCCAGGTATGTGATGCCAGTCACGCAAGCAGAGAGAGCAGGTTTTCCCCCTCCGTCAGGAATGTATCCAGCTCAGGTTACCTAAAGAGATAGGGTAAGGTGTGTACCCTCTGCAGGGCCCATCCTAACCAAATTGTCACCGAGCAGAGTTCTTGGGAAGAAACAGAGGTGGCCTTCTGCCACACACAGCTACATACAAACTTACCTGAAGGCAAATCCCACAAAGGGACAGGGGGAAGTGTGTGGCCCTCTCAAGTTTTAACCCTGATTAATCTGATAAAGGCTTTCTGGGATTTGACAAGCGACCTCTGAGCGGGTGAGACAACACTGTCCTAACAGCCTCAAGGCAGGCATACAATAGACTGACAACTTCATGGAGCAAAAAGTGACGTGAAGAGGAAGCGGGGCATGGTGGGGTAGGGAAAGAGGAGCAACAAATCTAGCTTCAAAAGGGACAGTACCTGTAAGGGAGAGAAATGTGGGGACAGAGTGGACACCTCCTCCCAAGAAAGAACAGGTGGAAGTGTTTTAGATGTGGGAAGGTAGGTTATAAATTAAAATACTGCACTGGGGAAAGGAAGGAACTAGATCTCTCCGAGTGAAGGAGAGAAGAATAGAAAAAGAAGGGGGTCTTGGCTATGGATTGTAGTTATGGGGAATATAGGAATGAGGCTCACGGAGTAAAAGAAACCAGACCTAGGAACCTCCTAACAAGATGATAGGACCGACAGATTTGAGTTGTGAACAGATGATGATAAAGGTCAAGTTAATTCCCCAAGAGGAAAGAGTCATAGTGGAGTGATCAACACTTTTGTGCTTACATGGGAATGCATGATCCTATGAGAGGATCCCAATAACCATTTTAGGACAGAAAGTTATTGGTATGCCTAGCCCCTATCCTGTGCTGCCGTCCCGGGATTGGCCTGAGTTTGGGTCGCTCATGAGGAAAATCATTGGGAAAGAGAATGTCTGAGATGGGAGCGATCCAGGGAAAAATGGTGGGAAGGACTAACAGTGATGCGCAGAAGGCCCGATAGGACACGAAGAGGAAGACTAGATGGCGGACAGTGCAGAGGGCCTGAATACGGTCCCATCCAATGACCTCTCCATGTGGAAGTCGTGAGAAGCCCCCAGAGTCTTTGAGGATGGCACTGCCAGTGTTGATGACCAGAGCTAACGAGGTCACTACCTAGATTTGAAGTACATAATGACTTACTTTACTGTATAGACATGGGAAGCATTGAAGAAGAAGAACAGTTACCGATACCAAAAGTATATGAGGGCCTTATTAAGAATGGCATGTGAGGGGTCACTTGGGCAGGGATAAATGGAGAAGAGGTTTTTTTTGCCAGGCATCCATAAAGAGGTGGCAAAATATTGTGAACCCTGTACTGACTGCCAGAAGGTGACCCAAGAAGACCCATAGTAGGGCCTATGCCCTTGAGAAAAATGCCATTTGAGCAGGTGGCTATAGACATGGCGGGGCGGGGGCAACAGAGAAAGGTGCAGATGGGTACCGCTATACTTTGGTTATAGCCCCACTATTTCGGTTATACTCCTCTGTAGCAAGAGATGTTGCCCTCTTCCTTGGATCTCTTGAGTGTATTTTAACAACCTTCACAGTAGCAGGACACTGGCCACCATTGTCCTCCTGCTTTACCTGCGGTAGATTAGGGTGTTAGGTCTTGTGGTTGTGTCAGGGTTGCCTATGTGGTTTTACCAATAGGTGAGACAATGAATTTGTATAGGATGGTTTGGATAGGGATGATTCTGCGTCTGGAAGGGAGCTGGACTAGATGAGCTTTGAAGGTCCCTTCCTGCCCTACCTTCCTATGATTCTGTGACGGCATTACCTGGCATCCAGAGGTTATGCCTATGTGGCCCATAACAGCCTCATGGGTAGCTGAAGACTTACTCTACGTATTCCGCTGTGTGGAGTAGCCAAAAAATATACTATCCAACTGGGGGAGCAATTTCATGGCATGGGTTATGTTTGCAAGACGACACATCAAACAGTTGTACATGTTATTGTATCACCTACAAATGCATGGCTGGTGAAACAATTTAACAGGATGCTAAAGAATATGTTAAAAGTATATAGCAAAGACTCCCAGATGCTGAGCTCAGTCATTAGCTTAATTAATGCTCATTGTAAGAGAGGTTCAACAAGTGTCTACAAAGTATTCTCTTTTCAGGTCTTAAGTCTGTGACTGGGCCACATGGTGATTACAGCAGGGAGGTGCCTGGTGTCACTGTGGCTTAAACTGAGGGCTATGGGGAAACTGAGGTCTGTTATGGGGGGGAAGAGGGTGGTCAGCCACACTTGCCCTGTGTCAACAACTGCTGCTGCATGCCTGTATCTGGCTTAGGGCTGGTCAGTGTGGGGCTGCTCCTGCCATAACAAAGGATCCTGGGGGTAAGGTGCTATTCCATTGCCTCCCCTCACTTGGCACCAGGGACTGATGTCTCTCTCATGCCCCCTAATTATGCTACTGGGCCAGACCATAGGCAGATTAACGCACAAGCCGGCGAGGCCCAGGCGTAGGGGCCTCTGCCAATCAGGGGTCCCCAGTGTGCCTGGGTTCCCACAGGAAATGGAGGGTTTCCCTTTGCAGCTGGGCAGCATTCTAGCCTGCAAGGGGCTGCTTGGGACTGCCGGGAGCCAGACGCAGGGGGCGCCGCATGCACGCACATGTGGAGCACAGCTGGGTAGCATGAAGAGCAGCTCTCTGCAGGTAAGTGCATGGGGGAAAGAGGTGTGGGGGTACAGACTGAGGTCCCCCACGGTGAGGGAAAGAGTGGGGCTGGAGGTGCTACCCAGCCAGAGCAGTGAATGGGATCTGGAGTTGGGGCGGGGAGAGGAACAGAGCCATGAGCAGCTCATCTAGGAGGTGCGGTGGCGGGAGAAGGGGGAGGCTCCCCACTGCTGCATGCACTGCCAAGGGGAGGCATGTTGGGGCATGTGCCCCCCCACTCCCAGCTGTGTATGTAGGGCAGATGCAGACTGCCCACTGTGGACTTGGGGCTCTCTGCCCTACTGCCTTTGCCCTGGGGACCCCACACTGGCCATGCGTCCCCTGTCCACCCAGCAGCAGCGGGGGTGGCAAGTTGTGCCTCCTGCTGCCAGGTGGGCAGGCGGGACCCCTGGGACAAAGGCAGCAGAGCAGGGAGCCCTGAGCCCTCAGGGGGCATCTGGCATCTGCCCTCACCCTGCTCATCGCTTTGGCTGTGGTGGGCGAGGAGAGGGGATGGAGAGCAGAGAGGAGAGGCAGGCATGTGCCACCCCACCCCCAGCCCAGCTGGGTCTGCCCAGCCTCCCCCACAGGACATGGAAGCTGCCCTTGCCCTTGGCAGCAGCAGCTGCAGGCGGGGAAGGGACCCATCCCCCGGCTGGAGCCCAGGGCACGGAAACAAGGCTTTATCCAGCCGGATGTCCAAATCAGCAGCTGCTCTGAGAAGGGACATGCCATGCCTGGGTATGGTTTTGGAGCTGGTCTTGCAGCACCACCTGCCGGGAGCCCTTGACACTACAGAGATCAGAAGTTACAACCGCTCATTCCTCAGCAGGGAGATTATCCAGGAACTGTGCACAGACACGGCCCCCTTGCCTCTCCTCCACACTTCTCCTGCTCTTGGGGACCCCTCAGCTGGCTCTGGGGCAAGAGATGCCCCTGCCACTTGTCTCCTCCGCCTGAGCTGCGATGACATCTCTCAGAGACACTTCTGTAAAGTCCGTGCCGTGCCACCCAGGTCCCTGTCCTCACCTGCGTAGGGTGCTGCACACAGCGCATTGTGCTGCTCTAACCCAAGAGAAAGAGCAGCGGCACGGCCCTGACCTAGGGTATCGTATCATACATTCCCCGCTCCTCCCACGTCATTCTGCTATCAGCTTGCTGCTCAGGTCATGCTCCAGTCTCCTCTGTACTGGGCTCAGCCTCCTCCCCTCCACAGACACTGGGCTTCTTCTGCAACAGTATGACCCTGACACCCAGCTCTGGGGAAAGATTAATGATCCCAAACCAAGGACTCTGTTTGAATCCCAGTTTGGGTTGCTAAGCAGCCTGTCATATCATTTAGAAACCCTGTGCACTGCAGAGCAAGGAAATGACTAGCAAGGGAGCTTAATAATACGTCTATAATAACATGTTCTTCCAAAGGATGAAAAGTAGATATTTTAAGCACAATTTTATCTTAATTCTCACCAATGGGCTATTGAGAGGTTTTGGGGTTTTTTTTGGCTTGAAGATCTGGACATTTGGTTTAAGGGACACTAGTAAGTGGGAAATATTATTGGTTAATATTTGTATTCATTGCCAATAACATCTTCGATAAAACGTTTGTAATTGTTGTTTCTCGGGAGTAAAGCTGGATCTGGAAGATATTTGATAGGAAAGTGTTTAACAGATGTATGGGCTACTCCTGTGTGTTCAATTAGCAGCTGAAGCTGGACAGTGTCTGAGCGAGGAGTCGGCACTAGGCAGGCGAACCCACCCTAGTCACCAAACAGGCCTGGGTGCCAGTGACCCAGTTACTCCTAGTTATCTGCAAGGGAAGGCTCTGCATATGAGCAGCAGCCCCTTTCAGTGCTCAACAGCACAGATCCCTCCTCTGCCTTAGCCATGGTTCAGGCCAGATTCCAGCTTCCGGGCTGCCAGCTCCCTGCTCTCGACTCCAGCTCAGACTTCTGTTTCCTGACCACAGGCCCTTTGCTCCCTAGCTTGTGGCTCTGGTCTGGATCCTCCTGGGTCTGGCTCATGAATCCCCAGCTTATGACTCTTGAGTGTCAGCCCCTGCCTCCTACATCCCAGTTGTACCGCAGCAATCTGTCCGCGGTGCATGCATGTGCACATATAATCTATCATTTTTACCTGGTGAAGTGAATTGAAGCTCATGAAAAGTTATCAAAGCCTCTTTGATTTAGTAAGTCTGTAAGGTGCATCTCTACCTTGCCTTCTGCCTGAGTTCAGTAAGCCACTGGGGATTTTCTCAGATTGGGAGCCCTGTTTCTAGTTTTTAATCCTGTGTTCTTGTGTTTATAATGGAAGTACTGAGTTTCCACCTTTCAGTTGTTATCCCTGATTCTGGTGCTTCCTTTCATGTCTCAGCTGAAGTCCAGTTTAGCTATAGAAATATTCTTCCCTGATGTGATTTTGTTTTTTGCTCCAATGTCTTAACTACAGAGAATCATACCTAGTTCAGACAACAGCAATTTGTGAAGCCTTTTTCTGCTCTTTAATTTGAAAACCCATCTGAGTTTTGCATATCTAGGAGAGCTATGAGTTTGCAGAGCAGTCTGGTAGATGTAATGAAATTTGGGATACTTGGTGGGGGATGTCTAAAAAAGCCAGGTGTTTCCCTTCAATTCTCCAAGGCTGCCTTTAGCCAGTCAAAGCTTCCAGAGCCTCTTTTAATAGCCAGGAAGACTGGAAGGCAAGCAATAAATGGAGCTGAATGAGAATCCCACATCCCATGGATCTCTCCAAAGAGGATGCAGGAGCAAATTCACAAAGTAATCTGATCTGTGTTATGCACACAGTCAGGTGAGATGGTTTTAGTAATTCTTCCCAGCCTAGAAATCTTGAAGGAGGACCAGTCAGGAAATGGTTTTATGAAATATTGTTTGGAAAACCCCAGTTCATCAGAACCAAAGGCTGCCTGTACACGTGCTCGTTTGTATTCTAATTACAGTGCTCCACCGTTGCCTCACTGTCACGTGTATTAAGCCCCCGTGTGTTTTAAAATGGCTGCAGGGGCGCTTTATTTAAACCTCGACAAATGGGCTTTACCTAAAGCATCCCACCCCCATTTGAAAGTGCGCAGGGGCTTAATACATGTGACAGCAAGCTGTTTTAATCAGAGTGGCTGTCTGGGAACTCCTCTAATTAAAACAGTCCCCCCCAGTTCCAAGCATGTGTATAAGCAGCCAACGCTTCTTATATAGGAGCACAAAAATTTCACAAAATTATCGTTAGGAATGGTTGCTCAAGACTGAAGTCGAATTTTTAGGCAGAATCAGAAAACAGACAAAGAAAAAACCCCAACAGCAAATAACCTGTTGGTCAGGACAGTGATGCTCTTGAGATGCAAACCCCTGCTTTGTCTCATTCGATACAAGACGCTTAGCCCGCGCACCCTGCCTGGCAGGGGACTGTCTGCCCTAAACTTCCTAGACAGAGGCGGGCAATTATTTTGGGCAGAGGGCCGCTTACTGAGTTTTGGCAAGCCATCAAGGGCAGCATGACACACAACCCATAGCAGCTGCAGCAATAGCCGAAGCTGGGCAGACCGCTCTGTACCAGCAGCAGCCGGGGACTTTGAATCCCCCTGGCAGATAACTTCCCTCCCTCACAGGGTTTTGCCCATGGTGCAAAACCTGCCAGTTACAGCTCTGCCTCACCCCGTTTTGTCTGGTACATGAAAAATGACATTTTCCCGCAGGTCAGCCTGAAAAGGAAGTATTGCTTCAGCTCTCCACTGTGTCACCCACTCCTGCCTGTCTATAGTGAATGCTGTTTGTCTAGGCAGCTGCAGTGGGGAGCAAGGAAGAGGGGAGATGTCTTTGCAGCCTCTGTGCAGGATTGCAATGCCTACATCTGTCCAAAAGGGACTGCAGAGTGACCGAGCCCCCTCCTGCAGCAGCAGGCTAGGGCTGGGGCCAGCGTGAGCAGTGCAGCTCCGATTCTAAGACATACAGTATATATGGCATGGCACGGATCCCCTTCCTTGCCTTGATGTGTCCTGAATCTGTCAGCTATGCCAAGTGCTATTCAAATGCAGCCGAGTAGCTAAAGGAGCAGCAGAGTGAGTGTTTTGCTGGAGGACTGGTCACACACTGATGTTCATATAGAGCTGGAAGTCAGGTTAGACTTTATCCAGAACAAAGTAGGAGCCAGGCTGAAACACTGCAACTTCAACATTTAGAGTCAAGGCTCAGAAGAGATGGTCATGCTCTTCCTCTGCAGTGAACCTCACCTGTGGAGCCTAGTCCTGGCCGGGTGCTGAGCTAAAAGCATCACCTGGTGGCAGTGCAGAAAAGAGAAGCTAACAGAGGGAGCCTGCCTGAGAGCTGCAGAGAGGAGAGGAACAGCTCAGTGGAGGGACTACCTTGAGGAGGCTCTGCCGGGAGCTGGTGGTTTGAAGACCAGAAATGCTGGGAGTCTGATTTGTGATGTCTGTGTGCTTGACTAGTGACTGGTTTGGAGTCACTACTTAACAGTTTGTGCCTGCAGGTGTGTGGAGTGCTGTGCTTCAGGTGGACTGGTCTAAGTGATTGTGGGATGGCTCCAGGCAAGCCCAGGTCAGGCATCCTTACGAAAGGCAGCCCAGCTACCCAGCATCCAGCTACATGTGTAGATGTTGGTGTGGGGACCGGAGCATTGTAACCACCACTTACAAAGGTTTTGTGCCCTTGTGCTGCCAACACAGGGTGCCTTGCAGAATTCACTGGAAACTCTTCAGGAATCTTCTATGGCTTTCCTCTTGGGCCAAACCCATGCTGGGCACTGGGTACTGATGAAACTGCTGCTTCTCCCACCTTTAATGGACAGCTCTTTCCTTTCAGGATAACACGATTTTGAATGCATGGAATTTAAATCCCCGGCATCAAACTCAATCAGCTTAAAAATTGTGACTGAGCAGAGGACAACTCCTCCCCAACCCCATCCCAGTCTTGGGGCTTGTTGCACCTGGGGCAGTAACACGTACACCAGTGCAATGACCTGAACCACAACCATCTCTCCCCCCATAACCGCACTGAAAACACATCTGCCCAAATCGCTGCCAACATTGTTGTCCCTGAGCAGTTTCAGCACATCTGTTAAACACCCCCACCGCTCTGAACCACAAGGCAGATTCCTATAAGGCACAATTCAACTTCTACCCATTGCCCTAGCTTCCCAAGCCTTGGTCTCCGCTGTGCATCTGCCTCCCTCCACCTTGCTTTTGCCAGGGGTGCTTTTTGTTCTCTGCCTGAGGACGTGTCCTGTTTAATAAAAATCCCTCCTGATTGTCCCCCGGCTATACCAAACCTCCGGCAACTCGTTTTGCCCACTCATCTGCTTAGTCAGCCATAATTTAACCACATCTCCCTTTTAGATGAACAGTGCTCACGTGCGACTGGTGCCTCCTGAGTCTGGAGGGGCACCCACAGAAGCCAGCGGCGGTGGTGGGCATGGGGCTCACAAGCACCCACAGTTGCCGCTGGCAGCATCGGTGATGGGGACAGAGCTGGTGAGCACCTGCAGATGCTGCTGGCAGCACTGGTGGTAGGGACAGAGCTGGTGAGCATCACAGATGCCACCAGCAGTGGTGGGATCGGTCCTGTCGGTGGGGGGGCACGTGCCCCTCATGCTGCCCCTACCAGTCGTGTATGACAGTACTGATGCAACAGTCTCACTTTTCCCCCATGGGACACAAATGGCAGGAGATGTTTTTATGGTGGATAAAGCCAGGCTGACAGTAATTCATAGTTT
>JAGPOW010001806.1:886521-942137 GCA_030014935.1 Caiman crocodilus | reverse complement strand
GGGGCCTCGTGCGCGGGCGGGGCTGGCGGCGGCGGTCGCTCGGCGGGGGAGGGCGGCGGGGCAGCGGCGGCTTCCGACCGTGCCCTCCCCTGCGGCCGCGACCCAGGCTCGCCCGTTGGGCCCCGACGCGTGCGCTGAGCCCCGGGCCGTGGCCGTGGGTGATGGAGGACGCGGCCCCGCGCGCTGTGAACCGAGCTCGCGGCGGCCTTGTGCGGCCCCTGCCCGCGCTTCGCTGCTCCTCGGCCGGCTCTGCGGGCCGCGTTGGCCCGGTGGAGCCCCGGGGGCCGCTGGCACCTGGTGCCGGGGGAGCCTGGGTTCACCCCCCCACTCCCCTGCGCTAGGGTGCGGGTGAGATCTGACTCCCCAGTCCCCAAATCCGTGTCCTGCTATGCCGGTGTGGCAGGGCAGGAGGCCCAGTTACTGGAATTGAGGGTCAGATCCCAGTCAGCAGTTCCTCCGCTGTGTGACAAAGCACTGCCGGCGGGAGGACTTATCCAGGGAGTGTTGTTCATCCTGCTTCTCCTCCTTCGCAGCAACAGGTGAACATCGACGCTTCCTCACCTTCCCCTGGGTTCCCTGGTCCCTTCCGCACTTGGTGCTTTCCCAAAATGCGCGTTAGTGGCAGTGGGGCTGGGCAAAGCTGTCGGGAGTGCACAGATGTGCGCTCTGGCAACTTAGCCGTGATGGCTGCCCTCAGAAGCAAGTTGAATTGAGACCATAGCTTAAGGCAGCACCGAAACCTTCATTGGGCTCCCATGTTGCGCCCCCTGAAGATCAGAAGTCTTGTGCAAGTTTCTGGTTTGTCGGAGACGAGCGCAGGCCAGCCGGCTTTCCTGCTTCCTCTGAGTTGTGTCAGAAGAACGTTTGCCCTTATCCGTGATCGGCTCTTGCTGGTCTGGAGCGAGCTCTGTGGTCGAGTAGCGTTTCTTATTAAAGCTGCCTACTGTAAAAGGCCGTTTTCAAATGAATAAAACTCTACCAAAACCTAAGCTTGCGGTGAAATATCCTGTGCCTCAAGTTGACGTATTTACTTTGAAAAAAAATCACCTTGGATACTTCAGGGTTTTGTTTTTCCTTCCTTCCTTTAAAATATATGACTTCTTTTTGAAGTGTGGGAAGAAAAGATAAAGTGGCCTCAGGTATGGGTTGGGAGGGCTTAAAATTTCTTCGTGCAGGGGCATACTGTTGAACCCAAGTGGAAAAATTTGCCTGAATTTCCAAGTCTTGTGATTTGAGCAAAACATGCTCAGTAACTTGCTAAAGTAAAGGTTAGTGCTTAAAATCCTTCGTGAGCATGCTTCAAAGCTGAGGAGAGGTTAAGGAGAGCGAATGTCTGTCCTCCACTCCACATGTTTGGTACTACTACAGTAGTTGAAGTTCTGTGCATGCTGTTTAAAGATGTATGCTTTAATCTTGATTTAGAAGCATTGGCAGATGCTGGACAAAATGGAAGCATTTACGGTAATATAATCATTCTAAAAGATGGATGTGATCAAAGAAAAGCCAGTTCTAGTGTCATTTGGTTAAGGGATCTGCTCGTAATCATTTGCTGCGGTGTCCAAAAATGCCAAATACACCTTCTGGGAATCTGGGGGTACATGTCCCCCATGCCCTCCTGGGCAGTGCAGTGCAGTGCAGTGGCAGGAACCATCCCTCCCTGTGTCCCCTGGATGATCCGCAGCTCTGTCCCGTGCCCCACCCCAACTGGGCAGTACCTGCGCAAGCTCCACTTCTTTCCTCATTGTGGGGGCCTTGAGCTGCCCCCCAACACCCTTTTCCTCCCTGGTCCCCTTCCACCACAGCCGACTTGCCAGCTAGATACAGCTCTCCAAACTGCCGGGCTGTGCTCCTTGCCGCCTATGTGCTGCGCTGTTGTTGTGTGCTTGCATGGGGCATCTATCAGCCACATCAGGCAAAAAATTCGATTTCCGATGCAATCAGTTTTCTTTGTCAGTGCTGATCCAATATCAGACTGATGTATTGGTGCACCTTTATCATTAATCTTTGGTTTTGAACATTTCATTGTAATAAAGACAAGTGCCATTTTAAAACGTGTTGGTTTGCTCCCTCTCTTCTTGCAGTACTTCTACTGAACCTCACTTTAGTTAAAATCTTTTTCTGATTTCCAGACTAATTGTTAATGACCAATTTTTATACCTATCTTTTCTTGTGTCAACATTGTTATTCATCTTAAATAACTTTTCCATTTCCACTTTCTTCAGACTTATGAAAGACAGACTGGCACGGAGTTTGTGCTGTGTAGTTGGGGAGAGTGACTGAAGCCAGGAGGTGGTCAGGGATGATCAAATAAAGGGCATGATTAATAGAATTTTACTTGTTTTGTCTGAGTATTTGGCAGAAAAAATTGGCTGAGGTCATTTCATGGCGGTCCAGTGAGGTCCCGGATGATTGGAAAAAGGGTAAATCAAGTGCCCATCTTTTAAGGAAGGGAAGGAAGAGGATCTAGGGAATTATGGACCAGTCAACTTGACCTCGGTACCTGTACAGGAGAGAGGGACCTGAGTGTTACAGTAGACCATAAGCTGAATTATGGGCAAACAGTGTTCTCCTGTTGCAAGAAAGGCCAACAGCATCCTGAGCTGTACCTGCAGGAGTGTCATTTGCAAATCAAGACAAGCGGTTCTTGCGCTGTATTTGGCACTGGTGAGGTCTCAGCTTGAGGACCATGTCCAGTTTTGGGCTCCATACTTTAAGAAGGATGTTTACAGATTAAGGAGAATTCAGCAGTGAGCAGCAAAATAACTGAAGGCCTGTGTGGCATGATGAGGTGAGGTTGAAAAAGCTAGTTATTTAGTGTGCAGAAGAAAAGACGGGTTGTGGAGAGGGTGGGTGGGCTTTTCTCTGTGGCCTAAGGGGACAGGAAGGAGTAGAAGCAATGACTTCAGGCTGCATCAGAAGCAACATATGTGGGGATTAGGGGGAAGTTTCTGACTATGGGGGTGATCAAGCATTGTAGTAGGTTACCTAGAGAAGCTGTGGAATCTCAATCTGGAAATTTGCTAGAGCAGTTTGGGCAGACACTTGACTAGAGCGTTTTAGTTGGGGATGATCCTGTCTTGAGCATGGGGCTTTGGACTTTGTGAGGTCTCTGGTGAGGTCTCTTCCTGCTGTGCTTTCCTAGGAATTAAGGAGCTGAAGCAAAAGACCACTTGATGCATTTTGCTACTTTTGAGCCTCTTTATATCAGTGACAGCTCTGCCAAGTGGTCCCAAATAACCCCTTTACCATTCAGTGTTCGTGGGAAGGGTACATGCAGATTTAGTATATGAGATTTAGGTTATTTGCATCGCTTTTTTCCTGTTAAAATTATGCAGATGTAGGGTTTATGCTAATAAGTAGAAAGGCAAGCAGTGGAATTTGAGAATTGATTACTGATTGTGATTCTGTCGAGTAGGGGAGAGGCAGTCATATTAGTCTGAAGTTAAACATGAAGTAGGCCATGATAGCACCTTAGAGACTAACTTGTTAAAAAATGCACAAGCTTTAGGTGGTAACAGCCTACTTCAGGTGCTACAAATGTACTTGGAGGGATTGTCTGCAAGTCCATTTGTAATATCTGAAGAAGTAGGCTGTCATCAATGAAATCTACATTTTTGAATGAGGTGGTCTCTAAAGTGCCATCCTGTCTTCCTTTTTGTTCAACTGTGATGTGGCACTAATCCAATACTTAATGTAATTTTTGGAATGATTTTTATATATTTATCAAATGATCCAAGGAATGCAAGTATAGCAAAATATGATGGTGCACATAAGTAATTTAGAAAACATTATTTTCCATAAAAGAATACACTCATCTTGTCTATGACCAGTTCTTAATTATTTTTTTCCTCAACAAATTCTTCCATACTCTTCCTAGAAATTCTCTTCCATAAATTGGCATAATGCATTTACAGCTTTATGTGCCTCGTTCATTGACACAGGCAGTTGTGTATTCTCTTTGTCACTATTGCCTAGAGTCCTTGTGGGCACCTCCTATGGTATAATGTTACCCGGGTCTTGTGGAGTTGGTGTCCCATGACAGTCCAAGTTGTTGTCATGGGAATATATTAGATAAATTTTCCTGCTGTTTGCTGGGTTTGGAGGACTTTTGTATTCCTCTAGCACAAAACCTATCTTGAAAAAACAGAGTAATTTGTTTAATACTTTTCTAGGCTTTGTTGAGCACAAGTAAGTCCACAAGGACAGGTTTTCCTCACTTTATGCAGGTTTGATATGTACAAATTTGCTCTTATGCAATGACTCTCTTTATACCAAAAATTATTTTATATGCGAGGTAAATTCGCTCTTATGTGATTGGTGTGGTGGAAGCCCACAGTTAGCTGCTTTGTGGGGTGCATTGTGGGAATGATGTGCGCACCAAAATATAGTCTCTTATGTGGATCTGTGCTCCTCACTCGTCTGCAACATGCGTTTCTGTAATTGCCATTCCCATTATGATAATGCCCTGAGCCTTTTGTGTACTGTCTGCTGTTGGTGGGTACCAAAACTGTCTTGTAAAAGTGGTAGAAATGAGTCTGGGGGTCAGGACAGTCAAGGTCTTGGAATGTATCGCTATTTGTTACGTTGTAAAGTAAGGTCCTTTTATGTGAATTTGAGTTATGTGCCATTTTCCAGGAACATGTGTACAGCAAAAAGGAAGGGAAACCATTGCAAGAACACTAGCACAGGCTTTTTTTTGTGACTAATCCAGGTAATGGGATAAGAATCCATAGTTTCTGAGATCATACTTAACGCCATCCAATCTGGATTATTTCCTGTTCTACAGTTTCATTTTGAGGTTTTTTTAAAGTCTTGTTGTTTAAGAATAGCTACTCTGAGGTCAGGGAGGTTAAAGTGTTCTGCCACCATCTTTTGTATATTTCTGGAATAGAAGACAGGCTTGTCCCCAGCCTAAACTGGCTTGGGACCAGCCCACCACCCTCAACAAACTACATACTATATTGACCTGAATCTAAGATTACTTCGTATTTACCCTCGGCAAACCTCAATTCCACTTCCTTTACACTAGACCCTGCACCTCCAGTGAGGGACTCTGCCAGCCTCAAGCATCCACCGGGTTACTAAAGAAACTATAGCTCTGTGAAGAGCTAACCTGCAATATCACTTACCCACTCCCCTTTGCATGGGTTTGTGATGGTTTGAACCAAAGAGAGGTTGGCTTCTTGAGCACTTGCTCAATTTCATTATAGTTAAATAAAGTCTCAAACTTTTGAGCAGTTTTACACTTTAACTTTCTGTTGAAACCAATTTAGAGAGATAAAATACCCCTTTTCTTTCACCTCTATAATAGTGTTATGTTCTGATGGGCTCCACCTGTGTTGCATTTAACTGCATTTTTCAGTCCTGGATTGCTGTGGCATTCTTGAGCAATGTATAGATATTGTCCTCTAGAAGTTGATTTGTAACTGATAGTTAAACCCACAAACTCAGCTGTGGATATTAAAATACATAAGACGCTCTTAATTCAGTGGTTCTCAATCTTTTTGGACTCGAGGCAATCCTCTGTAACTTTGGCGAATTGAGTAGCACCCAGTTTAAAAAATGGATTTGTATATTGCTTGCTTTCAACCTTGCAGAGGGTGTGGGCAGTGGCCAGGTAGGGACAAGTCTGAACCTGCTCTTATCTACATAGCTTATCGGCTTCTCATCACATCTGGTTGAGAATTACTGCTCTAGTTCATATTTTTAACAACAAACTTGAGAAATAGAATTAAGAATATTAGCTAGCAATTTCTGTAATGTCTAATTGTAGTATATTTGCATGAACTATTTCTAAAAAGATGTACAACGATGTGACCTGATTTTTGATATAATGCTGAAATCACTAATTTTATGTCTAAATATTTGTATCTCTCTGCAGTGAAGGTGAACGACCAAGCCAGAATGAAAAAAGGAAAGAGAAAAGTGTCAAAAGAGGGGGGAATCGCTTTGAACCATATACCAACCCAGCTAAAAGATATCGAGCTTTCATTACAAATATTCCATTTGACGTGAAGTGGCAGTCTCTCAAAGATCTGGTCAAAGAGAAAGGTAATGGATGCTTTGGGTGGCTGAGTGATGCCTGCCATCTTGCCTGTGATTGATTCTTTGTCTCTAAACTTTAAAGATATCAGTTGACAATGGGTAAAACTAGTGACATGAGTCTTCTAAAAGGTCTAGATTAAGGCCTTCTTGGTGTTGCATGATATCTGCTCTCTGGCAGCTTTCCACAAAGAGTTCCTGTGTAGGCATGTTGGCATATGGTTATTAGTGCTTCATCAGATCTTGCAAAGGAGCCTTTGTCTCATGGAGAACTTCAGACTTTTTTTATCGGGTTCTAGTTCTGAGATGCTACAAAATTTTTTGAAGCATTTAATGTCTTTTGGTTAATGTAGGTTGTCTATATACAGTTGATCTGGTATATGTAGGTGTGTGTCCTAGAATCAAAATTTCGTAGTGACTTGTGTTTAGATAATATCCATATTGCCATACAAGTTTCTATAGTACTTGGATGTATTTACCAGTGATCTGCAAAGGAGGAAAAATGCATTTGTGCCTCAAACATTTCACTGTCGTGTGTAAAGGAGGCCCTGAAATTTTTTTCCTGTTCCTCTTCCTTTATTTCGTGTCCTGAATTTGTGCTTAAGAGTCTATTAACCTGGCTTAGTTCTCCAGTCATCCGTAGTTCTGCAAGAAATGTAGAGTAGGCAAGAAAGACCTCAGTCTCAGATAATAATGAATCAAGAGAGCCTCCTTGTGCAGTTTTGAAATACCGATATTTTAAGACCATAAGTGCACAAATACAATCATTCCTCTTGTAGATCACTTCTAAAATACATTCATGAGGATACAAACTATAAATACTAGTCTTGCAAAATAGTGGCCAATGTCAATTTGTATTTTAAATTAGGTAAGGAATGATAGGTAATGTGCTCATGAGCTGTGGCCTAAATGAAATGGAAAACAAATTTCCAAAGGGTTTTAAACATCTGTCTTTTGGCGGCAAGCTGGAATTGAATGCATTTAACTAAATCTTAAGGATTACAGGCCAGAGGGGTTCATTCATAATTGGATGGCTTGATTTGAAGCAGTACAAAAAGTTGTTGAAAATTAGGTGTTGTGGAGTTTCCAATAACTTTAAACTCCTCATTAGTTGTCTTTTTTTCCTACTTGTATTACTGTTATGCTAATTATGAATAATCCCTTGCTTTAGAACCATAATATAATTTCACTTGCTATGCAAGAAGCACTGGATAAGAGGAATATCTGTATGTGTAGATATCGTATTTAAGAACTATGCTGAATTCCGTTCCAAGTGTCTTGTGGTTTCTCTCCAGTTCACGTGGATGGAAAAGTCGATGTGAGATTGTTTCCTGCCTTGCTGTTCAGCTACTCATTCCTGCAAATGCTCCTAGGGGAACAGTGAAACCTCTTCATTCTGTCTGCAGGGCTTGTCATGTTAAATATCCAGATGCATTGTTCTGGTTTTTGGGACTGCTGGTAAAATCTAACAGTTTAGATTTGCTGTGTAGTTGGGATTCATTTTAATTAGTCATTGATCTTACCAAATTGGTGTTCTTGTGCTGTGCTTGAACTTGCTGAATTGGTACTTCTTGATACAAGGCATAGTAGTTCCAAGAACCAGGATTGTGGCTTTGAAAAAATCTGTTAGAATTCTTGGTTTGTATGTGTAAGACTTACAGGCCCAAAGCACACGGCTTTGGGAGCATGTGAAATGGTTCTGAACATAAAGGATAAATATAGGTGATGTTTTATTGCTCCATCGTTCAGCAATCGTAGAAGATTTTAAAGCTGTTAGCAACAATGGGATAGCAGGTTGCTGAACGTAGAAGGAATTCATCTCAATCGGCTGTTTTGCGTCAGTAAGTATGGTTTAGGAGACGCAGCTTTGAGGGCCTTATCTCTCCAAATTGGTCTTCAGATGTGTACATCTGAAATCTTCTAAAGGTGCCACATCGCTCTGAGGAGCGACGCCTTGGTTCAGTCATTTCAGTGTATTTGTTGGTGTAACTTAGAATTACAGGTGTGCAGTATATATTTATTTTAATAAAATATACAAATGTTCTTGGTTGAAACTCCCTTGTATTGGCTGATAGACCCACTGTTGAGCAAGCCCAATGTTAAATATATTGAATATTGGTTAAACTGTTCAGCAAAAGAATGAGGTTACATACAGCTTTTTGGTGAAATCCCCTTTTTTAGCACTTGTGGCATCTGGAAGTAAACCAGACTAATTGCCAAATAGCTCTTTCTTTCTGCCTCTTCCTTCTCTTCCACCCCCCAGCTTTAGTTTCTGTAGCAAGAAGATTAAAACGCATCATTTTTCTTTTTTGTCTAATTTCAGGGTAATTAGTGGTTCAGATGGCCTGTTTTCTTATCCTAGTTTGAAAGGTTCAGGTAAAATGAATTAGGTATGAGAACATACAATCTGATTCCACTAGGAAAATGCACTCTTCTAGTATAATTCTTTTAACCCTTAAGCACATCACTAGTGTAGAATAACCAAACCAGCATGTCACTGTTGCACAGTAAGTAAGAGCTGCAATGAGAGATTTCAGGTCATGTAGTCACCAGTTATGAAGCAGTAGGATAATATGCAATAATAACGGCTGCATTTTTTTAACCTAATTGCCAGCAGTAACATAAATGTGTGGTTGGCATTTATATGCACATATCACAGTCTACATCTGTGTGGAGGACTGAGAAAAGCAGTATATTTTTGCTTCAAGTGTTGCAGCATATGCATCTTTGTGGAAGAACAAAGGTACATGAAGTCCCAAGAAAGTATACACTAAAATGTTGTTGTTTAAACGCTAGCTTCCATTCACCTCTATTAATACTATTGATCTTTGGCTTTTCCCAAAAAATGTTACTTATGCAGCATGGGACTAATTCAGGCTGATAATATTGAAAAGACGAACCTAGAACACCATATTGAGGCCAACAGTATGAACAATATGCATCCACTGTGATTTGTATTGAGGGCTATAACATGCAGTACACTTGATAAACGAAGAACACTGTTCCCTGTAAAAAGTGCATGCAGATTAAATGTTTTCAGTGATGAAGAGACAGGGACCGTTTAAGCAAAGTAGTCCAGTTTATAAACACATCTTAATCTCTCAATTTTATTTAAACATCTTTATCATAAACCAGAGTGTTTTTGTTTATTTGTGGTTTTTAACTCCTCACCATCTATTGGTGAAGTTTTGTTTTGTTTTTTAAATGTTTGCTCGCTAGCCAAGGTACTTCTTTTTTATGATTCTAACATCCCACCTATTCTCAGTACTCCTAAATGCAGGTAGTTTGCCCATCCTTTATACTACCGCCTAAGACTCATGAAACTAATGTCCAGTACAGGCAACAAGTTTCTTATTAAAGTAACTGGTAAGTTGGGGTGTGTAAAAGTTGGCTTCCTACCCTGCCCCTCCACCCTGAGGATAGAGGATTTTTGAGGAAAGAAGACTTCACGGCCTTGGAGCAGTATCATCTGCGTGAAGCAGATGGTATCGAGGTATCTTTATGAACATAGCTCAAATATGGCTTTTTGCAGTTCAGTCTTGCTTAGTTTTGCAATTCCTGCTCTTTTATGAATCAGTCCAGGTTGAATCTAGTTCTAATAATTGAGTATACTTATTTCTCTATTAAAGATAGAGAATTCTTGGATAGATATTAAGCTTGAAGTAACTTCGACACTTGCAGCTCAGATTTAAGTTTGCACAAGTTTTATAACCTACTGAGCAGGGAAATGGCGAAGAAATGTTAAGCTTTAGCACAGTACCAGTCTTGCCATGATGGTGCAACATTTATACGAAGTACTTATTGCATTGGGTACAACCTTTTTAACATATCTGCCTTAGCTTGTCTACCCAAAATAAATGTGGACAACACTGCTTAATCAAGGAAGCTCTGTTAGCACTCTGCCTCTCTCTGTCCAGTGTTTGAAAAGCTTCTAGTATGAAACTGAGGAATAAAAATTTGAGAGAACTTTGTCAGCTACAGTTTTAAAACTATATAAAATGTTATTGAACAGATTGGTTTGCTAATAGATCGTAGTACTAAAACACAACATACACCCCTTCCCTCCTCCTCCTCCCACCACTATGCTGTAGGATGCTCTTAGTTTATTAACATAATTCTGATGCATAATGACATGATTTTAGCTGATACTTTCCAAAAGGGCATATTTGTTGTCAAATGAATGTTCCATATTAAAAGGTCTGATACTAAGATTTCTGGAATCATTTCTAACCTTTGTGACTGTAAAGATAACCTTGATTCATATTTGACCAATCAAATTTGAAATGCCATCATGGGAGATGGATGCATAGCTACTCCGGACAGGAAAATAGCATCTCTCTCCAGTCCTTCATCATTTTGCATGCCTACCACTTTCACATGTTTAAATTTGATGTGAACAAACGTTAGAAATGGCTGTGTGCCCATTTTAATTCTTGCTACATTGTATACCTGGGATATTCTAAAATGGAAGATCAAAAATAAACAACCCACCAATTTTACCTGTAAGTAGTCAACTGGATGCAAATGTCTGTAAAGGCATCTAAGAGCTTTTCACTTTGTAGAGTTACAAAATACTGAACACACTCTCTAATTTTGCTGCTTTTGAATTCAGTCAGTAAAGCAGGGCAAAATATAATTTTACACGTGAAGTTACAATGCACACTCAACAAATGGATTTCAACTGTTGTTGATAATGCATTTTTATTAATATTTGGCTCTGTTTTCTATATAAAGAGCTAACATCAAGTGTCTCTGGAGACAGAACCATAAGTTGAAAGCTGTTTTTAATGGTGGTAGATAATTGATAAGACTTCTTTTTAAATGGGTATTTTAGCCTTTTGCTAACTTTAAAAAATCAACATTTTGCTCAAAGCAAGCTTGTGTTTAGTGGTTATTTGAGATACTCTTACAGCAGCCACAGCTAAAAGTGGTGCCATTGCCTTTTAAGCATCACAAATTAGGACAGCCTCCAGTTGCTCTGGAATTCTAGCAGTGCTTTAAACTTTTGAGGTGGGCCTTTTGTGCATAAGTAGTAACCACTGAAAGTATCCCAACAACAGAACCAGTATTGGATCTGAATACATACTGTATTGGAATTGTTTGGCTGGGAGGTACTTCCTCTGGCTTGCAGAATTTTGGCCATTACTTAAAGCTGAACAAGAACAGACAAAACTAGGCTAATGATAACACTGCAATGGCCCTTCCTTTCTAATCTTAAGTACAAATTCATGTGTTATAGAATCTAAACTCTCTTTTCTTTAACAAAAGGGTTAATTGCATCAGTATTTTGGAGAAAGATAAAATACCTTTAATTTTTCCCTTCTCCCCCCTTGCACCTCACTTTTTTTTATTTATAATCCAGAGGTTCTTTACACTCAGGAATAGGTCCCTGTGTAGAAAAGCATAGTTAATAAATGAAAACCTAGTCACAACTCACTCTGCACTTTCTCTGTGCTGAAGCAATTTATTTCTCTAAGAACTGGTCTTCAAAGACTATCCTGTAACTCCCAGAGTCAAAATATGACGTGGATCTGATTTATAGCTCACTGCTCCTGGAGATGGAAAATTCTTATGTCAATCTGTGGGGGTAGAGTGCCTACCCAAATGCGTGGTAACAGCTACATAGTTGCACACACCAGCAGGAGTTGCTTTGTTTAAATGTTTAGTGTTTTTACAATTTCAAAGCAATGTAAAAACACTATAGTATTTTCAATAAATGCTATGGGTGCTTGGCTTTTTTTGCCTGAAATGCCAGCAGCCTGAACTTTCCGAAGTGCATTTAGAAATAAGGTGCAAAACAACTATGGTACTTCTCGGTGGGAAGCAACAAAATAACTGGCAGTTTAAATTGGCTTTGTTTCTCTGAAAACAAATTATTCCTAAACTCGTATTGTCCCCACAACTCCTTTCCCAACTATTGTCAAAGCAAGACAAGACACTTTGTGTATGCAATGTTTTCTTGCCATGTAAATCAGTTAATTTTAATCTTTGGAACTAAAATTCTGTGCACATTTTCTAATTGTTTAGTGACAAACTGAAATAGTCTCATCAGACAATCGCTGTACAAAAGGGTGGTGTCTCTGCCCTTTTTTGCTCACACATTCCTATAAAGGAAAGCACTGTTGTGATTCTTGAAATGAGGAGAGGTATCCCAGTATCTGGCATTGGAGTACTTCTGTGACCGACTTGCTTCTCTGTCCACTTTTACAGGCTGTCCTTGCCTGTTGTTTGCTAACCAGTAACTTTGTATCCCTGATACTTGTGTGATCTTCTAATACCCAGCCCACGTGAGGAAAACAGTACATTTCGGGATCTAGGTAGATCTCATGAGACCTTGTCAGGGTCAAGATAGTCTAAGAACTGGAATTATTTGACTTGTGTTTACTTGGAACCATCCCACGTAACTACAAATGCATTCTGCATTTAGGAAGTGTTTATTTCTGTTCTAGAATTGCTTTTTTTGATGCTGGGCTAGCATACCATTGAATTCCTGTTCTGAAATCTGGATACTCCTAGGAAGCCCATTGACTGTTCTTAAAGAAAGTGAATTTTAAAGAAAGTAATTTTAAGATATAGCTTGTTTAAAACTTTAATATTGAGAGCCCTGATCAAAATTGGTACCAATTATAAGGTCCTCAGAGGGCTATTAAATGTAATGCTATAGCACACTCCACTGAATCTTGTGGTTGAAAGGTCAGAACTTAATTTTAAAAAAATTAAGCTAATTAAAAGATGGTCTTAAAATCTGCTTTTAAATGTAGCTTTCTTACAGTTGAGCCTGTGTCCCTGGCAAAACTTGTTTTGGAAGGGTTGTGATCTTGTGTAGCAGCAGTTGAAGCTGACTTAATTTGGTGTGCAGAGTAATTCCTTTCATATTGACTAATTGCACATTGATCAGCGAAAGGTCATCTACTTCTAAGCTTGTGAATCTTATTTTTTGGCTTTTTTGAAATGGGGTTTGTAGCTAATCTAGCAATTCTTAAATTAGCAAGAATGCAAATTAGATCTAAAACAATGTGGTTGGATTATGATGCCTGCTGTTTAAATGAATGGCATTCAGCATTTTGATGATGTTGACTTTCTGACACTGATACACTGGCATGACTTTTCAAAGTGGGCTGTATGCTGCCTACATACAAAGCCTTTGTTTTTCGGTTGCATTTCAGGATGTCAGTAAAAAAAAAAAAAAACGACAAAGTTTTCTATTTCTGACTGCTTCTGGAAAGGAATTTCCAAACCCTTCAGGTAGCTAAATAAAATTACTACTTATATGCTATAACACACTAGTCTCTTAACATGGGTGATGAGACAAATCTTTCTCCTCTAGCCCTGTGTAGAGAAGTGGGAAGGAGGCTGCTGACAGACATGGAGGGGAAGGGAGGGGGAACCCCAAAACAGCGCTTTACTAGAAGAGAAAGCATGTTAGTTTGACCCAGCTCCCCAGCATCTATGGAATCCTCACTCTGGGGCTTTTTGGCACTTCTGTATAAAGCTGACTTGAATCAGCTATTGAATAAAGGTGCCAGAAAGCACTGCTGAAGTGTGCAGTCTATACAGACGTTGGGTGAGCCATGTGACTTCTGGGCATGCTCTGGGCTCGGCATGGCAGCACACTTATCTTAAAGTAAAGTGCTGTTTCATTTTTTGTTTTTTCACATCTGTAAACAGCCTGAAATTTCAGTTTCTTGCTTGGAGTTCAAGCAAATAAACTCATTTTTGTGTATTAAGATTTACTAAAAGACTGTGCTTACCCCTTCCATAGCTGGAAGTCCTCTTATGTTGTCTTTAAGAGGAGTGGAAACTTTAAAGTATTTGGATATAGTCAGTGCGACAAGCCAGAAAAATAAATCCAAATAGGCTTCTCAGCTATATTTCTGCATGCCATTTATTACAAACTCAGCAGCTAGGTAGCTGTATTCTGAAGGCATAGAAACTAGTTGCAGTATTCATGAGGTGGGAGGCCTAATTGTGTGGAAAAATGTAGATTTATTTTTCCTACAAATTTTGACTTTTTGCTACAGATTTTAAAAACTTTACTTTAGTTTCTTGTCTTGGGCATGAAGGATTATAGTAATGTTAATGGAGACTGTTGAAATAAATCATAGGCTTCAAGTTCTACTCTTACTTAGTGGAGGGAGGTATACTAAGCAAACTAAGATTACTGTTGAATACCTGATTATCGGAGATAATTGGGTCCAGTTTTGTTTTTAAAAATTCCCTCCTGTCCTTGAAGAATCCAGAGTGAAGCGTATGCTTCTGGAATATCTAGATGGAAACAGACTTTCCCATGGTAATGAGTGGGTCTTTAAAGACTGAGGAAACTGATATTGTGGAAATAGATGGTCTTGCAGTGGAGGAAAATCAAGGACGTGAAATATTTAACTTTACTGCACATCTGTAATTCTCCAGTTTGGTGGTTTAGAGAATATGGAGTGTTTCTGGGCTTTCTTATAAGGCAGAGGCTCCATACAAGGTTGTTGATTGTTCTAAATTCCCATTGTTTTCTTGGCTTTTCTCCCTTGGTATATGTGTCGTCTGGAATCTGATTTGTAGTTGGTGAGGTAACATACGTGGAGCTCTTAATGGACGCTGAAGGAAAGTCAAGGGTAAGTGTTTGAGAGAATTTCTTCTGTGGATTTACTACATGACAAATGTAACTGTATGGTGGCGTGGAACCGAATGAAATCAGGAAGGTAGAGAGTGTGGATGTATAGTGGCTATAATACGTAGGTAGAGCCCAAAGCCTCTTTTTGGGATGGGGAGGAGGTGGGATGGGATTTGTAGACAGTGTCAGCATTGTCTTCCACTGTGCTCAGTCGGTGTTGGCTGTGTGAATTACGCATGGACCCTCGTGATATGGTATATTAACGTAAAACTTGTGTCTTGGAAAATGTCACTGTAGTGGTTTGCTGAATTTGTAAGATCAGTGTGCAAAAGCAGGTTCTGTAAACATTATGCTTCCTTTGCCAGAAAAGAAGTCATATCTTTAAAGCTAAATGTACTTATTCTTAGTAGGTAACAAATGACTTCCAGTCAAATGAAATAATGTTTTAGAAAAATTTAGGGTGAGCTAACTTTTTAATTGTACGAAAGGGATATGATTTGTAGGATGAGAACATGGCAAGGATTTTGATGTACTATTGAGAACACGAAATATAAAATGTGTGGTGTTTTCTTGGAGAACCTGGACTTAGTTCTGCTTATTACAACTTCAGAAACTACAATATAACCCTAATAATGTATTAAGGGTTAATGTGGTATCCAGGTAATGAAGTTTTATATTGGGTAAGGCTTGTGTTTTGTATTTGCTTTTATTATTGGGATTAAATTGCGAAGTAGTTTTAATGAATACTTTTTTTTTTAAGTTATTTTTTTTCACTTTGTGTTTTTTTCTTTTTACTTACTTTCTTTTCTCTCTTCCCTCCTACCCTCCTTGTTACTCACCTGTGAAATCACCACATCAAGGGATGCGCGTAAGTTTTATTTATCAATTTTGTTTTTTGCAGGGGATGGGGAAACTTCAAACTACAAGCAACATTCTTAGCTGTTTTGTCTCCCCACAGTGTTGTTGAATTCAAGATGGAAGAGAGCATGAGAAAAGCTGCAGAGGTTTTGAACAAGCATAGTCTTGGTGGAAGACCACTGAAAGTGAAAGAAGTAAGACGCTACGCTTTTTTTTTTTTCTTGTAGTATTTTTGTTTTTTAACATGAAGAGATTGGGCTAACTAAAGCAAGCTCACCCCCAATAAATTTTGGGTCCAAAATCTTTTAAGTATAAACATCCAAAACTTCTAAATGTAAGTCTGTCTTGGGCCTGGTGCTGTTCAGCAGGTTTTATTATAGGTTTGGCAGCTGGAATAGACTGCTTTTTAAGCAGATATTCAGATAAACTGGGAAGCATTGAGAACACCTTGGAGGACAAGAGCCCAGTTCAGAAGGATCTTGATAAATGTGAAAGCTGAGCTAGAGGCAACAGGATGATGTTTGCTGACAATTGTAAGGTGCCACATATTGAGAATGATCAAAAACAAAATGGGTGACGCATGGCTGGATGGCAGCACTATAGAAAAGGATGTAAGAGTCTTGGTTCACAGACTATAATTCTGCAGTGACAGCTGCACGTTTGGGCTGCATCAGTACAGAGCATTCAGTGCAAAACATACAGGAGCTGATAGTACCTCTTCACTCAGCAGGGGCTAGGCCTCATCTAGGCTGTTGTGCAGTTTTGGGCGCTTATGTTTTGAAAGGGGTGTGAAGAAGTTTAGAAGAGGTCCGGAGGCAATGAGAATAATGATAAAGAGCTTGGAAGGTTTGCCACATGGGGAGAGACATGTTCAGCTTGAGAGGGGGCATGATGGCTATCTCATTGGCCGTGATGAAGAGGGAGAATGCATCCCATCGTCTGCAGCAATGAAAGAAGACAGACAAATAGCTTAAAGATGCAGCAGAGTAGGCTTAGATTGGATATCAGGAAGGAACTGCTTCACTGTTGGAACAGTGCTGCAGTGGAATAGACTGCCTCGGGAAGTTGTGGAATCTTGGTCATTGGAGGTTTGTTTTCAAGAGATTGGATGAGCCTTGTCAAAGGTGATCTACAAGTAAGTATGTCTGCAGTGTAAAGAACAACAGTTGAAAGTCTAGGAGCTCGAATGTGTTTATGGGTCGTATATAGAAAGAGCAATTCTGGCTGTCCAGTTAGGTATGATGTGTGAAGTCATGCTTGCTGTCTTCACCTTTCATTCTGCTCTGCAGTCTGTCAGCTTTTTTCTTCCCGTGCTCGTGGGTTTTCCTGGGTGCTACATGAGTTGGAGAGGATTTTTTTCCCCTTCTGTTGCCAGAGGTGTCAGGGTTCCCCACTTCTTCCCTCACCTTCCTCAGTAGCTTTGGTTGGTTGTAGCCAAGGCTGGAGCCTTGACTGGGATGTACCAGTGCTAGTACTGGAATTAAACCCAGAGGTTTCTTGTTAGCGGCCTTGCCCCTCTGCTCAGTCAGGCCTATTGCCTTATTGGGGGTCAGGAATTAATTTTATTATGTGGTCACATTGGTATGGACTTGGGGTTTTTGTTTTGATTTTTTTTCCTTCTTTGTAGTTGTGGGGGAAGTCCTGTGTCCTAGGTTAAGTGTTATTTTCTTGTCTTTCTAAGTTCCTGATGACCAGTAATTCTCACTTTAATTTCCTTTTAAAAATGCATTGGAGTGTTAAACAAATCTTCTAGCTTTTCAAGGTTAGGAACCAAAAGCATCTGATTAGACTGTTTCCCTCCTGCCACAACCCTTTAATATACTGTTGTACTGCTGTTTATCACTTTTTGGGGGGGTACTCCTTCAGACGGCTTTCATTTGAATCTGTTTTTAACTTTACTAGTATGGTTCTTGAATTACTATGATTCCTTTGATGTTAACAGGAAAAGGAATAAGAAGTTAAGACTGGACACATAAGAGCTTGTAATATAGAAGGGTTTATTATGATTCTTGTACTGATTCAGCATTTAAATTTCCATGTGGGTCCTGAAAATGCTGTATTGGCTCCAGGGTCTAACTGAGGAGTTCAGTGCATCATGGTAGCTTATGGTGTGTGTTTACTGTTGCAGGATCCTGATGGGGAGCATGCTAGAAGAGCAATGCAGAAGGTGATGGCAGCAGCTGGTGGGATGGGCATTGGCCCAGGACCAGGTGGCCCTGGAATGATTAATATTCCACCCAGCATCCTCAACAATCCCAACATACCCAATGAGATTATTCATGCCTTACAGGCTGGGAGACTTGGAAGCACTGTCTTTGTTGCTAATGTAAGTACACTCTCCTGTTTGACAGTAGATTTAGGTTCTAGCTGAATTAAGGATACCTTAGTTTGGGAAACTAAGGAGTAGTACTTCTTTGCAAAAAGCCCTGTTTGTCTTCAGTTTAGGGATGTAAATATTGTTAAAAAAATTATTCATTTAACCTCAAATTATATCGGTTAAATGGTTAATGGATAACACAGTAGCTTAGATACTGCTGAGGCTGGGAGCTGGTCCCAGGGCCCTTTACCTGGGGTGGAAAGGTGGCAGCAAGCCCAGCCAAACAACACAGCTCACATGCAGCCTGGTGCTGGGAGGGAGGGAACACTGGTGAAGGAGCAGCTAATTGCTTAATTGAAAAGTCATTAGGCTGTCTGCTGTTTTCCTCTTAGGCTATATCCTCCTTGCCCTTCCTCCTCATTCCTCCCTCCCTTCTGCCTGCCTGCCTTGCTTCCTTCTGGTTCCTGCTAGGGGGCCTTCTGCTCCTGCCCCCCCCCCATTTCCCTCAGACTATACCTGCCTTGAGTTAAGTGATGATCAGTAAGCTGACTGGTTAGAACTGGGCTTATCAGTTAAACCAGGGGAAGCAATCCCTGGCACAGGTTCCAGAACTTGACACACAGAGGCATTTTGCTTGGGTTCTTATTCACTTGCATTTTAGTGTAATATTCCTAATTTTTTTCTGGTTTGAAACTTCTGTTTTTAACTATTTCTTCTAGAAGTTAATATTTGTAATTATTTAAAGGCATTTGAATTTATTTTCTAATCTGTTGCATCTTGGTTCAGAAACTCCTTTTAAAAGTACATTTTTTGAGGCTATTTATTTAATGTGTGTAACTTTTATTTAACACTTCTAAATATATTTTCTTCCAAGTTGGATTACAAAGTCGGCTGGAAGAAGCTGAAGGAAGTATTCAGCATGGCTGGTGTGGTGGTCCGAGCAGATATATTGGAAGACAAGGATGGTAAAAGTCGTGGTATTGGCACGGTTACATTTGAGCAAGCTATTGAAGCTGTTCAGGCTATATGTATCCTTTCTGAAGATATTCTGTGATGGCAAAGTCCATAAGGTTAATTAGACTTGGCATATAAGCCTGCATTTCATACCTGATGTCTCACACAAAGGCCAACAGTACTTTTATAAACTGTCAGGATAGAAATTTCAGCGAATACAGGACATTACAGCAATTTAAAAACCAACACCAGTCTTTTCTTCTTTGTTAACATCTGGTGGTTTTGATCTGAGGATCTGAAGAATAAAGTAGAGAGAGTAGATCTGACTCTTAATCTAAGAAGTTAATTCTTTCCTTAATTATCAAATATAATATCCAAAAAAAGTTCCCCTTTCCCATATCTTTGGCTGAAAGTACATGCATCCATCACATGGGCATCTGTAATATTTGAACAGTTTTTAAAAAGAATTTAAATACCAAAACACAGGTCTTGTGATGGGGGAAGAGAAGGCACAAAGCCACTTGGTTTTGATACATTAATGTATGAACCTTTTAAAAAGTAGGGTAAATTTACACCATAAACTCTTGTCTGCAATAAAAAATGCCCATTAAACATGGTAATGCAATATTTCAGGCACCTGTGAAGTAATTCTGGTGGATCTCCTTTGCCTCATAGTCTGTATACATGCTCCCTTGCAATTCTCATGTCCTGAACCCTCAACTGAAGACTTTACCAAAACCTGTAGAATATGCTCTGCGCTTGCCTTCCCTCATGCCTGTGCCAAGGGTCTAAAGGGCAGTGTGAAGCTTGTGGTGTTCGGGTCCTTTCAAGTGGTGGTCTGAGAGCAGGCTGCTGTTGAAATTGAGTGGCTTAAGCCTGTAATGGATTGAAAGCACATAGCTGGAATCTTTTTTTCTTTCAGAGAGTTTCTTTAATGACGCGTCTTAAAATGTGGCTGCTTGACTACCCTGGGGAGAAAAGTCAATGTGTGTGGTTGTTCCCCAGCTCAGTCTGGTTTGGCACCTTTATAGGCTGCTAATTCTTCTGAGGCATCAACACTTGGAGGCTTTTTCTTCCCTGTGGATACAGTCTTTCTGAAGAAGTGGCAGGACTACTCACTGCTATGTCTTCATGTTGGACTTCCCACTGCTTTCTAGAATTTCATCCTTAGCCCTCCTGTGAGAGACCGATCCTGGTATCAGCTATATGGGAAGTCTCTGCCTTTTTCCCCCTCAGCACTCCACCTGGAGTGCTATCTGTTTAAAAGCAGGCCCAGAAAGTCTTCTGCCTCATCTACCAGTGTCTCCTTGTCTGTTAGTGTCTAGAAGAAAGCAGGCTTCCTTTACATCACAGGTTGAAATGGTGATGGCTGAGGCTTATGCTGAACTGCTTACGTTGATTGCCTTAGAATTCCCAGTCCCCAATAGGTTTACTTTAGAACCTTTGTAGGTACATGAGATTAAAAGTCCACACAGCTCGAACATCCAAAGTGAGCCAAAAGAGAGTAGGGCAAGCAGCCTCAATCCACACTGAGTAAGAGGATGACTTTTCTCTCCATTTCCTTATACCAAATCAGCACTTAAACTCTATTTCAAGCTTCTGAGAAGGTGGAGGTCTTAGGACATTTCTCAAACCTATTGCAGACGTTTTTCTTAGGTTCTTGGCAAAACTGGGTCTCTAATATGCAGTGAACCTGAACCTTGTCCTCAGAGCTCTAATGAAACCATTATTTCAGCTCATAGCAACGTGCTCTCTTCCTTACTTTTTTCATGAGGTAAGGTAGCATGTCCCATAGAACCCATGTAAAACTTATCCCTGCAGGTTTTCACCTCGCACAATGCATAACTTGAAAGTCATCTTTACAAAACCATGCATTTCTGAACTAAGGCTTTGCTGTATTTTAGTCTAGTGATCCTCAACCTTTCGTAGGCTCAAGGTACACCTCCATAACTTATACCCAATTCTAAAATCTAATTTAATGCAGTGCTTACCTCCTTGGAGAAGGGCTGGGTAGTGGGCTTAAAAAAATGACCAGGCACGGACAAGCCTGAGCCTATACTTCTCTCCACACTTGCTTATCTGTTCACACTTCTTTGCACCCTTCAAAAGATCTGGTGGCACTGTGGTTGAGAATTACTACTCCAGGTGCTAAATAGACTCTGGCATATTACTGTTACAGGCCATTCTAAAAGTGTGAGGCTGTTTATCATCTCTTAGTGAAATACTGAGAGCAGTGCAGTGTTCTGAGTTGATATTTGTTGAATGCGGATTTGAGCATTGTATCATGGTGGATGGTGGTTGTGTTGAAATCTAGCACTGTGTACTGTAGTTGTCCTAAAACTTTAATACATTTGCTTTTAAGTGCTGTTTACAGATAGATTGTAGGCATGATTAAAAACAAAGTTTATTAAAGTTTAAAAGTGCACAAGGACTTTATGAAGATCCTGTATACCAAGCAGTGTGGCAACCTTTGGGATTGATGCTTCATTTGGTAAATTGGTCCTACAGGCCCTGTTTGCATAGGGGGCATTGAGGGCCACCTGCAGGCGTATGCCATAACTGCTTCATGGATAGTTGGAGAAAAATTTACTCGTTAGTAACTGGAGTTTGAGAGAGGTTGTCTACATCTTATGGACTTGGGTGCCTATATATGAGGGGCAGGCAATTATTTTGGATGGAGGACCACTTACTGAGTTTTGGCAAGCCCTTGAGGCCTTGTGACATTCAGCCCAGGGCAGATGAATGTTTTCTAAAATTTTTTAGGGGCCCCGCAGGCCAGATACAATGGCTTAGTGGGCCACATTCTGCCCACCCCTGCTATATGCTAATGCCAGAAGCATGAGGAATAGGGGTGTGTGAAGCAAGCTCTATTCTATTCTGATTCAGCCTGAATGGGGACACTGATTTGATTTGATTCGATTCAATTCAGATTACTGTTCCTGATTTGATTCAGCCGAATCTGAAGATTCAGTGCTGATTTTGGAGAGTCAGCAGTTTGGACATAGACACAGCTTTAAAAGTTGTTTTTTTTGTTGTTTTTTTTTTTCTACATACCTTGAGGTACCAGGTGTAGCTGCAAAGCTGGGACACATGGAGCATCCCACAGGAGTGCGGGGGGGCCCTCCACGTGCTCAGTGGTGAGCCTGGAAGCAGGTCAGAAGTACTTCCGGTCCACTTCTGGGTCTGCTGGGGAGCGCACAAGGGGCATCTCCAGTTCGATTCGGAGAGATTAAAGCAAGGGTGGGCAAAATGTGGTCCGTGGGCTGGATGTGGCCCACCAAGCCATTCTATCTGGCCTGTGGGGCCCCTAAAAAAAATTTAGAAAATTAATATATCTGCCCCTGGCTGCCTGGCATGTGGCCTTTGGCTTGCCAAAAATCAGTAAGCAACCCTCTGCCCAAAATAATTGTCTGCCCCTGGATTAAAGGGTCCTCTGATTCAATTCAGAGATTTGGCCACTAGATTGGACCAAATCAAATTGGAGACTGAAGCTTCGCACGCCCTAATGGGGAACAAGCAGGAGGAGCTAGCCCTCCTACTTTTCACTGGGCATTATGATCTAGTAGGGATTTTGGAGACCTGGTGGGACTCCTCACAGGACTGGAGCGTAGCTGTAGAGGGCTGTACCGTGCAGAGGAGGGACCAGGTGAGGAAGAAAGGTGGTGGTGTTGCTCTCTGAAAGAGCAGTACACCTTGGAGGCTGACATCAGCTTTGAAAATGAACAGCTTGAAACTCTGGGTTAAGTTGCCTGGGGCTTGTGGCGAGAGAGACCTAACTAGGTGTATACCACAGACCACCAAACCAGAAGAAGGAACTCAATCTGGAGTTCACCCAAGAATAGACTGAGCGGGCAGCAGTTTCCTGCAAGGGTCAGTGCTTAGTCCAGTACTCTTCAACATATTTATTAATGATCTGGGTGTGGGGGTGAAGAGCTCATTGGCCAAGTTCGGGGCTGACATCGAGTTTTCAAGCATAACCATGCTTCCCTATGATAGGCTACAGATACAGGTGGACCTAGACAGGCTAGCAAGTTGGACAGATTGTTGAACTTCATCAGGTTCCATTGAGAAATGTAAAGTGCTACACCTTGGAATGAGGAACTCCCAACATGCCTATAAGCTTGGCGGCACCAATCTGACTAGCACCACAAATGAAAGGGACCTGGAGGTAATAATAGACCATATATGACTATAAGCTGGGCCTGTGATGCCATAGCCAGTAGAGCAAATAATACTCTGGCATGCATCAATCAATGCATCTCCAGCAAAGTGAAAGAGGTGATTCTTCTGCTCTACTCAGCACTGGTGAGACTGCAGCTGGAGTACTGCGTCCAGTTCTGGGCACTGCACTTTCAAGTTTGTCCACATCCTTGTTGGCGACTCTAAGGAAGAGCCACCCATATGACCAGAGCCTTAAAAGGCGAGCCATACGAGGAAGGGCTGAAGGATCTGGGACTCTTCAGCCTGAGGACAAGAAGACTGAGAGGAGACCTGATAGCAGCTTACCGCTACACTAGGGGAGTACATAAAGGGTTCAGTGAGCAGCTGTTCACCAGGGCACCCAAGGGGGAAACCATGAGTAATGGCCACAAGCTCCAGGAAGATCAGTTGAGGCTCAACATTTGGAAAAAACTTCACAGTCATGGTGTCCAGGTGCAATCACCTACCCTGGAAATCTTTCAGAGGAGGCTAGATGGTCACCTTGCTGGGGTCACCTGACCCTAAGTTACCTTTTCTGCTTGGTGCAAGGGGCTGGACCCCAACAGTCTTCCAAGGTCCCTTCTGGCCATACAATCTATGAATCTATATACTTTGACTCCCACTCATTCCCTCTTTCTCAGAATGAAATGAAATATTGGACCAAGAAGAAGCTGAGAAGCATGGATTGTGCACTGTCTTTAAACTTCTCAATGCAACCAGTTGAAGGTATAGGACACTGCGTGCTTCATTGTTACAGCTGAGGCAAAATGCCTCTAATCAAAGGCTCAGGGCAAGTGGGAATGTGGAGGTGGAGAGTAAATCCCAAAATTCCAGTTACTTTTGTTCTTTGTTAACTGAATGTGGCTTTTAATAAATGGATATACCACCTTTCAGCTTTTCAGTTTAAAAGATGCATGTTCCAAGTCATGGTGTACAAGATTAAAAAAAGGGAGGTGTTGCCCCATAACTCTGATGTAGGCCAGTTTAGAAATGATCAGAAATAAGAGTTGGTGGATCAAGTGCAAGTTGTGTGTGCGCGCGTATGCTATACTATCTTATAATAGAGACTCAAAGCTCAGACACTTCTGGTTTGATCATATTAATTTCAGAACCAGTTATGAAATAGTTTAACATATTTGTAAAAAATTTGAACTAACCTCTTATTGTGTGAACACAGGTAACTTAACCAAGGTCTTTAAGGTGTTTTTGGTAAACATTAAAGATATTTAACTTTATATAACTAAATAAATACAAGCAGTGGCTCAGACTTCAGCTGAAATTAGTCCATTTCTTTTGGGGGCGGGGGGCGGGCGCGGGGGAAGCAAGAAAGATAAGTTTGCAGTGGTACCCACCATTTTGCCTTTTAGTAGAGATGCATCCAAAATGCAACAGGACCACAGAGTTATACAGCTGTTTAAGATGTATAAAACAGACTTTTAATTAGACTTTGACTAACACTAGAGGATTATCCTTAACTAAATAATAGCAATGTTCAATGGGCAGCTGCTGTTTGACAGACCAATGCATGTGAAAATGGTAAGTACACTCAAAGACTGTTTTCTGTATTGCAGTATTAGTGCTGGTTTTGTCTTTGGCTTTCAGACTGTGGGGTGTGCATTGCTAGTGGTTCACTTTACATTGACAACTGGGTACTGTGGTGTAATGTGACGGGAAGGAAAGGAGATGTGAAGCAAAATACATGACTAAATATAGAAACATGGAGGGAGATGCAAGAGATTGAGGCTGCTTAAATGCTCAGAATTCTTCACTTGAGCACTGCTGCTTCAAACCAGCTTAGGTAGATAGCGTGTGTACAATAGTGGTTCTCAGCCTTGTTAGTCAGGGCACCTCTCCACATCTTTTTTTGTAAGAATCACTATTGTATTGCTTCAGTTTGAATAAGAAGTTTACCAGACTCTGTAGCATCTTCCTTTTCCCAAAACAGCACAGATAGCAGCAGTGCAATTGTTGGCTCGTGTTCTTGCTCCTGTTCTCTCTTTAAAAGAGAGAAAAAAAAATCTTGTCTCCTGTATGTGCTTCCCCCCCCCCCCACCCTCCCACATCACTAAAAAATTCTAAATTATTTGCAATGGAGTTACTCTTGATTTTACACCATGTTAAGCGAGAGAGCGTGTCCTGGAAATGTGTGAGGCATGTGGAATTGTTCTGCTCAGCACTCCTGCCACAGCCACTTCCCAGTCAGGCTTTCCAGGAAGTGCATGCAGCACAGTTCCACCTAGCCAGGATGCTGCAGCACACCTGAAAGTATCTTGTAACATTCTAGTTAAGAACCATTTGATGTAGAAGTAACTACTGTATGAAGGTGGTGTGGTAAGTTAAGTTGGGGGGGATAGTAGATGCACTGAGGGGTAGACCTAGGGTTCAGAGAGAGGTTGACAAACTGGAGAATTGGAGCAAAAGAAATCTCATGAAGTGCAATAAGGACAATTGCAGACTCCTGCAATTAGGGTGGGATAACCCCATGCACCAGTACAAGCTGGGGACTACCTGGCTAAGTAACAGCTCTGCAGAAAATGACTTGGGGGTTATGGTGGTAAGCTGAATATGAGCCAACAGCATGTCCTTGTTGCAAAGAAGGCTAATGGCATTCTGGGCTACATTAGTAGTTTTATGAGCAGACTGAAGGAAGTGATTATTCCCTTCTGTTCAGTACTGGTGAGGCCACAACTGGAGTATTGTGTCTAGTTTTGGGCCCTCTGTTACAGAAGGGATGTGGGCAAATTGGAGAGTCCAGAGGAAGACGGTGAAAATGGTTTGGGGGTTGGGGGACGTGACTTCTTAGATGTCATAGACATTTGGGCTGGAAGGGACCCCAGAGGATCATTGAGTCCAGCCCCATGCCCCAGGGACAGGAAGTCAGCAGGGATCATAGGATCCCAGGGAGATAAGTGTCCAAATGTGTCTTGAAGGCGTTCAAAGTAGGTGCTTGAACCGCCTCCAGTGGCGGTCTATTCCAAACCTTGGAGGCTCGGACAGTAAAGAAGTTCTTCCTTATGTCCAGCCTGAATTGGTTGCAGTGGAGTTTGCGACCATTCAACCTTGTCATCCCTTGGGACGCTCTGGTGAACAGACGTTCCTTCCCCAGATCCTGATGAGCACCCCCGATTAAACTTTTATATGTGGCCATCAGGTCACCTGAGCCTGCGCTTTTCCAGGCTGAAGAGTCCCGTGGCTCTCAGCCTCATTTGTAAGGTCTGTTTTCCTGACCTCTGATCATGCGCATGGCTCTCCTCTGCACCCTCTCAAGCTTCTTCACATCCTTTTTGAATTGTGGAGCCCAAAACTGTACACAATACTCCAGCTGCGGCCTCACCAAGGCCGGGTACTGTGGGAGAATGACATCCTGGGATTTGTATGAGGTAAGCATCTATGCATGCAAGCCAGCATTTTTCTCATTTTACTAGCTGCAGCATTACATCAAAGGCTTTTTCATCTTGTAGTCGATCATGACCCCCAAGTCCCTTTCGTTTGTAGTGCTAACCAGCATAGCACTGCCAAGTCTATAAGCATGCTGCAGGTTTTTTCCTCGCAAGCTGGAGAACCTTGCATTTTTCAGTGTTAAACACCATCAGGTTCTCATCCACCCATTTCATGAGCCTGTCAAGATCTGCCTGGATCACCTTCCTGTCCTCAGGTGTGGATGCTTTACCCCCAGGGTTTGGTGTCATCAGCAAACTTGGCCAGTCCACTTTTGACACCAAGGTCCACATCATTAATGAAGATGTTAAATAGTATAGTCCCTAGGACAGAGCCTTGTGGGGACCCCACTGGTGACCGCGCATCAAGAAGATTGATTGGCTTCCATCAGCCACCACCCTCTAGATCCTACTACAGAGCCAATTCCCCTTCCAGCGGATCATGGTGAGGTTGAGGCCGCAGTTGGCCAGTTTAGCCAAGAGGCGATCGTGAGATACCAGATCGAAGGCTTTTTTAAAGTCAAGATGTACATCAATCTCTTCCCCCTTGTCTGGGTGATAGGTCACCTGGTCATAAAAGGAAATGAGATAGGTGTTGCATGACCAACCTGCAACAAACTCATGCTGGGTATCCCTCAGGATATTGCCTTCAGCTAGTCTGTTAAGAATGGCCTCCTCAATGATTTTTTTTCTAAGACCTTCCCTGGGGTAGAGGTCAGGCTGATGGGCCTGTAGTTTGCCGGATCTACTTTCCTCCCTTTCTTGAAGATAGGCACAACATTGGCTCTCTTCCAATCTTTGGTCACTTCACCAGAGCGCCAGGAGCTCTCGAAGATCTGTGCTGGGGGCTGAGCTATGATGCTAGGCAGCTCCTTGAGTACCCTTGGGTGTAACCTGTCAGGGCTGGCTGACTTGAAGGTATCCAACCTGTCAAGGTGTTCCTTCACAAGTTCAGCTTCAATGGAGGGCAAGGAATCTCCCTCACCTGGACCTCTCTGACCCACAGTGGGCAGGGGCATCCCATGGGACTGGTGGAAAAACTGACGCGAAGTATCCATTTAGCAAGTTGGCTTTTTCCTGGGCATTGGTTGTCAGTTGTCCCATCTGATTTCGCAGGGGTCCAGTGTTACCCTTTCTTTTCTTCTGGCTCCCCACATATGTAAAAAAGGACTCTTTATTGTCCTTGATATTTGTAGCTAGCTGGAGTTCCATCACAGCCTTGGCTTTCCTGGTTTATTCTCTGCGGGTCTGGACCAGAGCAGAGTATTCCTCCTTGGAGGTGGTTCCAGTCCTCCATCCTTTGTAGGTCTTCCTTTTAAGATGCAAGAGGAAAGGCCTTCTGAGGAAAGGCTGAGGGAACTGGGTTTATTCTGTCTGTAGAAGAGAAGACTGAAGGGGGAGTTGACAGCAACCTTCAACTGCCCAAAAGGGGGTTCCAAAGAGGATGGAGCTGGATTGCTCTCAGTGGTAGCAGATGACAGACCAAGGAGCAATGGCCTCAAGTTTGGCAAGGAACGTTTAGATGAGATCAGGGGTCAGCAGCGTTTCTGGACAGTGCCAGAAACACCTACAACCTCGACTTGTAAGACATTGGGATTCCAGGGGCAGATGGTCAGGGAGCAGCCAGGGACCCAATCTTTGTGATTAGTGCAGCCCTGGTGACTTTCCTGCTGTCTGCCCCGAGGTGTGCATGCCAAGCAAATTGCCTTTGCGCGCCTCGCTCTGGCACTCGTGGGGGATTGCCTACCACTGGGTTAGGTATTAGGAAAATCTTTCTCACTTGGAGTGTAGTGAAGCACTGGAAAGGCTACTCAAAAACTGTTGTAAGTTTTGAAGACCCAGCTAGACAAAGCCTTGGCTGGGATGATCTATTTGGGGCTGGTCCTACTTTGACCTCCTGTGGTCCCTCTCAACCCTAGAATTGTAGAAAGCTATGATAAGGGGCAAAGGACCAATAGGTTTAGATTTGATTTGCATTCCCCTTACAGTATTGAAAGTACTCATGTTGTTTACTTGTACTTGCATGTATGGACAGTACCTTGGTAGAGCTGTCAAACTAGCCTATGGTATCATTTTGCATGTGTTATTTATCTATGTTTAACTGTGTGTTCAGGATGAGCGAGCCTTTCCAAAGGGAGACTTCTTTCCTCCAGAGAGGCCCCAGCAACTTCCCCGTAAGTTCCACTTGCAACTTAAATTCTTAGCTTGTGGTAGGGCAGATGAAGCACTTGAAACATCAAACTCACTTTGAAACAGCTTTGCACAGTTGTCTTGCATTTAGAAAGTTTTTTTTCTGGCATTATTATAGTCCAGATGTGTCTGTATATACAGGTGTAATAGCAGGTCATGCAAGGCTTGGTTTGTTTGTTTTTTAGTAAGCTGTTGCTGCATGCCTTATTAGCTGTGGAATGAGGCTGAATGCTCTCCAGGTTGTGCTTGAGATGCACTTAAGGCCAATATTTTATAGCTGAGACTTTCAAAATGTAATGGCTCTATAGCAGTATCCTTTTTAAGAAGGAAAAAGAACACATGAAATAAATGGAGCGTACAGGATTTTAAAATGCTCCTTCTACTTAAAGCCTCTTTAACATTTCCTCCCCACCTCCCCCAAAAAACCCAACCCCAACAACAACCCCAAACCCTGGCTTTCAGCAGCATGATGAACAAGCATTTCAGTATAAGATATTTTTTCCTATATGCTGATCTCTTATTTAATGACATGACCAGAAACAAAGTGCTACTGAAAGAAGTTCAGATGTGGCCACCTCTTTCCTCCCTACAGTAATCTGTGCTTGGTACCTCAATTCTTTTGAGGTCAAGTTCAGTTGGTAGTTCTTCAGCTGGCTCCATTTTGCCTCCTTTAAATGTTCTAGCTTTATATTTTGGCCTTTTGACTGGAGAAGGGAGTTTTTGTTAAATTTCTACCATTATGTGTCTGTATAAGTGGTTTCAAGCAGGAAAATGCTGCTTCCTTTTGCAGGATGCTGTTCTTAAATAAGAGGCATTCTGTGCGTTATAACTTCTAAAAAAAGGAAATAGCTCTTTTTTTTTTTTTCTCTTCCCTAATATATATACTCTTTTTCTGAAGTAAAGGGTGATCTGTTTATTACAGTAACCTGGTAAATTGTTCCTTCCTGCTTTCTTCACCTATAGACATGTAACAAATAACAGATTGGTAATCTGTAAATTGTTTCAAACCAATTTCTTAATTGTTTACCCCCCCCCCTTCCATTTGTGTATATCTCTCAAAGATACCAAACACTGTTTCCCAATAACAGGACAATCCTATATTCTTTTATATTTTTTCTAGAATAATTGAAGTATAGATACCAACATCAACTACAACCAAGTAGCTTCCAGTATCTTTCTAATAACCTTTGTTCACATGGAAACTGACACGTTCAGAACTCCCAGAAAATCTCATGTAGGGGGCTTCCTGAAAAGGCATGGCTTCTCTCACTTATGCCTGTATGTGTGAACAAGAATCTAAAAACTAGGAAGAAAAACTGCTTATTAATGTGCTTGTGATCATGCGCACACACACACACACACACACACACACTCTTAAAGATGGTGCCAAGCGAGTGTGAGTGGATGGTGGGGAGTTTTGTTTTTGATGTTCTTTAATACACAGAGCACTAGGAGGGACCCAGTCTCTTTCAGTTGGGGATTATTCAATCAATTTTAAGTACTGTAAATGTCAAAACAATGTTTCTAGGGACACTGTACCCCCTGTGAAGAAAGAAGTCTAACTTTCTTCTCTGGAGCATAAGCATTTACAGAAGGGGTTAGAGCTGCATGTTATAGCTGCTTAGGTGGAGCTGCTGCTTAGGGATGCACATTGGCTGTCACACTTATGTCAGATTTATCTGTAACAGAAGATGTACCAACCATGATATTAACTGCGTATTGACTAGGGAGGAAGGTGGTTTATTCTTCTATTTTGGCTGGACAAGAGCAATACTCTGTTAAACTTGGAGGTTTCCCCATGTGTTCCTATGCTCTCAAATGCAGGGGATTTGCACAATATGGCTTGTGATTTTTCTTCCTCTTAAGTAATGTTATCTTCTATGTTGCAAGAGAAGCAGTTCTCCTCAGTAGCATCAAGGAGCTGATCCTGGGAAAAATAGCCTGATTTGAGGGATGCTCAAAGTGCAAATTGGGGGGCACTTGGAAAATAAAACTTGTTCATGTGTCAAAAATGCAGGCTCAAGGGTAGGCCTCCAGTAAGCCCTGATAAACAGTTTATTCACTTGTTGTTATCTTTACCAAATAGTAGAAATCAATGTTTTAACTGACTGTTTTCTTTAGATGGTCTAGGTGGTATTGGCATGGGATTAGGGCCAGGAGGTCAGCCTATTGATGCAAATCATTTAAACAAAGGCATGGGAATGGGCAACATGGGACCTGGAGGTAAGAAAACTACACACTTCATGAAAGGATTATCTAGATTCTCTTTGTCTCGTCAATATTATATTGTTCTTTTTAGAAATCCTCCTTTGTGCCCCTCAATAAAAGGTCTCTAGTTGCGTTCAGGATTGATTGTATAAGTGAAACACTCTAGTAATAATGTACGCAGCAAGTCACCTTATATGGTACCCTTAAAGACCAGCCAACGTAAAGCTCAGCTTATGCAGGTAAATGCCAAAGTGGCTGGGTGACTGGGATCGCTGTCATCCTGCAGGTCCTGGGAATCTCCTTGGACTGCTTTTTGTTGGAGTAGGACCTCAGAAGCTCTAAGTCTTGTGGGAGGTTTAGGCTTCCAGTCCCTTAACTGTTGCAGGCAGGAAGGAGCTGTGAATCCATAGATTCACATCCATCCATCCCCCAGCTCTGAGGCAGGTCCCCATTGGAGTCATAGTGCCTAGAAACAGCACAAAGGGTGAACTGTCAGAAAACTGAGCTGCTGAAAACACTTAATGTGGCTGTTTTAAGAAGAAAAAAAGAAGCAAGGTTTAAGTTAACTGGTTTCTTATTTCTGCACACCCCCCATTAGATAGCGCACTTTTTCAGGATCACAAGTCTTTTCAATCTCTAAACTAAAAAATGCCCAACATTTTAAAATTTGTAAATGTTTAAAGAAAGTTTAATTTCTCCAGAACTAAAATTTTATGAATGTCCTTTTCTTTCTTTATAAGAGGTTATATCATCTGAGACCTGATCATAACAGCATTGTAAATCACCCACTTTCCATGCCCATAAATGAGATACTTGAATTTTATATTCCCAAAAGAGGGCAATTTTTAAATCCAGAGGTTTGGTTGTACGTGTCATAAAGTTAGAATCCAGAACTGGAGTTCAAATCTAGCGTTTTTAATTAAGGGCCTGCCTTTGTTTAAACCCGTAAACAGATTCTTTTTATCTAAAAACACTTGTCTTTATGTATTGACTCATTCCACTTTTGGTGGAATGCAATAAAATACAGTGACTTCTGGGTACATGGTTTGGTACAAAGGATGCTTTTTTTCCCCTCCCCTTTTAACCCATTTAAATCTTTGGGTCTGGTATTTGGTTATTTAATACTCCTGTAACTTTTTTTAAGGGCAACAGTCATTCAAGGATTTTGTCTAATTATCAACTTTTATTTAGGGAGGAAAACTTTTCCCTACAATTGAACCTGAAAACTTGGGGTCAATTTGTAATTAAAATTGTTTGGTATATTTGGAGGGGGAGGGGGGGTTGTTGATTTTCATATTTTAGCCTTTTAAAAAAAATTTGCCAAATAAATTTGTCGTCTTTGACGCTTGGTAACACATTAAAGGTTCTGACAGATGGGGGTGTAATTCAGCTATAGATAGAAGTGCAGAAAAGCCCCACTAAAGTCCTTAGTCTATACAGACATTGGGTGAGCTGGGTCTGACTAACATGCTGCCTCTTCTGGGCGTGTCCTGGGCTCAGCGTGGAAGCATGCTGAGTTTAAAGAGACTGCCCCCCCCCCCGCCTTCCCCCCTTTTTATCCACGTCTGCAAGCAGCCTAAGTGACTACATTTGACAGATCATCTGGAGTGGTCTGTCTAGCAACTCTCACTTTGGTTTTTGATTCTTGTGCTCTATCATCAAACAGAAAACTTCTAAACTGTCTTTGGAAACATTTCTGTGAATTGGTTTTATAAAAAATCTTGCATTTAAGTATTTCTGTGCAGCAAAGAATAATGATGTGTGTGAATAGGCACACTTTAAACTAGCTTTAGCTAACATACATAAAAGTGAGGATGTGGCAGCAAGAATTTGTTTAGCCCATGTTGAACTTAGGTATAGATTTTAATTACTAGACCATGTCACTGCGTCTTCATTGTATTTATCAGTGCTAGCTAGACTAAAGCTAGTGTGGGCAGGATTACTTGTATGATATTGCTTCTCTGTAGACATCACATTAGAGATCTAACCAGTTGATTTAGTGTTGGTTTTAATTGGCTTTAGTCCCTTTAGTTGGATCCATCTAAGTAAAATGGCTTGTGCGTCAAGACTGGTTTGATTGTTATTCTCTGAAAGGGAAGTGACGCTTAATCTAGAAGTCTTGCTAATTAAAGTTCTAAGTCACTTAACTTCTTTTACAGTAGAATGCAGAAGATGCCCAACGGTGTTGTAATAATTCATAAGTGACTTGTGAATTTGTACTGGTTACCCTTGCATCATAACTCTTAATGTGCATTCCCTTTTTAAAATCCATAGTTCTTATTTGCCCGGAAAATTTAAGTTGGAGATGACCCATATCTAACTTAGTTTGAGAACATCTTGATTTTTTTTTTTTTTGTAGAGGAACATTGTATGCTTAGCCACCTGATTTGATTATTAATTGCATGTATACAACAATTCTGTCTATATAAAAAGCTTTTTTTCCCCCCTTTTTTATTTTAAGGAATGGGAATGGAAGGCATGGGCTTTGGAATGAATAAAATGGGAGGTACGTTGCTGTGCATCTAGCTTTGAAGTACACAGTTTTCTTGGCCTATTTATTAGTCTTTTTTTCCCATTAAACAAACAAGAGACATTTGGCATCATCACATTTAAATTTAACATTATTTCCAAACATGATATGCTGCATAAGTTTTAGAAAAGTCACTGTAGTGCTGATTGGCATTGTTCTCCCAGAAGGGCTAGCTCCATAAGTAAAGCACAAGATGCTAAAATACTTATAACTGTAGCATTATTTAGAGAAGTTAATGCTAGCTGTGGGGACTTCTGGCCAAATTCCATGCAGAAGCAAAACTGAAACTGGAGGCTAGGACAGTTCAGCTTTATATTTTTTTGTCCATAGTCTAAGGAAGTCCTTGCAACTTGTAACCACTGTAAAACGTGGTATGGGAAACTTGTGCATGAGCTCTCATAGCTGCTTTGTTCTTGTTAAGTTTACTTTTTTTCTGTAATGATGCAGATCAGCTAACTCTGGCTAAGGTTATGGCAATTTTAAATTGTGTCCCTACAGGAGTATGTGGATGTAATAGTTGCACCATAACAGCTTATCTGTCACTTGATAGTGCTACAATTGTAAAATTTGTCTATACCCTTAATGTGTACTAATTCTGACTCTATGAAGTAGCCCCCACCTTCCAAATTACACCTTTCTGGGATGTCATTCTGCATGTGGCAAATTTCCCTTGAATATTCCTACCAGTATTATGAAAGACTAAACCTAGTGTAACTCATCCCAGTCCACTGTAGTGGTTTATTTTGGAATTCAGTTTTTAATTTGTACTTGCATTAAAAAGATAAATATTTATTTCAGGGATGGAGGGTCCTTTTGGAATGGAAAACCTGGGTCGCTTTCCTTCTGGAATGAACATGGGCAGAATGAGTGGTGAGAAATTACCTACATTATAGATGACCAGTTCGTACAATAGATAGGATCTCTCTGTTTAGAATTTTCAGAAATTACTTACTGTAGTGTTATACGGTCTTGAGTCTTCCTGAATTGCCATCTCCTAGTTGGGAAGTACTGATTTTTAAAAATGTTCTAGACAGTAAATATTGTGCTAACGCTTTCAGGAAATGTACTGGGTTGCTTGTAGGGGTGCACTGATTTAAAGATTTTTTTGGGGCCAGTACCAATGGCTGACTTACTAATGAATCATATCGGCCAGTACTGATTCACTGCCCATATGCAAGCCTGACAACTTGGAGAGCAGTGTCTGGTTGGTAAGTCTGTGGGGAGGGAAAGAAGGGGCAGATTGAGGCCCTCATAGTGAGGGGAGGGAGTTGGGGCAGGGCCTGGGACTGAACCTTAAGCAGCTCATCGAAGTGGGGAGGGCTATGGTGAACTTTGGACTGGTTCTAGCGCACCCTGTAGCTCCCCTCCCAGCACCATTTTCACCCACCCTAAGTGCAGTCCTGGCCCAACCCCCTGGGAGGAGCCCAGTGCTGTGCCTAGCCTTGATCCAGCAGCAGCCCACCCTTGTCCCATGTGCAGATCTGGGGGGCGTGCGCCCCCTGCATGCCTCCCCCAGGGATGTGCACAATGGCAGGAACTGACCAACACACCCCCACCACCCCAGTCCTTCCCAGATAAAGTGCTCACAGCTCTGCCCTGCACCCCATGCTGCCCTAGCCCTGCTCCCTCCCTCACCATGGTGGGGGGCCTCAATATCCCTCCCCCCCCCCGACAGACTCATCAGCCAGGCTCTGCTCTCCAAGCTGCCAATAACATCAGTTTTCCTGTTCATCAGTGCTGATTGCAATATGGACTAATGCATTGGTGCACCTCTAGTTGCTAGCTTTCCAGAAAATGGTTGGCTAGGGCACGAAGCCTCATTTGTTCATTTGATGTAACTTGAATTCTATTAAATGAAGGCATCTTCTTAGATGAGACTTCACCTTTCTGACCAGAACATAATGGGGAACACGTAGTAGTTGCTTTTATAAGAATATTGCACAAATCATTTATTCATTGGAATTTGGATTTGCAGCCTGGATTATTATTATTTTTTATTTCACTGCTATGAGTTTCTCTCCACAGAGGTTGAGATGGACTATTTGCAGACTTTTCACAAAGTCATTTCACAGTTGCAAAGAAATAGGTGTACAAGTGTGTATCCTGGTAACTGAGAAACTTGTGCTTTAGGCATTATTTTTATATATGTTTGGGACTTCAGTTTAAATCACAGGAAGCTGACCATCCTTTCTGGTTGTTTGCTGATTGATGCTTTTTTGGTATATAATCATCCTAAAATGTCCAGAGCTTTTTTTGACTAGTTTTCATAGGAACATGAACTCTAAACTCTGGAAAAAAATATTAGCTTTCTGGTAGGACGATCTAGAATAGGGATAATATACCACCTAACTTCAGTTTGGATCCTAAATGCATTGTTAGGATCCTCCAGGAAAAAGAAGCTAGAATACTTTTGACATTTCAGAAGTAGAATGCCGTGTCTTAGAGACAAGACACCTTGGGGACAGTTTAAATTTCTGACTTCTTAGTGGCCGGAAGCTGCAAGAATGGAGGACCATGGCGCTGCCCCCCCCATCCCCCTCAACCTCCGTAACTGCAGGCTCCCCCAGCACCATGTGAGCAGGCAGTCCGGTTCCCCTTGCTATATGGCATAGGGAGACGTGAGCACCTCTGTACTGTGATACATGCTCTCTCAGCACTATAGGCTGCATTGTACTAACTGATGTCTTTCTGCAGAGATGGATCGAGCAATGGGTGGAGGATTTGAAAGAGACTTTGGAAGGAATGAGATGGGGATGTCTCGTACTTTTGGAGATGCCCTTGAAAGAGGTATAGGTAAGTAAACTGGGCTTTTGTAACAACTGGTGCATCCCAGAGCTGTGCCTGCAATAGTTAGAAGCTGTTACGAATAACTTTTTCAATGGTTTGAGGAAACTTTTAGTTGCATTTTCTGAGTAAAATTTGTTCATCTAAATCAGTGGTGCCCCACCGGGCTCACAGGTCAAATGAGTGATGCCAGGTCTACCTGTGGGCCCCATCCAGCAGCACTGCTGTCCACACTGGGTTTTGCTGCAGCTGTGTGGAAACAGTTTGACCAGCCTGATTCTGCATAGCTGTATCCAGCCCTGGACAGACTATTCCTATGCAGTTGGAACAGGGCTTGGAAATTTAGGCAGTGGGGGAGTGGTGACAATGTTAATTGCTGCTGGTCCCCGTCCCCCACCCCCCTTCTCCATTACCACAACCACCAAATTTATGGGCCCAGTGGAGAGACCCACAGGCTATATTACATGACTCTGCAAAACGGGTTGTGCACCCCGATGGAAAATATTTTAGAACCTTATCTGTTGATCAAGCCTTGCGACTGGTAGAGGAGACTGACAGTGATGCTATACAGGGAGTGAGAAGTTTCATACTAGAAGACCACAGGTCATAAACATTGTCTTAATTTTCACTGCAGTTCTTCCACTAGGAAATGGAGGCAGTGAGGAAAGTTCTGCCTGATCAAAAAATAAAAATAAAAAATATCAAAGCCCACATGAAAATCTATAAACCTGGAAATTAGGAAAGAGAAAATGTCCCAGGCTTAACTGCCACCATCACAAATATGTGCACTAACAGCTTGAGAGATTCTAGTACACAGACTTTTGTAGGGGAGGGGATTAGGGAAACTTCACATTGCTGTATAAATTTAAAACTCCAGATTTGCTACATCTTCCAAAAACATGCTTCATAATGAGACTCCTTAAGAAAATACAGTCAACCTACTGATTGTGAAATAACCTTTGAGACAACCATCTAAATGTTGAGCGTCTAAAATTATGTAATAGTGTCTATCTGTCTCTCTGTCGATCTAGTAACTTTTGTATTCTGTGAGTGAGTTTGCTAGGGGATTTTGCTGAGCAGCGCTGATTTTTGGAAGGCTGTTTTGCCTCTTGCTGAGAACGGAACCTAAATAGGGAGGTGATGCTGCCCCATAGCCATAGATGCTGGCTATAAAAGACCAGTTGCCAGTGACTATTGGGAGAGAGCTAAAAGGAGCTTATGAGGGGAGTTTGAGGTAGTTCAGTTTCAGGCTTTGTTTTTGTTTTGTTTTTGGGGGGGGTTGTGGTGGTTTTCCTCCCTGTTTCCTTCCTTTTACTTTGCTACTAGGGTCTTGTTTCCCCAAGGGTTTACCTTCTTTTTTATTTAAAAGAAAAGGCAGGGGGGAGGGAGCAGAGGATGACATAGAGGAATTTTCAAGACTGGGGAAGTGAGGATGACTGTAATCAGTGGGATGTATATCATCTTTGGGGTTGCTCTGTAATGTGAGCTACATGTACCTGAAGTGTTGCCTGATGGTGGTTATGGAGAAGTTGATAATCAAGGGGCTGGTAATACAGCTATCAACACTAGTGGAGTTCAGACAGGATTTTGAGTAGATGATGGAAGAAAGTGGAGGCAAGACCTGCACATACAGTGAGAGGTCTCTGAAGCCTAGCAAGAAAGATGATTTTTGATGGACACATCAGAAGAGGGAAACCCTTAGGAACAAGTGACTGAGACGTCAATACAAGAGTGCAAGGGTTAACATCCTTTTGCTAGTGTGGGCCGGAGCTTGCAACCCAGTCCTAGCTGTTGGCCAGAAGTTTGCATCCCTGTGGAGCAGGCAGCTGCCTGCACTCTGCTGCAGAGTCCTGACTCTTGCGCACTGAGGGAAGCACAGATACAGTAGAGCAGTAGACTTTGCAGTGGAGAGGCTGCATGGCATGGCACATCTCTGTCCCCAGGCTGGATCATTCATCTTTGTAGGCCTGATTTACCCCATGTGCCATGCATAGGTTGCTGACCCCTGACTGAGCAGGGTGAAACAACCAATTTATAATCTATATAACGAGAGATGAAGAGGAGAAATGCTTAAAATCTAATGATGTGATGGCATAACATTAAAGAACAGCCTGCTCCAGTCAAGGGGAAGAGAGAATGAAGCTTAAAGGTGACCTCATTTCAGGAAGAATGAAAGAAGCATCAAGCTAGATCAAAAGACATGATTAACTGACAAAAGGAGCGAAAGGAAAAAGATCTGAGATGTAGGCACCAGAAAAAGACAGGTTTGTATTATTGGGGATTGAATCCTAAAAGGGGCAGACAAACCAGCCACGAGGGTTGACCCAGGAAGCAGGAGGATGTGTTGTGTGCCAGGAGTAAACTCATGAGACATAGGCTGAAGAGGATTCCTATGAGATCAAGGAACAATACATTAATTAATCATTTTTCATGGAGTTACAAATTATATGGCCATATAATCTCTGACAAGAATAAAGATAGCTGAATTTGGCTGAGGAAGGTACTTCAGGAACTAGAAGCTCAGTTGATCCTTAGCTATTTAATTTCCTGTTCCAAGAGAAAAAGGGAATAAGCAGGACAAGATAACTGAAGATGTATAACCCAAGGAAGCATGACCGCTCTCCAGCATTTGTAGCTAAAGCTTTTATCTTCTAGAGATGGGTTCTATTTGAATAAGGAAGGAATAAGCAAGATAAGAGGGGGTGGCCCAAAAGGAAAGGATACCAGAACATAGAAAGACAGTGGAGGGCCAGGCAATGACTTTACTGTATTTACTTTAATATAAGATGACCCCCCACTTTTTATGATGTAGGAAACTATATCAAAAGTCAAGGTATGTCACATCCACTGCTCTCCCCATATCCACAGAGCCTTTCATTTCATCACAGAAGGCAATCATGATTTCACCTTGGTAAATCTATGCTGGCTGTTGCTGATCACCATCTTCTTCTGCGAGTGTTTAGAAATGGATTATTTTAGGACTTGCTCCATAATTTTTCCAGGGACTGTAGCTAGTCTGTGGCTGATGGGTCTGTAGTTTCTCATATCCTCCTTCTTCCATTTCTTAAAGATGGACACCTATATTTGCTCTTCCAATCATCTGGGACCCCTCCCAGTTGACATCTGTTTTAAAAAATAATGGCCAGCAGCTCTGCTATCACATTGACCAACTCCCTCAGCACCCTTGAGTGCATTGTGTCCACGTGGACTTGTACACATCGATCTTTTCTAGATAGTTCCTAACCTGTTCTTAGGAGGCGAGCGCTGTTGGCTGCTCAACTTCTCCCCAAGCTGTGCTGCCAGGTGCAGTAGTATAGGAGCTGATCTTGCCTGTTAAGACCGTGGTGAAAATGGCAGAGTACTTCAGCCTGTCACTACATTGTCTCCCCTGTTTGGTAGGAGACCCTAACATAGTTCCTTACTTAATTGTGAAAATGCTCATGATTTGCTATATAGTTCATTGGCCTGGATGCCAGCAGTCAGCAGTTTCCAGCCATGGTGACTCCATAGCTCAGCACTGCTCAGTATGTTTGTATTCCAGATCCAACCCACCTCTGTGCAAACAAAGGAGCCTTGTGCTAATTAGCCTTCCGCTCGTGATAGGACGCAGGTTTTTTTGTCTTGAGTTCTGGGATCCTCCAAAAAATGTGTATGCAGTGCAGGGCAGTCTGGTCCAGTTTCACCACATGGAGGCCAGGGCCACAATAATTATTTGTGACAGGCTAAGTAGGGGCTAGCAGAAGGATTTTAGGTAAATTGTTTGGGGCCTCATTTCATGATTGCCAGACATTTAAGGCTGGTGAAGAAACAGTAATGATTGGAAATGGGGAAGAAAGGTGCAGGTTAGCTGTGGCAGTGAAGAGGAACTTGAAATATATTTCCTATGGTGGCTCACCACGACTTGAAGACTTGGGGTTGGGGGAGTGGGGATTGTTCAAAGAGCTCTACCATATATCTTATTCAGGTGGGCTACCCTAACTATCTTTGTGGTAGATTTCCATCAGTGCATGTGCCCACTATGGGCCATGTGTTTTAGTCGTGCTTAGTGTTGGCTGCATTTCATTAACTTCACAGTTGGTTTCTGTTACTGAGCACATGCTACTTTTGGCAGCACTTTAATGATATGCAGTATATTTAATGAAGTGTCTTTGTATGTGACTCTAAGATGAGGGGCTTTTTTCTCTATGTTGATTGTTGGAGGAAATAATTTGTCTTGTATTCTAGTAAATATGGTAGTTAGGATTGGAAATACTCATGTTCTAGCTGATTAGGTGCCTGGGCAATAAAATGGAAGAGGTGGAATTTGTGAGGTTGGATCCAAAATGAGGCATTATAGTAGCAGTGAATGTATGGTGGAATCTTAGCTCCAACTGGAATGCAGATATCGATGGGTGTTGAGCTGTTTAGGTAGTTTAGAAATAATAAAGGTGGCAGCAAACAGAGGAGGAGTTTTGTCTTGGAGCTGCTGTGAGAGGACAAGAGGAGTAGCTCAGCAGTGACTGAGGAGTCTTTTCTGGGAGCTGGTGGTCCAAAAACCAGAAATACCAGACTTCTGATTTGTGTTGTCTGTGCGTTTGACTTGTGCCTGTTCTGGGAGTGATTGCTTGGTAGGGTTTGTGCTGAAAGCTCTGTGTGGAGTGGTTTTATTTAAGTGGTTGGTTTGGCTAATTGAGGGGTGGGCCCAGGCAGCCCCTTCCAGACAGAGAGGGGGTTTGCCTGGGGGTTGCTTTTTGTCTGGTTTTTTGGTTGTCTGCAATCTAGATAGCCCCTATAAGAGGCATAAATGCAGACTGAATCGGCAGTTATTTGCCTGGGATGTTCCATGTTTGTGTTCCTCCCAGAGAGTCAAGACCATTTCTTCTGCACCAAGTGTAAGATTAAGCTGGTGTCCTTCTTGGAGGAAAAGATTGAGAGGGTTGGAAGCATAGGTATCCACGTTGAAGCTGCTAAAGTGTTCAAAGAGCATGGAAGATAAATGGCAGTATGTGAGTGCTAGAAGGAGGGTCTCCAGAATGCAAACATAAGACTGAAGTCAGTAATTGCTTTTTGCATACTATTGTGGAACAACTGAGGAAAAAGCAGAGGTGAGGACCTGAGCAGGTAAGAACTAGAGAGCAGTCCAGAGAGCAGGAGGTGCAGGGACCTGGGGATGGGGGTTCTAAAGCAATTGCATCAAGAGGGAAGAGAAGAGCGATGGGAATAAAAGCACCAATTTGTTATTTGGCTCTGGGGTCCTGGGAAATGTGCTGTTTGCCTGGAGCCCATATTCAGTATGTTACAGAAAGACTGCCAAAGCTCATCCATCCTTCAGGTGACAATACTATCAGAATGAACTGATCAGATTAAAAATCTTCCTAGTCTCTTCCAAGGAGATTTATTTGTGGCATAAGTGGTGTTCTCATCAGTCCTTCCAGTAGAAGGAAAGGGCTCAGATGGGGATGATTACATCATTACAAGTAAATGTACAGCTGAGATGGTGTTGATGTGAAGGTTTTGGATTCTTTGACAGTGGAAAGATATTTGAGGGGAGAAAGATTGCTATCAAAAAGTGGAAGTCACCTGACCAGAACTGGAAAGAGCATCTCTGAGCATCATTTGTCCAACCTAGTAAAGAGCTTAAGCTAGGTTCTGGCAGGGGGGGGAACAAAACCCTTCAGCCACAGAGCAACCAACCAAAGGGGAGAGGACTGGAAGAAGCTTCTGCTCAACTTGGGGAAAGGTCTAGAGCCCAAAGAGAGCAACAAGGGGTATAAAAGGAAACAAGTAGGTCAGAATGCAGAATGTGTCTGATTGTATGTGTACAAATGTGAGGAGTATGAGGAACAAATGAGAAAAGATGGACGTTGCGGCCTGTGAAATGAGCTGTGTTTTGATTGGTATTGCAGAGAACATCAACTCCTGAGGGTACAATCTGTTTCAAAAGGACGGATTTGAGAGAGAAGGTGGTGATGTCGCCTCGCCTATGTGTTTGACACATGTTCCCTGTTCAGAGGGAACAGGGTAGCAGATCAGAATGTATTCACATGAAGAAAAAAAATGAAAGGCACAGTAGTGATCTAATCATGGGGATTTGTTGTATATTGCCAAGTTGGGAAGAAGAGGTGAATGATGCACTCTTCAAGGAGGTGACAAAATTATCCAAAAATTATGAAACGATACTGATGGGGCATTTCTATTTTCCAGACATCTGTTGTAAAATGGTGCAGCCAAACATAATGTGTTGAGCAAGTTGCTAATGTGAGTGGTGGACAACTTGCTATTTCAAACAGTTGGATGCAACTAGGGGGTCATTTATCTTGGATATAGTCTTGACTCGGTAGGGAAGAATTAGTGGAGAATGTGAAGATGATTGAAAACTTAAGAGGTGGTGATCACAAGATGATAAAATTCATGATCCTGAGACTGGGAAAATCTGAGGTCAGCAGAACTAAGTTGCATAATAGGCATGATGCTATGGGAGGACAGACTAGAAGATAGAGGCCCAAGGGGGCTGGCATCTCCTAAATGGCACAGTATAGGAATCTCAACAGAAAACTGTTCCAGCACAGTGGAAGTACAAAAGGAATGCCAAGAAACCAGTGCAACTGCACAAGGAGCTTCTAGGTTGCCTCAGAAGGAAAGGGACAATGGCAGATCACCAAGGAAGCGTATCAGAAATAACTTGCAGGGACAAAAGAAGGGAGGCAAACATTAAAAAAAACATGCCATCCTTCACATTTTGTGAAGTAAAGGAGAGGGTCTTTGAATATGTTGGAGTCTTGTACCTTTGTGCAGGGTTGGACCAATCACTGTGCTGGGGTCAAGAAGGAATTTTACCTCGTGATCAGGTTGGTAATGGCCTGTGAGGGTGGTTGCCTTCCTCTAGAAAGGGACATGAATGGCTCTCTTTAGCTGTCTTTGGCAAAATTTAACAAACAAGAAAGATGTCGAAAGTCATCTCCCCCATACTTTACCAATGGCAGGTTAGGGTGCTGTGTGTTATAGTTGTGTGGCAGGTTAATTTTATATAGTTTTAGTAATAGATTAGAGAAGAATCTGCATGGAATGGTTTGGATATGCCTAGGGAAGTTGTGGAATCTCCATTGGAGGGCCTCAGGAAGAGGGTGACTATACCTACCTATACACGTTGTTTAAAAAGCAGTAGTTTGAAATCTAGAAGCACCTTCCTTTCCACCAAACCCCAAACAGGTTTCTGGGAGATCACCAAAAAGTTTTTCAGTTCAGGGCAGGTAGAAATTGAATGGAGAGGACCATACTCAGAAGCAGGAGAATGAAGCTGAACTTCAAACAGGTTTAGGTAGGAAAGAAGTTTCAAGCAGCTGAGAAGCTTATGGGGGAGATGCAGAAAGAGGAGCTCTGGTCCTCCCAGCTAGAGGGTGTCATACATGGAGTTATGCTTGCTGTCCACAGCTTGTAGTACAGAGGGTGTTCTGGTTTCCCCATGCTTCTGAGTTTTCCTAGTTGCTGCATGGGACTGGAAAATAATGTATGGACAAACAAACTCCTCAGACGGTAAGAATCAGTAGAGGATCTAACAAGAATGGAAAATTGAACTCATTAAAAAGAATTACTTTTTTTCCTAATATCAAGATATGCAGAAATAAAATGAGAATGACTAATGGCTTACCTGAGTTTAATATTCTTTGAAAGTTCAAAGCTAATAACAAAAGCTTCCTTAGTCATCCTGGAACAAACAGGACAGAACAAGTGGGGCTTCTGTATGCTGAAGATGGGGTGAAGAAGACAACCTAGGCATGACTTGAGAACTGGGTCATATATTTATTAGAGATTCCTCTCCCCCATGGCTCATTGGGGTGGTGCTGCTTTCAGCTCGGGAGGGCATGGAGGATTGGGGGGTGGGGTGCCCCCAGATTGAGGCAGGAGGGCTGTGGCTGTGGGCTGGAGCCAGAGCTACACTGGACTCTTCTCAGCAGGGACTGGGCTCAAAGCGGGTGGTATCAGTGCTGGGAGGGGGCCTATGCAGGGGGGCTGCAACCACCCCAAATTTGGCCATAGCCCCTCCCAGTGCTGCCACTGCCTGCCCTGAGCCCAGTCCCTACCAAGAATAGCCCAGCTGAGCTACAGCTGCAGCCTGCCTACCCTGCACAGATCTGGGGGCACACGCTGCACCTCCCACGCCCTCTCAGGGTGCAAGCAGTGTAAAGAGTGCCCCCTGCCCCTGAGCCACAGCTCAGTCCTGTGTGCCACCCCACCCTGACTGGGCAGCGCCTATGTACCCCCTCCCTCCCTCATTGTGGGGGGCATTAGTTTACCTCCTCAACACCCCTTCCTTTCCCCCCTCTCCTTTTATCGCAGCAGACTTACCAACTGCAAGCAGCTCTCCAAGCTGCTGGGCTGTGCTCCTTACTGCCTACATGCTGTGCTGCGGCTGTGCATTAATGCACGGGTATTTATTGGTCAAATTATCAACCACATTATGCCAATTTCCAATACAGCCAATTTTCTTTATATTGGTACTGATCTGATATTGGACCAATGCACGGTGCACCTTTAGTCATAAGATAATGAAAGAAAGAGTAATTCTATATGGAAGTAGAGTCCTATAGTAGTCCTAATGAAAGAAAGAATAGTCCTATATTCTTCCATACAGGAAGAATAGTCCTATATGAAAGGCAATAGAGACAAAACAGAACATAATTTTATCTGAGGAGGATGGTGTCAGACTCATTTAATATCCTACTTTGGTAAGATGGGACTTTTTCAATATGGAATGGATTTTGTAAAAAAAAAAATAAATAATTCTCCTTATTCAATAGTTAAGTAGGGCCTAAATTATATGGAAAGAACTTGTTTCTGCCAAAAAACAAAGAACAAAAAGATAATTCTGTACCAGTTTCAGGATTTTCTGAATTGAAAATTTTATATTGGCTACATTTATTATTGTTTCCTGTTTTGGCTTTCATAGCTCGATTTGGCTTTTCCTCCCTCCCACTCTTCATGTTAAAATTAAACTGATTTAACTTTGGTTTTGCATTGTTTGCAAGTAACTGGACATTGTAACTTATTGCATGGAGTCTGACTTACTACTAAGGAGAAGGGTAATGATAGTCTACGTCTGTGTGTCTGTAACCTGCATCTACCCACCGTGGCTGGCAGAAAAAGAATTTTCAGTTTGGGGAGAGTGGTCTTAAACTTACATAGCCAGCAACCAGTTTCCTTATTGGAAGAGTATCCTGATATTTTAATAACTAAAAACATATGTAAGCTGTCATTTAGGCATTTATATTTTTATTTTGCGGTAGCTGTCCTTAGCAGCTTTGACTTCTGTCCCTTTTTATATTTGGATCATGTTTTGTAAGCTCTTTTTTGCACATGTAGGAGCTATAGATTTCACTCTTAAATATAAAGCTTGCATTCTGAAGCACAGCTCTGTTTCAGAGTCTGCAGCTACAGAATACACGGGACTGAAGAACTTCAACCAAACATTGTACAGTTTCAAATATTTAAACATAATATCCTATCCATGTGATTACAAAATGAAATAATCTATGTATTGTGTGTTCTAGGTGGTGGAACTGCTAGCATTCCTGGAATTGAGAGGATGGCACCTGGCATTGATCGCATGGGCTCAGGGATAGAAAGAATACCTTCTGGGATGGGGCATGGGATGGAGAGAGTGGGGTCTGAAATGGACAGAATGGGTCTTGTTTTGGATCGCATGAGTTCTAATGTAGATCGTATGGGTTCAGGAATTGATCGAATGGCCCCTCTGGGCATAGATCACATTGCTCCCAATATTGATAGGATGGGTCCAGCTATTGAGAGAATGGGTTCAGGAATAGAAAGAATGGGTTCAGGAATAGGTTTTGGGATTGATAGAATGGGTACTGCTATTGATCGTGTTGGTACAACTATGGACAGGATGGGATCAGGTGTAGAACCCATGCGAACTGGCATGGATAGGATGGGTCTAAGTATGGATCGTATGGTACCTGCAGGAATGGGGACTGGAATGGGTCAAGTCCTAGATAGGATGCCAGCTGGATTGGATCGCATAGGAGCTACTCCTATGGAAAGAATAGGATTAGATCGTATGGCTGCAGCTCCTATGGACAGAATGGGATTAGATCGCATGGGTGCTACAAATATGGAAAGAATGGGGCCTGCTATGGGACAGGGAATGGGAGCAGGTATAGATCGAATGGGACTTGCAATGGGAAGCAATTTTGAAAGAACAATGGATATGGATCGTGGAAACTTCGCAGGCAATTTTGCAGGCTCTCTTGGAGGAACTGGAGGACCCGCAGCTGGCGTAGCCAGAAAAGCCTGTCAAATATTTGTGAGAAACGTGAGTAACACTTCATTGTTTGTCTTCAGTCCAGAAAGCTGTTATGGCTTAACATTAAATACTAGTTTCACTGCACATTTTGATAACCACATGTAGAATGTTTATGGGGCATTTGTAATGTCTAATTTGTTTAAAGCATCACAGTGAAAAGTTATGCAGACCCTACGAATCTAAGCCAGTTTTCCAGAGTCTATTGGTTTCCATTATCTTTCTAATTCAGGGTGCTGCTCTTTATCTACAAAGTCCTGCTCCGCTAAGGGACCACTATATTATGTTTCATTGTAATTCTTAATGTTAGCCAAGAGCAGCCTCCTGCAGCTGTCATCTGTGGGCTAGGTTCACTTGGCAAAAATGCATAGGGCCATAGACAGGTAGGACAAAAGTGGACCCAAAAAGTCATCTAGTCCAGCGCCCTGCTTGGGGCAGGATTAGCACCACCTAAAGCATCCCAACCAAATGTCTGTTCAACCTGCTGTTGAAATTTTCCAGGGATAGAAGTTCCACAACTTCAGTCTGTAGCCTGTTCCAATGCTTCAGTTACCTCTCCCCAATCACCCAGTCAGAAAATTCCTCCTAATTCTCAACCTAAACTTTCTCTGCTGTAGCTTTAAGCTGTTGCTCCTAGTGCTGTCCCTTATGGCCATGGGAAAAAAATCCCATCTCTAAATCTCCATATTAAGTATTTGAAGACTACTCATTGAGCACAGTGGTCCAACCAGTTGTATACCCATCTTAAAATACTTTCACCTAGTTTGTGTTTCCTTACTTTGTTAATGAGAATGTTGTGCAAGACTGCCAGAAGCTGAGATGCATCACATCCACTGCTCTCTTCCCTGTGCACATCACCCTTTTCCCATGGCTCCATTCCTGGTACCTAGAAGGAGTTAAGCCAGGTAAAAACGTGCAGGAGTTCAGTCTCTTGGGAAAAACTCTTCCAGGAACTTTTCTACTGTTTTTTTTGCCAAGTCACTTTTTTTGTTGTTTTTCCTGGAGAGGCCATTTTTTCCTCCAGGAGAAAAAGCTTGAATGTCAGCACATTTCTGTTTTCTACCTAGAGTGGTGATTTTTTTTTTTTAATCCATTAAATATTTCAGCCTTCTCTGTATCTATTTTATGCCTTCTGTATTCTATAAGGGACCTATGGCTTCTTTGGTCTCTCTTAATTTTACAGCATCCCTTTTAATTGTCTTTTATGTCCCTTGCCTGTTGCATCTTAAATTGTGCCTACAACTTCCTAATTTTCTCCCTGCACACACAGTGCTCTTCCCTGACAATAAAAACTAAAACTTGGTTGTGTTAGATTCTTTTTTGAGTTTCAGCTTGCTGAAGAGGTTGCTGTCTAGCCAGGCTGGTCTCTTATTACACTTCCCATTCTTCCATCACATAAGGATAGTGAGTTCTTGTGCTGTTAATACAGCTTCTTTAAAGTAAAGCCAGATGCCTTAGACTGCTTTTCTCCTCAGACTTGGCTCCCTGGAGATCCTGCCCATCAGATCCCAGAGTTTCTTGAAGTCTGCTTTTCTGAACTCCAGTGTCGTTATTCTGCAGCTCTTTTTCCTTCTTCCCCTTATGCCTCTTGATCTATTGTCATTTTGTAACTACTGTCACCCAAGTTACTTTCCACCTTCACATTTATAACGAATTCCTCTGTTTGTGAGCAGCAAGTGGAAGAGCTCCTCCTCCCCGCCATTTGGCTTCTGTACCATCTGTATCAAAAAGTTAACCCCAGCATACTCTCCCTCAGCAAGAATTTGTTGGACTAATTGTGCACAGCTGTCCTAGCAAATGTCCCAATAATTAAAGTCCCCTGTGAGAACCAGATCCTGTGGATTTTTGTTGTGTTTTTTTTGGAAAGCGTTTCAGTTGTTTAAAGGCCTCATCCACCTCTTCCTCCTGGTTTGGTGGGCTATAGCAGGAGACTACAGTGGTTTCCTTTTTGCTGCTCTCACCTCTGATATTTACTCAACCTTTCATCAGGCCTACCTTCCTCTTCATATTGCACTTCAGAATATATACATCTCCTTTATATAAAAGGGAAGAGCTCCTTTTTTTCTCTGCCTGTCCTTCTTGAGCAAGTTACATCCATCCACAACAGTATTAAATCATGCGAACTATCCTGCCACATCTCTGAATTCCTAACTGCATCTCAGTTCCTTGATTGTACCTCCAGTTCATCCTGTTTGTTTCCCATGCTTCTTAAATGAAACATTTATGTACCTACACATCTAAATGATTTGTCTTGTCTTCTCTCTGGGAACATTGCTAAGGATTCATAGATTTCATAGACATTAGGGCTGGAAGGGACCTTGCAAGATCATTGGGTCCAGCCCTCTGCCCAAGGGGTAGGAAGTCAGCAGAGGTCGGCTGATCCTAGCAAGACCGGCATCCAAGTGTTTCTTGAAAGTGTCCAGTGTAGATGCTTGTACCACCTCTAGGGGGAGTCTGTTCCAGGCCCTGGGGACTCCGATGGTAAAGAAGTTTTTCCTGATGTCCAGCCTAAAATGGTCTTCCAGGGGTTTGTGACCGCTGGACCTTGTCTTCCCTTTGGATGACCTGATGAACAAGACATTTTCCCAGTTCCTTATGCACACCCCTTATGTGCTTGTGCCCGCAAGTCACTTCTGAGCCTGTGTTTTTCCAGGCTGAAGAATCACATCTCTCTCAGCCTGTCCTCATAAGGCCTGTTGTCTTGTCCTCTAATCATGCATGTGGCTCTCCTCTGGCCACTCTCAAATTTCTCCACATCCTTTCTGAATTGCAGAACCCAGAACTGGACACAGTATTCCAGCTGCAGCATCACCAAGGCAGAGTGAAGTGGGAGGATGACTTCCTGGGCCTTGCTTGAGATGCAGCGGTAGATGCAAACCAGCATTTTGTTTGCTTTGCTGGCTGCAGCATTGCACTGGTGACTCATGTTCATCTTGTGGTCAGTCATGACCCCCAGGTCTCTTTCAGTTATGGTGCTAGCGAGTGTAGCACTGCCGAGCCTGTAAGTATGATGTGGGTTTTTTCTCCTGAAATGGAGCATCTTTCATTTCTCTATGTTGAATGCCATCAGGTTTTGATCTTCCCACTTTGTGGCCTGCTGAGGTCAGCCTGAATCGCCAACCTATCCTCTAGTGTGACCACACTTTCCCATAACTTGTGTTGTTAGCAAACTTGGCTGATTCGCTTCTGACACCAGAGTCCAAATCATTTATGAATACCTTAAAGAGTACAGGTCTGAGTATGGAGCCCTGGGGCACACCACTGGTCACCATGCGCCACATTGATTCGGTTCCATTGACTCTCGCTCTCTGGGTCCAACCACAGAGCCAGTTCCCCAGCCATCGGACCATAAGGTTGTTGAGGCCACAGTTCCCCAATTTTACCGTGAGGACATAATGGGATGCCAAGTCAAAGGCTTTTTTTAAAGTCAAAATATATGTGATATAATATATCAATGTCTTGTCCTTTGTCCAGGTGATATCATCTGGTCATAGAAGGAAATGAGATTGGTCAGGCTTCTGCTATTGTATCCCCTTACTAATTTTTTTTCTCCAGGTTTCCTAGCACTTTACTTGCCTCTGGGCTTTTGTCTCCATCCTCTGTTGAACCTAGTTTAAAGCTTTCCTCATAGATTAGCAAATCTATACATGATGACACTCTGCCCTGTCTTTGTCAGTTGGACCCCATATCTTCCCAGTATTCCTTCCTGGAACATCACCCCATAATCGAAGAAGCGAAAGCACAGGTGGTGACACCATATATGCAGATATATGTTGATCTTTTGGATGCATCTGCTCCTAACTAGCCTGGGCCTTTACTTTTGACTGGAAAGATCAGTGAGACTACTAGCTTTGGCCCTGTCCCCTTGGAACTGGAGCCACTTAGCCACTTTTGATATGTTCAAGGTGGCCCTTGACAGCATTGTTAGTGCGTACATGAATGAGTAGCGTGGGATGGTGGTCAGAGGGCTGGATAAGTCTTCGCTACCTTTCTGTGACATCTCAGATTCATGTTCCTGGCAAGCAGCATACCTCCCATTTGTCAGCCTTCCTGTTGGCTCGGATGCCTGCATGTACTGCAGGGGGGATTGCCAACAACTACCATCCTGTGCTTCTTGGCAACAGTGGTCTTCATCCTCCCACTCCTAGGGGTACATGGCTTTGGCTTTTCCTGCCACTGGAGTGGCTCCTTTCCATCCAGTGCTAGGGTTTCATATCTGTTCTCCAGCTGGACAGCCACAAGGTCAAAAGAGGAGGGCTGTCTGTTGCCAGAGGTGACAAGCTGCCAGCTTCTATCTTCTGGAGTATCTTTGCTTTCTGTGTCTTCCAGTGCCCTTTCTGGCAGCCCTTCTTTCATTGTCTTCTGTGACTGCCTCCCTTCCACAATGCTGGTGGCCTCTTTTGCACATTGAATTGCTGAAGGCCTTGTGTTTGCATGCACGTGCTCTTGCATCCCCCCTACCAGATTTCTCAGAGAATTTATCAAGAGGCATCTCTTGCATCACAGGCACTCTCCTGGCTCTCCCTGGCAGGGATATGCAAGCCACAGTCCCTGCAAAGCCATGTCAGAACCTGGGAGGAAGCCTTAGTGGTCAGTGGCTGTGCCTAGACTGAATCTGCACAAGTGCAGGTAGAGGAGGAGCTGCTAGGCTTTGGCATTGCATAGTCTTCCAGCCATCCTTTTGATTCTCTGCTAGCTCCTTCCTCTGCTGCTGCAACTTTCTGAAGAAATCTCTGTTCCTCTTCTTTCTTCCTTCCACTGAGCAAGCTTAGAACAAAGTGTCTAGGTAACTCGCCATTCAGCTCTTCTTGTTTGCTGGTCCTGGTATCCCTTGGTCATTGTTGGCAGTACCTTCCCCCTCATGACTGTCAAGAGCCCAAGCCTGGACATCTTTTGGGAGGAGCATAATACCATATTTGGGTAGGATTAAATATTGGGATGTTGTCTAGGAAATTGTTTTATCACTTATTTTATCTGTCATTTATCACCTGTTTTAACTGTAAGCTGCCTTGAACTGTCTTGGGGGAGGGTGGCATGGAAATAAAATAAATAAGCAAATTTTGATTCGGGAGAAATACTCTGCAGCTAAGTGCAGGTAGTGATAAGTTGTGCGGGGGGCGGGGGGCAGGAAGGGGTGTGCACATGCATCCATGTATGTACATCTTGGGACAGCACCATGTAGTGAATGTTGAGGATTAGATTAACAGTGCAGAATTGCTGAGTAGATTCGGTCATGACTGGCTGTTGTTTTATTGTCTCTAGCTCCCTTTTGATTTCACATGGAAAATGCTGAAAGACAAATTTAACGAGTGTGGTAAGTTACTTTGCATCACTAGAGACCTTCCAAAATTAATATACTCATTGCATATTTTCCTGAATTATAACCTGAACAGCACCTTTGCCTTTTCCTGCCAGATGCAGTAAAATAGCACTCAAATCTAGGAAATGACTGATAGCTAGCACAAGTTTAGGTTTTTGAATAAGTAGTGTTGCATATCTTGTATATTGCAATATAATATTCAATTCTGATTTCTCCTTTGCTGCAAGTAGTAGTCTTTAACAAAAATACTATAATGCCATACTGGGAGCCATGGGTATATCAGGCTTTTTGAAACTAAATAAGCATGTTTTATCCAAGTCACCTTTTAATGGAAAAAGGTAAAGGGACATATTAGCAGTAAACCATGCAAGGAATACAAAAAAAAAAAAAAAAAAAAAAAAAAAGATTTCTTAACCTTGTAGAACACGATACCAAAATTCACATTTCTGATTGGATAGATTAATACGTACACACTAACGATTTTTCTCATTTAAACTGTAGAAATTGTGCCAAATGCGTTCTGTACAAGATGAAGGGAGTCCAATCAGATTAAGCTGAAATATTTAAATGATTTTCAGAAACATAATACCAAAGCAAAAGGAGGTAGTTGAGAATTTGATCTCTTTTAATACCAGCACCAGGATGGGGAGAAAAAAGGAAGTAGACTGAAATAAGTCTGGGTAGAGATCATAACTGTACTCCTGTTTTTTGAGACTAGATTACAGGAGTTTCCGAATGTCCTTTTTCTAACATCATGTTACGAGTATAGAAAAGACTGAGAACTGCTCAAGTAAATATTTATGCCACCCATAGAAACAATTATTTTAAAACCATTTGTGTCATTGACTTATTTTTCTAAGCTATGTTTAAAGGATTTGTTGATGCAGATTAGTTTGTCTGGACCTATTGCATTACATATGAAGTGGGTGATGCATTCTGCTAAAGGGTTAAACTTATTGGTGGCTGCCTTTTCACTTTCCAAAGAGAAACAATATAATATGCAAGAGGCAGCATCACTTTGCTTTTCCAGTTGATCTCAAATTTTAATTTATTTTAAATGGCGGCAAGGAACATTCAGGGCTTTATGGGCATACTGTTGCCTGTGAACCTTTGGATGGAAATTGTCCAATAAGGAGTTGCATTTGTGATACTTTATCTTGACTTTTGTAAAATAAGCCTCAGATGCTGGATTTCCTGTTTATTCTAACAGTGAAATAAGTTATCTCAATTCATTATTCATGATCTTGGTTATCGCTAGAAAATAACTAAAGGCATCAACTATCACCCCTTCCTGTTAATTCTTTAAAAATGGCAGCAAGTAACTGATCCTTTAAAATAGCAGGTTAATCTGTAGCTTTGCAAAACTGAGAAATACTTGTTTCTCTTTAACAGTTTCTCATCAGTAACTTTAAATGGGGCAAATTTTAAATGAAAAAAACCACTTAACTGATCAGTGACTTGATTGCAACTGAATATTCCTGCTGCATTAGGTTCCAAAAACATAAGAGGATCTGCTTTTTTTTTTTTTTTTTTAAATACACATGTTCTTATCTGTATCTGAAAACTAGCTTTTATGGTTATGAGATCCCTTGATGGTGGAACTCTGTTGGATATTGCATTCTGCAATTTTTTTCCATTAAACAGGTCATGTGCTGTATGCTGACATCAAGATGGAAAATGGGAAGTCCAAAGGGTGTGGTGTGGTTAGATTTGAGTCCCCAGAAGTAGCTGAAAGAGCCTGCAGGATGATGAATGGGATACAGCTTCGTGGCAGGGAGATTGATGTGCGAATTGATAGAAATGCTTAAATAGTTGCCTTTTAAAATATGGATACCAGATCCTCTGACCTTGTATTTTTCTTGTTAACCATTTTAATTTGACTGGATGTAAAAATGTTAAACAATTCAGTTGCTTTCTGGAGTAATTTTAATTACTTTTTTAACAAATGGATCTCCATTTTACTGTTTTTTGCATTGAAACTGCAATGTGCACAATCCTTTTTTTGTAGTTGTGGCATCTTGTTGACATTACAGATGTATACAGTATGACTTTGATAATAAATGCAAGTTACTGAAAATTCTTGATTGTGAATTCATCCATAATTAACAATCTTATTTACAAATTTCTGTAAACAGCCAATAGTTTGTGCTTTCACAGATATCTGAAAATAGGTAAGTACATCAACCTGTCTTAACGTTTTCAAAGCAGTAGAACTATTGTGTGTCACATTTTAAGATATTACTGTGTTGTGTGCAATGGCATCAGCACTTGAGTATTTTATGGATCATTGAAAATTCTCTCCAAACCTTAGTGGATTCCTCCTCTGGTCCATGCTTCTGATGTGGGGACTCATTGGAGATTTTCATACTTTCAAGAAAAAAAAATGTTGGGCTAAACTTTAGAGTATGGAACTGAATTTCTAGGCATTCCCTAGTTTTATTTAAAGGATCCTTGAACAAATGTTTTGCTGCATCAAGCAACCCTCCAAACCGTACCCAGAGCAGAAGGCTTTCCTGTCTGAAGTATTGACAATACAATGGGACTGCAGTTGAGCTGAAACTAGGAAGAGGCTGTCTCCCATTGAAAGGTGACACAACCCCTTAGAGATGCTACATTGTTGCACAACTAAGATGAGTTTTGTGTGTTAAATCATAATGTGCCAGACATCAAGGCAATGGATTCCTTGATAAAAATGGCAAATCAACCTCAAAGAAGCTACATAGTGGAACTGTTTGGGGTTTTTTGTTTTGTTTTGTTTTTTAAAGAAAAACAAAAAACATCTGACATGACTCTTTCCCCCAACCCCCACCATCCCACAGTGCTCTCCACTCCCCAGTCCCACTGGGGAGGAGGGAGGGAAAGCAGTTGGCTCCCTGGAAGTCTGCTCCAGGGTGAGCTGTCAAAGAGGCTTGTTTTAAACCCCTGTCTTCCTCCTCCTCCCCCACTGCTGCCAGGTGGCAATGGGGAAAGGACAGCTGTAGTAATGGCAGGAGCTTATCAGAGGGCAGATCCCTCTTGGTAAACCTGTACCATCTGCTGGGCTGTGTGCCACTACTTCAAAGAGGCTGGGTGGCCTTTTTTGAGTCCTGAGGACAGGGACAGCCCCCTGGCTGATGGATGCTTTTGCACTCCAGCTAGGGGGCTTTTAATGTGCACGTAGATGGTTGTGGGGTTTTTTGTAGTGCTACAAATTATGCAGGTCTAAGAAATTCCTGGCTAGTTGCCTGGATATCCAAGCAGCTGGTTGTTGAGTTAACCACCTAATTTAGGTGCCAGTTGCAAGATCAGTCACCCTACAGAAGGGGTTGAATGGATGGATAGCTGTTGATATTCCTGCAGTAAGAAGAGCCTGAGCTTTGTCAGAAGCCTCCATGCAGTGGCAGGGTAGAGAAAATATGCAGAGTGGAAGTCTGACCTACTTTATACTATAGAAAAAATGTTTTCATTTTATAACAAAGCTAGAGAGAGGGAATTGTGTTAGTTTGAAGTCAGACAGTAAAACTAGTGAAAGCACTTTGTTCTGTATTCATTTAACTTTAGTCATTTTTGGCTGTCTCTCAACGTACACTGCTTGTCACTTTCTTTCAGGACTTGTAGGCTGACTTTTGTTCCTTTTAAGATCCTTGGAGATCAATACTTTTGCTCATTGCGTTGCCAGTTGGTACTGTCAGTGACAACTACCAGATTTACTAGAATCCAACATGGAGGGGGTGGGGGCCAGGCTCTGTCTGAACACTCCCTATTTACTGGAGGACTATTATCTTCCTATCAAGGGACTGCCACCAACAACTTGAAAATAGGGAGAAAGTTGGCGGTGGGGAGGACCAGGACAGTTTGCTTTTAGGAAAGCAAGCTCTTCAAAAACTAAATGCTG
>JAGPOW010001806.1:863007-885462 GCA_030014935.1 Caiman crocodilus | reverse complement strand
AGAGCAGATTTAGACTGGACATTAGGAAGAACTTCTTCACAGTTCGAGTGGCCAAAGTCTGGAACAGGCTCCCAAGGGAGGTGGTGCTCTCCCCTACCCTGGGGGTCATCAAGAGGAGGTTAGATAGACATCTAGCTGGGGTCATCTGAACCCAGCACTCTTTCCTGCCTGTGCAGGGGGTCGGACTCGATGATCTATTGAGGTCCCTTTTGACCCTAGCATCTGTGTATCTATGAATCTGTGAATCTCAAAAGTGTTGCAAATTCTCACAAACAGTTTCTCTCTCATGGCTCTGAAAGCCCTGTTACTGCATGCAGGGGAAAGGCTGCAGTTGGCAGCCAGCATGTAGTCTCAGAGTCATCACTGCCTACAGCCAGGGCCTTGCAGATGTGCCATCTCCACCACAGGCAGATCCAGGACTGCACCGTCTTCCTGAACCAGCTGGTGATGGCAATGGACGACCATCTGGAGGACACATAAACTTGGTGGGTGAAGGATGTGGCCCACAAGGATGTACAGGACCGGGCAGATCAGAAGTTCCTGGTGAAGCTCCTGGCCCTGAAGAATGAGTGGATGCTCTGCAGGAGCAGACCACGGTTCTGGGCAGGGCAGTGCAGGCTATGGATGATGACTGCCAGGTGCTGGACAATGTCTTGGCCCTGGCAGTCACCTTCATGATGCCTGTTGCCTGGCCCCCAACCTTAGCCCTGCCTGCCCTGGCAGCCACCTGCTGCCCAGCAGCAGGCCCTATCCTGGGCCTAGGCTGAAGTCCAGCACCTCCTCCGACAACCAGGAGCCCTTGCCCCAGCCCTTGCTCTGGGTCCCCTGCCACCCAGCCTGCCCAGGCCTGCTGCTCACTCTGGATCCACACGGGCATGGAACTGGAGGTGCCTGCAGCAGGGCGAGTACTGCACACTAGCCCTGCTGGCCCTGCACACCAGCTGCTAGATAGGGAGTTGCCCACATGGGGAGACCACTGGCAACCATCACCCCTGGGTAAGCCACCCACCCACTGGACTCTGTGGCATGTACACCCTCAGAGGAACAGCCAGAGCCCAGGGTGTTGTCTGTCTGTCCCGAGACTCTGCCTCCTAGATGTCCCCATCCCATGCCCCCCCCCCCCCCTCCACTCCAGGACAGCACACAAAACATATGTAAATTGTTTGCACTGAGCAGAGAGTTTTTTATTGTTGGTAGGTGGGATGTATGAGGTGGGTGGTGGAGGGGTTCTGTTGTCAGCAGGAGGAGGAAGGGGTTTGTTGGGGAGCGAGGGTCTCTGATGTGAGGGGGCTGAAAATGTGGTCTTCTGAGCCGTGTCTTCAGTGAGCATGGTGCTGGGGTGGGGGAGGGAATATATGGGGGAGGGGGCTGGGAGGTCCATGGGCAGCTCTCCAGATGGACTACAGCAGAGAGTGCAGAAGGAGGTGGTCAGTAAGTGCCTCTTGCAGCCGGTGTCCTGGCCCCCAGGGGTGGGTGTGCAGTTTGCCTGGAGCCACAGCAAGAGGGGGCAGGCACCACTGTCGCTGTCACTGCAGGTGGTGCTAATGCTGCCAGGTGTTCTCCCGCCATCATGCTTCCTCTGCTCAGGCCTTGTGGAAGAGCTCCCCCCGGGCCTCAGATGCTATGCAGGATGCAGGCTGTGATGATGACCCAGGGGAGGTTGTCCTTGGCAGGCTCGAGTGGGCGGTGATTGTGCACCAGTGATCCTTAAGGCAGCCAAAGGCGCACACCAGGTCATGGGTCCAGCCCAGGCACAGGTTGAAGTGGGTCTGATGTGGGTTCACCTGGTTGGTGTAGGGCTGCATGAGCCGGGGCAGGAGCAGGTAGGCAGGGTCCCCGATGAGGAGGGCCAGGATCACCATGGTGGCCAGCTGCAGGTCTGGCACCCCTGGTGCGAAGTGGCTGCTTTCCACCAGGACTGGCAGGGCAGAGTAAAAGAACATGTAGGCATTGTGGGCACTGCCCGCCCAGCCAGCACTTACATTTGTGAGGTGCCATGGTGGTCCACGATGGTCTGCAGCAAAACTGATTGAAAGCCCCTCTCACTGTAGTAGGAGCTGTCACTGTGGGGTGGGCAGGTGATGAGGATGTGGGTCCCTGATGCACTGGGGGGAGCCCAGGGCACATAGACCTGCCACCACCACCAGGGGGTCATGCACCTAGAGCATGGTGTGCCCCAACATGTCCTGGAGGGCACCTCACACCTTCAGGATGCCTCCCCAGCAGTGGCCTTTTCTACCCCAAAGAGATGGCCCACATCTGGCCAGCTTGAGCAGGGTGAGAGCTAGCAGGGTGTCTACATGTTAGTCTCTTGCCACTCCACGTGTGGCTAGAGCTGCTCCACAAGGTCCCAGAAGGTCGCCCAGGTCACCCAGAATGCCTTCAGTCACTGCATGTCATCCCAGGTCTGCTGGATGATGTGCAGCTACCAGTGCTGGGCCCAGGAGGGTGAGGACAGTCCTGGTGGTGGTGTCCAGCAGCCCCTCATTGGTGTCCCTAGTGGGGTCTGACCAACTGGATGGGGTCTAAGTGGCAGTTGTGCAGTGGCCCTGGGATGGCACGCTGTGGCCAGGCAGGTGGTTGCTGTGTGTGGGGAAGTTGGGAAAGCCCAGATGGCTGTGGGCCAACCTGTGGCCAGTATGGTGGGTCAGCATGGTGACCAGCAGGAGGCCAGGGTGGTGAGGAGAGAGCTGTCACTTGCTGCCCATGTATTATGCCCCGGCCAGGGAAGTGGCTGCCCATAGAAGAAAAGCCATCCTCTTTCTATGAAAGATGGTTGCTGGCAGCTGCCGCCAGAGCCTCAAGACTCCCTGGCGGCAGCAGGGGCCCATTGCAGGAGCAACGGGAGCAGCAGTTTGGTGCTAAGAGCAACGAATCTGCTGGCATGTTCCTGCACGTGTAGATGCCTGCCGGGGAGCAACTACTTGCAAGTAAACTGATCTCAGATCAAATGCACATGTAGATGCACCCTGTTTGCAGGACACTGCCAGCAGAGGATGGTAGTGAACAGTCTGTCTGCACAGCACAACGCAGTGGGATGTAGAAGCATTTGAGCTAGCTCTGAATGAGCTAGGAATGTGAGCATGGCACTGAGAACTAGGATATATTGCTGTGGACAGACAGCTTTGTTATTATGGTCACACTGCATCCAGTACCCAGGCTGGCTCGATCAGAACCAGCGCAGGTACCACTGCATGGCACCGCATTGTGCCATCTAGATCACCCCTGTAACAAGTGGCCATCTTGGGACCAGTCACTACATTGGCCCGCCCACCTGTCTAGGCCAGTCTGCCCTCCTGCCTTGCCTTTGTTGTAACCAAGATTGTTCCTAGGCGGGAGGCAGCCCATTTAATTGCCCTGATCTCACAAGTGAACTTCATGGCTCCAAACCTCACCTCTGTGTCCCATGCCTTGCAGATGACATCGAAATCCACTGTTACCAAACTTGGCCTCACTCAGCTCAAACTTAGCCTCAGTGGGGGGTTCATGAGGCCTTTTCCCATGCCCCCACATTGGGGCTTCAATACCCTGCCCTTCACTGGGGTCTCAACACCCAGCCCCCTCACTGGGCTTCTACCCTGCCTTTCACTCGGCTGCTGGGCCTCAGGCCCCTTGGACCTCAGGCCTCTCAGTGGGCCTGGACCCAGTCTCAGGCCCCCTTCTCTCAGCCTGGACCCTGCCTCAGGCCCCACTCAGTGGGTCTTGGCCCTTTGCTCTTCTGCCAGGGTGTGCTTCCCTAGCTTTTCCCCTCCATGGGGTCACCTGCAAGGCAGCAGGGGCTGAGGCTTTCTGGTATCCCATCCTCGCCTTTCACTGGGGAGGCGCAGGTGTGGCATTTCCTGGAGACTGCCCTGCCCCCGGCAGCCCCACCACACCATGCACCCCACTGGGGTGCAGTTTCAGGTCCCAGGACCTGGACCCTCCTCCATCCCCATAGCTCCTACCCTTAACCGCCAAGATGTTCTGGGAGCAGCAGATCTCCGACTGGGCATTGTCCGTCCTTTTACTCCCTGCAGCAGCTCCCAGCTCTTCTCTCAGGGCCTAGCTTTATACCCAAGCTCCCTAGCATCTCCACCAATCAGGCAGCCTCCTGACTACCATGTGACTGCCTGAGTGGGTCTGCTCCCACCTGCAGGCTGCTTACCACCTGCTTAAACCCCTTAAAGTGGCAGGCGCAATCTGCGCTCTGCCACAGCCCCCCACAACTTTTTGACATTGAGTGGCACCTCATTGAAAGCCTACATTTTTGTTTACAGCGCTTACTGCCTCATGCCTCGTGGCACTGTAAAAGCCTCTCACAAGGTGGCAGGGTGGGCAGGACACGCGAGAGCATAGTGAGGGCTGGCACGTGGTGTTTGGCGTGGGCCATTAGACCCCTGAAGGAGGGAGCTCTCCCTGCTGGAGGAGGAAGGGGGTAACAATGACTGCTTGTGCAGAGGCTGCTTCCAGGTGAGGGCAGCAGGGGCAGAACCTGTCCCTGCTCTTTCCTTTGCTTGGCTTCTTCCTGTCTCCATCTTTACCAGGGGGGACCAGTGTGGCCCCTGCCACTGCAGCTGCTCTCTTGGGGACTTGAATGCTGGCACCCAGAGCCCTTCCCACCAGCTTCAGGGGCTTGGGAGAAAGGATGGAGCAGCCCTATGGCTTACAGGGGCTGGGCTGTGGCACCCTTCTAAGGAGCTCGCAGCACCGACACTGCTCTAGGTCAACCCTGGGTGCAAAATATGCTTGTGGCAGTGATCCTGGTGGGTGTTTGCAGCTTCGGCCTTCCAGCAGCACTAGCTTCCAAGCCCTGCTATTCTGCACAGCATGTGGAAAATGAGCCCTCCCGGGCTCCCAGTGTGTTTACAGCTCCACTTTTATAGTGGCAATTTACAGGGGTGGATTAAGCAGCCTTTCAGGCATATTAAAAATGACTTGGAACTACTGCTAATATCATTGAAATTTGGGAGATTGATGGCAAAGGACATTCAAGTACTGGGATGGGTGTGAATGAAAGCAGTTTGTGAGGGGCAGGACGACTCGTCCCCTCTGCCCGGAGCTTTTCTCCCAGCAAATTTGCTCAGATTGCCAGCTGTGCCTGCAGCTGCCCACAAAGGCCCATCTCAGGGTTATTTCCATGGCAGGGCTATAAAGGAGATATAAATATGCACTCCCCTAGAGCCATACAGAAATGTAGGCTGACTCATTTGAAGGATTAGCCAAAAAACTGAAAAGCAAGCTCATTATTTTGGGGAAGTCAATGATTTTATGGTCAATTGTAAAAGACCTAACAAACAGAAACACAGCACTGGAGCCAGCTGGGAAATTTATTTTCTGATAAAATATTTATGTAATTTCCATTTTTATCAGAGAACGTTTTCCGTGGAAGAAGTTGATCTTTCCTTTAAAAAAAAAAAAAAATAGAAGCGCAAAATTGGAAAATGTTGGCTAAAAACTGAAAAAGTATTTGTTGAAAATAGAAAACCTGTTGGCATCCTTTTGACGTCTTCAGGTTGGCCGTGAAAAGTTGGAATACAGGTTTCCCTCAATGCATGCGGGTTCTTTATATGCAAATTCACTCTTACACGATGAGCCGTAATTCATTATATGCGAGGTAAATTCGCTTTTCTGCAATCGGCATGTACGCGCCCTCGCCCAAGCAGGTACGTCTGCGGGGAGGGGAAAGGGCGGTTGCCCCACTCGCCCCAGCCCGGGCTGTGCCGTGCCGTGCCGTGGTGCAGGCAGCTGGTGTCGGCTGCTCCCGGGGCCGTTGCAGCTGGGTGGGGTGAGCGCAGATGTGATATAAAACCCCGGCCCACAAAATAGCTGACTGGAATTTTAGAAGTAGCCTAAGGGAGTTTAGGGGCCCTGTTTGCATGGTGCTTGTGTCCATGACCTGTGAATGCACAGGTTTCTTCCTCTGTGAGCCAGGACAAAGTTTCATTTCTCTGGATTTCATAGTCCAGGGGTGCTCAATCCTTGGCTCAAGGGCCAGATCTGGCCTCCAATGCTTTAACATTTGGCATCTGTGGGCAACTCCATGGGCTATGGCCCTGCGTGCTAGATGCAGCGTGGTGTGAGGCCCCATCCTGATGAGCAGGGACCAGGTGAGAGCAGCATGGGGCCCCACATCCTAATCCCAGCTGTACAGGGGCAGTTCCTGAGTTCGATCCCATCTGGAAGAGGTAGCATGAGGCCTTCAGAGTCTTATCCTGGTTAGGCAGAGACAGCATAGGGCCCCTGGGCCTGATCCTGGTGAGAGGGGTGGTATGGGTCCCAATCTGGCCAGCACCATTCAACTGGCCCATGAGGCCAAACCTGTGAGCATCACTGCTATAGGCCACGTAGGGCAGGGGTCGGCAACCTTGTACAGTGGCAGGCCACTGCTCGTGTCCCGGCTGCTGGTTCCTCCCCCATGCTGTGGGCTGCCATTTCGCTGCCACCTGCTGCTGCCTCCACTGTGCGCCATTGCCTCTGCCATGTACCACTTCTTCCTGCCCCCCATGGCACCAGGAAGGGGTCAATTCAACAGTGAAGATGAGCTGGGTGTGTACTGTGCAGTGCTGGAGGGGGCGTGTTACCCAAACCCAGGTACCATTCAGTCTCTTGAGCGACAAGACAACAGCCCATCTGTGAGCAGGACTCTTTTGCAAGCCTAGACACAGTATTCAAAGACACTTACAGTTCCCTTACGGTGTGATGACCCTGTGTGTACACCAAGTCAAGATGCAATCACACCTCCCAATGATCCTCCATTCCCTCTTAGCAGGTAAAGCATTACTACCTCCTAAATCAGAAAACGAGGCAAGACACAGGTCTATAACACAACTTTTTTATTTATTACACCCCCAGCATAAGAATAAGCACCTGTCTCTGCCTATCTTGCTGCTTGCAACAGCACAATACAAAGTCTCACCTACACTAGCTGAGACAGATGCAGGAGGGAGGAGGGAGCTAGTACCTAGGCTGGCAGGAGGTTGCCTTGACTTTGCAAAGGCCTTCCCAAAAATTTCCCCTGTTCACACCCACTATTTATATGTGGGTTATTTAAATACATATGCTGATTGGCGTTATTCAAATTTCTTTGTTTCATTTCAATTTTGGGAACTGGACTGAACCAGTTTTCCTGTGGACTTGGAAGATGCCAGTTAGCTAGGGTCTGTGTCCTTGAGAAAAGCCCAGTTGTGGGTGGGAGGATTTCTTCTCTCTTTCCCTCCCCATCTGGGAATGCTACGTGCCATGTTCCGTTTCTCTTACTTTGCTGAATGGGCTAGTTATAATATACGATTGGTGAATAAAACCTCAATTGCTACTTCTAGTTGCTTTTGCACACCTTCTCAAAAAGCAGGTATTCATTTTTGGCCTAGTCTAATATAAAGGCTTGATAAACCGGTTCTTATCCTACTTTCTCACGTTCCTGCTTCTGTTTTAAATGCAAGCTTATTGATTACTGATTATACATCAGTTTAAGCACATATTCATAACTGGGCTTTTGTTAGGCTGTGGGAAGGGGGGGCACTGTGGGCCATACTACGAGGCAGAGAGGGGTGATGCATTAGGTTGCAAGCTCCTGGATCCAAGCACTTTGCAGCCTGGATTCAGCATGCAGGCTGTAGATTGCCAACCTTGATGTACAAGGCTGACAAAGTTATTTCTATTGCTCACTGCAGTAATTTAAAAAGAAATGCCCAAACCTGCACAAGCCCCTGCTCATGGGAGAGGGAGGCGAGCACCTTCAACCAGGCTTCAGCTCCCTGCTTTGAGCACTAAATTTTCAGCTTCACATAAGGCTTTGTAGTTTCCTAACGAAATTCCCTTTGGTCACTGATCCGTAGCGCGGCTGCAGAAAGAGCTCGCTGCCTGTCTAATTAGAAAGCTTGGACAGACTGATGGGCACGATTGTTAAAAACTGTTGACTCTGCTCACCGACAGAGTAGGAATTTGTGCAAAAGCCTCCTTGTGGTAATTTATCTGTTGTTCTTCTCACAGCTGGACAGGATAAGAGACCAATTAATTCCCTCCCTAAGTGTGGATGTCAGGCTTTGGCTAGCGTTCCCTGAGCCTGCAATAAGAAGCAAGGCTGAGATTTTAGCAGTCCTTATTCAGCGGTTAGGTCTCAAAACTTATACTGGGGTGTGTGCCTTGGGGGTCTGATGTCCATGGGGAATTTATCTGCCCAGCCCAGCTCTGGGTCAGTAAATAACTCATCCTGACCCACTCCCATCTCCATACCGTAGTCTGGATTTGTTGCTCCCTTCCGATGCGTCCTTTCCTCTGCCACCCAGTCAGAAGGCAGGCAAAGCATTTGGGCAAAGCATCTTCCCGAAGCAATTATCCTAGCACCTAGACAATGTGCTACTGACAGGTCTTCTCCCAAATGCCTCTGATGGCATCTTTAGCTCATGCTTTGGTGCTGGAACTCCTGCTTCGGTGCCAACTGGTAGCAATGGGGCATGCTGGTGTTTGCAACGTGGCTCGTTAGTGAGTAAACGAACCAAAGGCCTTGAGCACCAGGCTACATGTCTCTATGGTATCAGTGCTAGGAGCTGGTAATGGGATGTGTCATTGCTGGGACCGGCTTGTACTGGAGACATAACCTACAAGAGGTAAGTGCGTTGCGCTGGTCCCCTCCCTGCTCCTTGCTAATTTCTCACGTGGCTCTTGTTATGACCGCGTCTTTCCATGGGTGTTTAGCACCTCTTCCTCATCTTTCTCTGGCTCTTTCCATCTATAATTTCATGATCTGGCCTCAGGCAGGAATATTTCAGCCTCACCTCCAGCAGCTGGCTGGATCGCTCCTTAAATTTACAAGGTCAGGGACTGGAACTTTTCCAGAAAAGAGCTGCTTCTACTAATTGAATGCCAAATAATGTATTTCGAGGAATAGCTGCGAGGGTTATCTGCACCGGGGCAAAATACAGGCAGTGGGTGAGCTCTTTACACACTGTGTGCTCACCCACAAGGAGTATGCTCCGGTGTCATTTAGTTGTGCCCCGGCACAAGTCTGCATGTGGATAGCTACAAAGTGGGCAGGAACGGCAGGGCTCTGCTGCCATGGCCGACCACGCTTGGGAACATTTACAGTACGTGGCTGTAGCTAGGATTAGCCCCATTCGTTGTCCCTTGTGTCTAGCAGGGAATGTAATCCTCAGTGTATAAGCCTACCATGCAGTACCAGAGCAGTGTGCAAGGGTCCACCACTCCGCAAGTCTCCGTAGCAGTGCACCCCACCCCGCAGGCCTTCAAGGTGCAGGGCAGTTGCATGGACCTGTTAGCTCCTGAACTGGAAACAGTACGGCTGGGACAGTGAGGCAGTGGTCAAATTAGCTGTGCTGACAAATGAAGCAAATTGGTCTCCCTGGATCACTGCACAATTGCACTTGTGGCTCAGAAGCAACTGGGTTGTGGCCCTCCTAGTTTTCTTCAGCTGCGCCACTGTCACGGTGTCCAGGGTGGCTCTGCTTAGTCCGTCTCAGCACTGCTGGAGCAATGTCAGCTGGACATACTGTAGTGTGAGCAGGGTGTTAGCCTGGGATGCAGGGGACAGTCATGGATCCGGGAACGGGGCCGGGGGTGCGTGGACTCCCGCTCTGGCTGTACTGTGCATGTGCAATGGGGTCTGAGCCTGCTGCCCCGTTAATGTGGGCTCCTGCTGGAGCTCAGTGACCAGGGTACTCTGAATTCACTGGCCAGCCAGGATGTGGACTGGCCAGAGCCCCTATCTTGGTGATGCTCTCAGGCCCAGGGGGTGAATGCTGCTACTGTTTGCTTTTCTCCTCCTTCTCCCTCTCTCTTCCAGCTGAATTCAGCAGCAGGGGGAAAGAGGAGACAGGTCGCAAGACAGCATTCACCTTTTGGGCTCTGCTGCCACGTGAAGTGGGTAGACCCTGCCCTAACTGTTTGTGCGTGGCACACACGCTTCTGTTAAAAAGCTAACGGTATAAAAAGTTCCCTCTGGAGTAACCCCACAGTCAGTGAACAACTGGGCTGATTTCAGCCTGTATGTGCCGGTGGGCGGCTCAGGTCCCTGCACAGCCCATCCAAGGCACGTGCTGGAGGGCTGCTGGTGCACAGGCCAACGAGTCCTGCCCTCTGGCAGTGGCACGTGCCAGCCCCAGCAGCCTGCTTTCGACTGAAGAAGAGCAGTGGGATAATGAAGGCAGCTCAACTGTCCGAACACTCAGGGTTGTTAAGCCTCCAGGACTCGCAATTATCGTGATTTTTGGTTTTTTATCATGGGTTTCATAATATTGGGTATTTTGTATAAGCCCCTGTATGGAGGTGCTTGACTTCTCAGAGCCTGAGACCCGGCTGTAGCTGGTCAGCGCATAACAATTGGCCTGGCTAAGAGGCCAGGGAGAAGGCAGGGGCTGCTCACGGCCCGGCTGGGGCTGAAGTTTTAAGAGGGATTGGTGGGAGAGGGCAAGTTGCTGCCCTGGGGAGAACCCGAGAGTGAAAAATGCCCTCTCCCGACCCTTAGGGAAGCAGAGGGTGGTTGTGTTCCTGCTTGCTCGCTCTGTTTGTTCTGGAGACAAGATTGCTCTTGTCAAATAAACTGGTCTCAGAACCTGCGACTGGAACTGACTTGTCTTCCAAGGCAGAAGAATAAGTAATCCACTTACATCCCAGTTCCTGGAATAGCCATACGCTCAGCTTTTATTAAGAAAAGTGCATTTCTTGCCCTCCTGGTTGTGGAGGAAAGTTGGAGACGTGATCTGAGTGCACCTTAAAGGCACAAGATCCAGAAGGCAAAGAAGCATGTCCCCAAAACAAGTATTTAAAAAAAAAAAAATTCTCGTGCATTTTTTGGCCTTCCCGTAGAATTGCAATGCTTGGAGCTGCCGTTCCAGATGCTTTACTTTTAACCAGTTACCGTTTGCTGTACGCACATTCTCTAGCCAAGATGACCCTGTCTTATTTGTAAGGAGCTGGAGCTCAGTGAGCAGGGTACTCTGAATTCACTGGCCAGCCAGGACGTCCCTTCTGGTCCTTTGAGTCTATGAACAAGCCGCTATCCACCACACCGGTCCTTCAGCCATCAGAACTGAAGGCAGGGTTTGATAACATGATCATCAGGGAAATGATATCACCCTTCAGTCAAATGCTGATGAATAACAAATGAAAAGCTCTGCAGGAATCCAACCAAAGGCATAACAGGCTCTGTGCCCTTGTCAGCAGGGATGGGCTGGCTGCGGATGCTGCTGCAGAAGATGAGCTGGCAGGGGCAGCAGCTGCCGGTCACACACCCCTTATAAATGGACCCCAGAGCCGGCGTCTTGGTAAAGTGGCAGTGCCGCCCATCTTTCATCTTTCTCTCCGTCTCGCTGATTTATTCCATGCCTTAGTAAGAGGCACTGGGAGAGCCCTGCTCCAGGAAAATTCCCCTCGCCCAGTGATGGGAATCCACAGGCCAGATCAGACCCTGCAAACCAGGATCAGGAATAATGGGAGCAGCGGGCAGGTCTCCCCTTCCAGTGCCTATTTTCTGGCCAGTCAGGGTCACCTAGGCAGCAGGCCAAGAGGAGGTGCAGGAAGAAGGGACCAGCTCATCACTGCTATCCCTGCCCCATGGACATATCCATGGACATGGGCAGCTTGGTACCCCATGCAACAACTCCCTTGAGCCCCTGGCTGGAGTGGGGCAGGAGTGGTTCTGGGGCTCCCCCGTGACCCCTGCCGGCCTGGGATTCACGCCGTGCCTTGCTCCCAGTCTCCCCAGGGTCTGATGGCTGGTGCGTCACATCCCCCTCTATTAAATGCTAGAGCTGTCAGTGTTGAGCTCCAGGAGAGCATGCAGCAGCTGACAACCGAAAGCGGAGGCATTTGCCTTCTTGCAGCCCATGTCCTGGAGAGGGGAAGGACCTAAACCTTATCCGTCTCCTTAGCATTTCCTGCTAGCTACATTAGGAAGCTACTTAGGATCCCACTGAGAGACGCCTGACTCTCCCCAAACATGGTAGGGAAGCTAGGAGTCTGATATAGAGCTGTGGATCATGCAGGGCAACAGAGTGCTTACATGCCACGATATCCAAGTCGTTTGTTGGATCGAGCCTGACGAGAAAGAAGGCATATGTTCATAATAAATATTATTGTCAGGAGATTATTTGGCCAGCTCTATTCCCAGACACATCCAGCCTTTGCCATATGCTTTGGAGACAATTTTGGACTCCATAGTCCATGGTGCGATCACGTAAATGGAAGCGTGGGTTCAGGAGGGCCATTGTGCAGTCGAGCTGTCTACGGCTGAGAGGGAGTATTAGGGTGCCAGGCAAGTCCTGAAACTGAACGTCTCAAATCTTATTTCTTCGCAGAGGCAATTCATCAGGAGTGGACTTCTGTAGACAGACTTGCGGAATTTAATATATTACGAGTGTCACAAGCTGTTACTCCTTCCTGAATGGGCTTATCAGCTTTGGCCAGTGTGCCAAAACCCGCCTTCAGACAAGCACTCTTCTCCAGCCCTGCGTTCCTCACTCCGGCAGCTGCCACTGAGAGCAACACGGACAACTTTGTCTCTGAAAGGACCGCAGGATCATGCTCCCAGGGCCTAACTGCACGGATGGTGTAGATGATTTCCCTGCAGATGGGGAAGAGACGGACGTGTAGGTGGGGAAAGGAGTGAAGGGGTAGTGGGGGTAGGGCCTGTTGCCCTGGGAGGTGGGAGGAAGCATTGGCTTCTGGTGTTGCTGTGCAGCTATTCCAGAAACCAAGTTTCCCCGCTTACAACTGCACTAGGGGCTTTGCACCAGGCTTTAGGGCCAGCTGAGGGACATAGATGGGGGAGGCAAGTCAGAGATTCCCTCCCATCTCTCTGAGCTGCCTGGGTTTAATAATTGAATCTATGACCCCAGCTGACTTCCTGCCCTTTGGGCAGGGGGCTGGACTCGATGATCTTCCGAGGTCCCTTCCAGCCCGAATGTCTATGAAATCTATGAAATAAACCTTCCCTAGGAGTGAAGCTACTCACCTTGCTTGGTAAATGAGCACCAGGAAGTGGGATGGATACTACAATACTGTCATTTCCAAACTTTACAAAGTTTCCAAGGGCTGAGAACACCAGGGCAGCCCAGCCAACAGGGACAGGCTCCCTCAGGACCAGTAAGCTTTTGCACAGCTTCTTTGGCCAGCAGGTTTCAGAGGACTTTCTTCTGAATTTCCCCATCACCATTTCCATCATCCAATTCAGAGATCCAGTTTGGCCTTGGTAAGACAGAGATGATACTTTTTTTTTTACACAAGAGTGATTTTCTGCATAGTAACGAGGACTCTAGTTTTCTTGCTGACACAAATTACTTGAATGAATGCTGGCAGCTTGGAGGCCAACGTGAACCCCTTGGGATGTACCTTGAAAGTAAAAGCTTAGATCAAGACATAAATAAAATGAGACATATTTTCAGCCAAGGATGCCTACAGTGAGATACCAAAATCCATATTGAATCTGATCTGCTGATTTAAATAATAAGGACAGAGGGACCTTTATATCCAATGGTTTAAGTGGTACTTAATATTCATGTAAGGGTTTGCCTGGAGGCAAACCAGGATCTGTGCTTCTATCCCTAGTTTTATATACTTATAGTTTAATGCCCACCTTGGCACAGACAAACTCTGTGGTTGTAGATGTTTGGTGTTGCTGCTACTTGCAAACTCAATGCACTATGTCTGGCTCCCCAGTAAAAGGAGTGTAAAAATTTGCACTTTGGTGCAGTCTCTTTTCTGATTAAAGATAAATGAGCCATGTTCTTCAGTGAAATGTGTCACAGATAAATGAAGATGGATCATGGCAGGAATGTCACCAGCATCAGTGATACAAATGAGAATGAAAAATGTATGCAGGAAGGGCGGGAGGGAAGGACAGACATTTAATTTTACTTTTAGACCCCTGTTATAAAAAAAAAGTTAACACTAAAATATGACGGTGCAAAGGTGCGTGCTCCTTGTCTCCTGGGGCCAAGCATAAAATGCTTATCACTAACAAAACACCTGGATCACCAGAGACGGGACCCTCCTTCGGCACCCTTCATGGGGTTATACATTTAGAAGTAGTCATCCATCTTTTGCCTTGCAGACAGCCCCCTCAATGGCCCAGTGAGACACAGACTGAACTACATTTTCTTGCAAGCCAAACTTAAATAGGACACATGCCTGTACCAGGAAACAGATGAGCTATAGTGCATCCTTACTCTTGTGAGCCAGGTCTCATGGCTTCTCACAGTCACCGTCCTGGCCTGACCCAGCAGGAAACTGGCTGAAAAGATCACACTTTCCTCAGCTGCTCACTACAGGACAGAGAAAATCAGTAACTAAGGGGGGCAGCTGGAGCACAAGCTCTGGGTGATGCTTTTTTTGGGGGGGTGGCAGGGTGAGGATGCACAAAAGCAGCCCTTGGTGCAGCAGTGGCTGATTACACTGCCACAGTTGGTATGGCAGAGGGGACAGTGCAAGAAGGCATGGGAAAGCATCTCCTCCACCTCCTCCTTGCAGAAGGGGCAGGCTGCTGACACCTCTGAGGGGCAGACAAAGATCTCACCACTGTTGTTGGATGTGGGTAGGACCCGTCATGGTCCTCCAGGACAGCAACAGCATCCGCAAGAAGGGCGGTCTGCACTGCAGACGAGATGGGAAGCAAAGCAGGCAGAGTGCAAACCCAGTTGGGCAGCCAAGACTTTTCTGGGAGCCAGGCGGGCTGAGCGGAGGCAAAGAAGTGGGTCAGTTTGATGGTATGGGCCTGGACAAAGGAGGAAATGAGGCTTTCGAAGGCTCAGCCTGGTACTCCTTGCTGCAAGGCCAGGTTGTGGGCCAGGAGCACCTGCAGCAGTTCTAGAAATTGCAGATGTCTGAAAGGAAGATTGAAGGCTGTAATTTCTTCATCTGGGTGATGGCTGAGCCTGGGCAGACCCACAGGCATGTCAAAGCTGCCCTGCAGGCTTGGCAGCGTAAGCTCCTTGTCTCCATGGCTCGGCACATCTCTCTCTGCAGCATTAAGCCTTCTTGCCCTTGCACTTGCTAGTAGTTTTGTCAGTGACTTGAGCTCTTCCCCCATTTCCAGTCCCCAGGGTTGTTTCACTTGTTGTCCCTTGGGACGCAGCACGCTCAGAGGAAGAGGAAAAAACTAGAAGAACTTGTCTTCTGGGTGGTTGATGCTCCTCTGCCCTCCATAGTCTCTGGCCTTACCCCTAAAGTTGCCTTCTTTGTTTCTACACAGTCTCGGCATCTGCAGCCCTGTTAAAGAGATGTAGGTTAGCCCCACGCTCAGGAAAAAATCTGGTTTTCCCTTCGTGCATTGGGTGTGGGGACTGTGGTTTGTGGGAGAGGGAGAAGCACAGAGCCTCATGCAGGCTTTGGTGTAAAGTTGGAGCTTGCACAGTGCATTGGTATAGAGGTGTGTAATGGGCCCAGTAGCCATTTGTGTTTCCAGCTTAATCCTAGCCTTGTTACTGGTCAGCTGAACTGGATTACTACCCAGAGTGTTCACAGCTGGTGGATAGCAAAGTGACATTCAGTGAAGGTTAACGGCGAAATAAGCAGCGGTAACTCTGAGTAATAAGTAGTTGTGGACCAAGCAGCGGCAGCACCAGCAGGCTGTGGTGCATACAGCAGGTGGCAATGCTTTCCCTGCTGGAAAGCCACTTATTTCCTTTAACAGCGCAATTACATGGCAAATACAGGTTCCCACTATAATAAATCTGCCCAACCTCCAGCCACGGGTCTTTAAGTCCTCAGTGGTGGAACAGGCGGAAGAAGATATTAGCATTTCAATGGCTGCAAAGGAGGATGAGGGCTGCAGCAGAATGAGATCCCCAGGTGTTTTGGTCTCCTTGCCATGGGATGTTGGTCCTGTTCTGTCAAGAGCTGTGTGGAAGATGTTGTGTAGCAGCGACTCCACGATAAAAGAAGTCGCACACAGGCATCGTCCATGAAAACAGCTTTTCCAACACATTTCTCAAGGTTTTTTGGTAACCAGCTAATGCAATGGGAGGAGGATTGTGAGATCTGGAAGCTCCTAGTTTTGAACTGGCATGAAGGCAGCAGTTACAAGAAGGTCACCTAGCACTTGGATGATCCAGGAATGCGATTTGGCAGCTGTAACTCTTTAGGATCTGCTCTGCTCACACCACATGGGAATGGGGGTAGAAAAGGTGCCTTAAACATAGCCTGTCTAATACAGTATTTTGTATTTCTTTTTGACTGGATAACCATGTCAGCAACCTTTACCGAAGTACAAAACACCAATGAAGACACACCGTCATTTTTGGGACCTGGAACATCAGGACTGTCATGGACAGCCCTAATAGTGAATGCCCATAGTGCCACACTGTAATTGTGGTCCAGGAACTCACAGCACAATGTAGCTGCAGTGAGTGGGAGATGGGTAGCTCAAAGAATACAGCGGCAGCTATGCCATCTTCTGGAAGGCTAAACAGGAAGGAGAATGCACCAGGCATTCTTGCAGGCAAGCGTTTGACAAGCTAAGGAAGTATGGGCTGGATGAATGGACTGTAAGGCGGATGGAAAACTGGCTAGCGCATCAGGCTCAGAGAGTAGTAATCAACGGCTCAATGTCTAGTTGGCAACTGGTATCAAGTGGAGTGCCCCAGGGGTTGGTCCTGGGGCCTGTTTTGTTCAATGTCCTCATCAACAACCTGGACGATGGCATAGAGTGCACCCTTAGCGAGTTTGCAGATGACACCAAGCTGCAGGGAGTAGTAGATACACAGGAGTGGGGGGGTTAGGATTCAGAGTGACCTAGACAAACTGGAGGATTGGGCCAAAAGAAATCTCATGAGGTTCAACAAGGACAAGTGCAAAAGCCTGCACGTAGGATGGAACAATCCCATGCATCACTACAGGCTGGGGGCTGATTGGCTGGGAGGCAGCTCTGCAGAAAAGGACCTGGGAGTTACAGTGGACAATAAACTGAATATGAGCCAACAATGTGCCCTTGTTGCCAAGTAGGCTAATGGCATATTGGGTTGCATTGGTGGGTGTGTTGCCAGTAGGTCAAGGGAAGTGATTAGTCCTCTCTTCAGCACTGATGAGGCCACACCTGGAGTACCGTGTTCAATTCTGGGTGCTCCGCTGCAAAAAGGATGTGGACACATTGGAGAGAGTCCAGAGGAGGGTGGCAAAAGTGGTTTGGGGACTGGGGCACATGACTTCTGAGGAGATGTTGAGGGAACTGGGCTTATTTAGCCTAGAGAAGAGGAGACTAAGAGTGGAATTAATAGCAGCCTTCAACTACCTGAATGGAGGTTCAGCAAAGGATGTAGCTGGACTGTTCTCTAGCCTCACCCAGAGAGTAGTGGTGGATGGGTCATTTTCGACCTGGAGGGATGTGGGCAGTGGGGTTCTGCAGGGCTCGGTCCTCAGACCTACGCTGTTCAACATCTTCATCAGTGACTTGGACGAGGGGGTAAAAAGCACCCTATTCAAATTTGCTGATGACACTAAGATGTGGGGGAAGTGGGCATGCTAGAAGGGAGAAATAGGCTGCAATTGGACTGGACAGGTTGCGGGGGTGGGCGAATGAGAACAGGATGGGATTCAACACTGACAAGTGCAAGGTGCTGCACCTGGGGGGGAAGAACCAGCAGCACACCTACAGGCTGGGGAGCTCCCTTCTTGTCAGCGCAGAGTCAGAAAAGGATCTTGGAGTCATTATTGATGCCAAAATGAACATGGACCGACAGTGCGGGGACGCAGTCAGGAAGGCCAACTGCACCTTGTCATGCATCCACAGATGCATCTCGAGCAGATCCAAGGAGGTGATCCTCCCCCTCTATGCAACACTGGTCAGGCCGCAGTTGGAGTACTGTGTCCAGTTCTGGGCGCTGCACTTCAGGAGGGATGTGGACAGCATTGAGAGGATCCAGAGGAGGGTCACCTGCATGATCAGGGGGCAGCAGGGCAGACCCTACGAGGAGAGGCTGTGGGACCTGAACCTGTTCAGCCTCCACAAGAGAAGGCTGAGAAGATCTAGTGGCCTGTTACAAGTCAGAGGGGACCAGCAGGCATTGGGGGAGTCCCTGTTCCCCTGAGCACTCCCAGGAGTGACTAGAAATAACAGTCACAAGCTGGCAGAGGGTAGATTCAGACTAGACATTAGGAAGCGCTACTTCACAGTCAGGGCAGCTAGGATCTGGAACCAACTTCCAAGCGAAGTGGTGCTGGCTCCTACCCTGGGGGGCTTTAAGAGGAGGTTAGATGAACACCTCACTGGGGTCATTTGACGCCAGTACTTTTTGCTGCCATGGCAGGGGGTCGGACTTGATGATCTGCTCAGGTCTCTTCTGACCCTACCAACTATGAAACTATGAAACATCAGAGTCAGAAGGGACTCTAACATGTGGAGCAGAACCATCAGCAAGGAAGGAGTAGGATAGGTCAACTTCAGAGACATCCTCCTCTTAACCAAATGTATGGAACATGGTCTTACCATCATCAACACCCTCTTCCACCAGAAAAATCAAGCACAAGACCAGGGGACACCCACAATCTACCCATCGGCACCTAGTTGGGGCTGATCCTGCTTTGAGCTGGGGGGGTTGGACTAGATGACCTCCTGAGGTCCCAGGCTAACACCCGGCTCACCCAATGATATCACCCTACGTGATCCCAGATAGGCCTGATCAGCCATCTGCAGATACACAGACATGACAATCATGGAAGACAGTCATCCTCAACTTTGAGGGATGCCCAAGAAGAAGCCTTGTTACTGCATTTCTGAGAGGAGGAGGCCAAGAAAGATACCTGCCTGGGATGGTCCAGCTGCACTTCCCACCACAGGGCCGGACTATGACTCCTTTCACAAAGGCCTGCTGTGATTTGTCTGGGCAGACAGACTTAGCACAAGGGAACAGGGCTGGCTGAGTTTATGCTGGAGACATGATGTCCACGAAGAGGATGTGACAGGGTGCAGGGGTATCCTGGGGATGGCAATGCCAACAAGATGTCTGGAGTGGAAGCAGGGATGATTACCCACGTTGCATGAAAGAGGTACACGGGCTTTTACAAACATGTAAGTACATGGTAGACCCTGGGCCTAGAAGCAGTACCTAACACCGTTTAAGGGAACAGCAAAAGAAAGCAGCTTATGAGCCTGTAAACAACGGTACTGCCATGGCTTCAGCGTTGGGGCAAAGGAATGTATTGCTCGAAGCATGGGTGTCCTAGCAATTCCCCAGTCCACAGGGTAGGAGGCCATGATGTATGCAAGACTGAACAGTTTTGCTGTTGCTTCATTTTCTTTCACTTTTACTCCATCTAGACAGATCAGACAGATCTCTGGGATAGTCTCCTAACCCTGCATCTAGCAAGTCTGTTTCCTCCTCTTCCTTCATCCGAACAAGAATTTAACAGCCTCCTCCCAGACCTTGAACACTAGAGGCACTATTTCAGAGCTAGGGAGCTTGAGGTCATAGTTACTGATCTTTAAATAGTGTGGCTCTGGAAGGCTGAACTCTGCCACTGTTGACTCCTATTTGCTAATGCCTATTCATTGTTATTATTATGGCACTAGCAGTTTAGAGACCCTGCCTAGCAAAGCGTCGTGAAGAATGAGACAGACACAGAGCGCCGAACCGCTCTGTACTCAAGCTCATGTCAGGAGCGTGGCAGCAGTGGCACCCTGACCGGCTCCGTGTCACTCCCAGCACAGTGCTGCGCTGACAGAGCTTCCTATCTCTTCCTGCTCTCCTAACCACTAGCTTCCCGCTCCAGAGCACCCAGAGGGATGGAAATGCAGCTGTCTCTGGAGGGATGGATAAGTTGCCCTCTACTGGGGTGAGAGTAACAGATACCAGCTCCCCCAAGATAAATGAAACCATTTTAGCTCATCTTCCTGGTGTCAGCATGATGAATAGCTGCTTTAAGTACCTCTAACAAAACTGCTCGTACTGAGACACTTGAGGAGCAGCCACGGACAGTGATGAGAAAGAAAGTGTTTTTAGCCCTTCACACCTTTCTCAGGAGGCTGTCTTGGGAAAGAGCTACTTTAGCTGCTACATGGTTAACTGTGGTTTTATGACTTTTGTACCCAGGGTGTACCCAGTGTTAAAGCCTTGCAGCCCAATGACAAATACACATTCACAATGGCTTCTCACTGGGGACTCCTGACTCAGGCCTGGTGTCAGCATCGCAAAAAGGAGAAGTCTAGCAAATCATTCTTTGTGCACAAAGGACCAGTGTCCATGGACATGGGCAGCCTCCAATGCTCTCTTGGTGGGAGAAGAGTGCCGCTTGGAAACTGGAGACTTAAGGTTGGCCCCCAGATCCAGATTTACACCCTTTCATGAAAGGGGCATGATGTTTAGAGGCAAAAAAATGGCTCAAATAATGTAATGCAGATAACTTGGAAAATGGGATAAAGTTTTACTGCACTCAGGAAAAAAGCAAAAGCAGATTGCTTGCTTACAAGCTGTTCCCAATAGACTTTTGCTTCTTAACCTTAGGCTAGGAAATCCTACCATGAATATTCAGTTTCCCCTAGTCCTGTTCCACCCACGGCTGTAACCGTGTGATTAGTGCTGATACAAACGATTTCCACATCTGCTAAAAGTAGTTTATGCCGTCCTGTTCTCCTGCTTGACTTTTATCTTCTCTAGGTACTGCCATCAAATCCTCCAGTCTCACTGCATTTTCACACTACCTCTGTTTCTTTCCCCCGTGTCCCTTAGGGGCCACGTCTCAGGTGAGAATAGGCTTAGTAAAATCTGTCAGCAAGGAGACTACTGAGACATTGAACTTTTGACTTACCTGCTTTGGATTGAAATCAAATCCAGATCTAACAGCCCATTGGTCAGAGGCTTGCCTCCCCAAGCCCCAGAGCTGGTTGGTACAAAGCTATAGGAAAATGGAGGTTCCTTTTCTAATTGACCAAGACTGATAGTCCCATAGACTCAGAATCCTTCCTGTGCTGGCAAATACCTCTCAGGGTGTTGTGACAGGGCACCTTCCGCGCTTGCCACTTTAAGAGGCTTGAACAGGCTGTGGAGCAGCTGGCAGGTGCGGTGCGGCTTAACAAGGCAGTCACATGACCACAAGAGGGCTCCTGGATTGGAGGATGGGGCTGAGCAGCCTCAATATAAACCCAGGCCCTCAGTGCTAAGCAGGGAGTTGCTGTAGGGAAGCTGCCGGAGTAACACTGCCCATCTGGAGAGCTGCCATGCTCAGACCTGCTGATGGTTCAGGGTAGGAACTATGGGGCTGGAGGAGCTTCCTGGTCCTGGGGAATGACCTAAAACTACGCTCTGCTAGGGTTAGCTGGTGTGGTGGGGCTGGTGTGTCAGGGTGGGCCCCAGGAAATGCTGTACCAGTGCCTCCTTAGTGAAAGTTGAGTATGGGGTGCTGTATAGCCCCAGCCCCCATGACCTAGTGGGTTAGCCAGTGCAGGGAGCAGGGGAGGGGTCCAGGCAGGTTGTTAGAGGATGTCCAGAACCAGGGGCATGGGGTTATGGCTGTCCGAGAGATGAGGCCAGAGCCTATGGCCACAGGTCCTGGAGGGGGCACTGCTGAGAGGAAGAAGGATGTAGCGAGGCTGGCAGCCCAGAATGAGAGCAGAGTAGACTGCCTGAGAAGGAGGGCTCCAGCTAGGATCCGAACAACAAGTGGGCATAGGAGGAGATCCATTGTGGGGCCACAGCCGTATAGTGATGCCATCTGCAAGGCATGGGACACAGTACAAGGGACAGTTTGGAGCTGTGTGTTATGCTCTTGGCAGTGGGCAGTAAATGGGCAACCTTGTACACATCTATTCTGGTTACATCAAAGGCATGGCAGGAGAGTGGACTGCCTTAGACAGGTGGGTGGGCCAATGCTTGGACCAGCCATGGGGTGGCCCCCCGTCACAGGTGTGAACAATATCTACTGTCCTCATCTCTTCTGGGCGGCCCCCGCGCGGTGTCTGTGATCACAGATCCAAAGTCTTCCCCTGTCTGAGAACTGGCCAATAGAGGGATGTTTCAGTCAGCCTCTCAAACCTATTTGTAAGCTGCTCAACGGCATATGTGCCATGGCAAATCCTCCGGCTTAATTCTTAATACAAGGCCAAGATATTTCTCTCTCTTTTCTGGAGAACGTTGGAGATAAAGGGCTGCTGAACAGTCTGATGAATCTTGGCATTTTTTTACAGGCATTCGATTTAACACCTTGTATTTTTCTCAGCGTTTTTTTTGAAGGCATTTAATCATTTGTCTGTGTCTGTAGTGGATTTTTTTTTCAGCTCACAGCTATATGTTAAGGTAGAAATAGGGTAATATTTGAGCTGAAAATGTAGAGTTGGGTCTTTAAATGATTGATCTTGATGGATAAATCGTGTTTATGCTGGTGCATGCAGTTATTGTCATGGCAGTATTTTCTTCTGGACATCCTGCTTTACATGTTGCTATGAATGTATATCAATTGACTTGGTTACTGTATACTTTTATCTTGCAAAGTTATGCTTAGTTTGCAGTAGCTGAAATGCTCATAAGATTTTTTTTT
>JAGPOW010001806.1:846219-861545 GCA_030014935.1 Caiman crocodilus | reverse complement strand
TGACTGCCACTGGCCACCACCAACGCTGCCTTTGCAGGTGGTCACTGACTACTGGTCAGCCCTTACCGCCCCCCGCCCACCACTGACACCACTGTGGCTACCTGCCGGAGCTCCACACTCGCCGCCACCATGACCCCGCTGCCTGCAGGAGGTTGCTGTGGCCTCCCCCAGCTTCTAGGGGCATGCGGCATTCATGTGCCTGTGGGTTGGGATCGAGCATCTGATCCAATGCCCAGGGGCTGGGGTTCCTCACGGGTCTAGAAATGTCGGAGACAGGTGCTAGTGTTTTCCAAACGTGACGTTTCTGGACCCATGGAGAACCCCGTAGGCCAGGTGACGGGGCACCATGGACTGGAGTTTGAGCACCCTTGCCCTAAAATGTTTGGCAGAGACAGTCGGATGCTTTCTGGAAATTTTCTGGTGTGGCTTTTGCCTTTGTTACTCTATTTTGGTTAGAATCTGGTTGCCAAAGGTCAACATCCAGCCTTCTCTTTCTTTAATTTGAATTCTTGTATCTGGTTTGAGATATTGGAGGTATTGCCTATTTCTGAAAGGCTTGTAATGCTTTGCTTGCTGCAGCAGTTGAGGTTGCCTTCCTTTGTTATTTGGACTTTAATTAGGGTGACTGTATGTACTAGTTTGGCCAGGACAGTCCCAGATATTATAGGCCATCCTGGTGTCCCAGCTGGCTGGTGAAAAATGGAAACAAAAGTCTTGGATTGGTGCCACCCTGGCTCATCCTGGTCAGGGGGTGGGCTGGGCTGGGTACTGCTCCTCGCGCCTGGGGCAAGGATTGGCCAGGGGGTGCAGTGCCTTGGATTTCCTTAAGTATGGTTGCCCTAATTTGAGTGTCATATTTCCGTTGTCGGGAAGGTGGGGTTTGGAGGTTTTTTTGTTCTAAAAAGTTCAGTGATTTATGGATGGTTTCATCCTCCCAAGCTTTCAACATTTTTCTGCGGTTCAGCCTTCATGTACAGCTTTCTCAGACTCTAGCTTCTTGTGTCTTGCACCGCTTTGTTTATGGCGTGGCGCACTGACTTCCGGATACCCTGTCAAAGCTAATCATTTCTGCTCTTTTCAACACCTCTTGAGATGTGCCGCGACCGTGCCTCGCTTTGCTCTTCTGCTGTTTTGGTTAGCAGATCCTCTCCCTGGGGTAAACGTGCTAGTTAGAGCCTTGTTAAGTCAACACGATGGTTTCAGCAGGTGCTTTGGTGTCTTTGGCAATGTTGTCCCTACACTTCCTCTTGCCTCTTTTCCTGTACTGCTTTTTATTGCTCGGTCTTTTGGTCTGTTCAGAACTTTTTTGCTGCTTCCTTTTTGGAGCTGGTTTTGAGGAGTTGCTGCTTGCCTTGACTTATTTCCTCTTTCGCGGAGCGTCACATTCTCAGCAACCTAGCCTTTAGGTTTGTTTGACTGGAAACCAACTACAGTTACTGCCCAACGCCACAAAAAGAAGTCGGTGCGAGGCAAACCAGGGTGGATTTTGCAGTGCATTAGCTGTCCTGTGGGAAGGGCCCATGTGTACGCCATCCCTCCACAGTAAATGAAAGCTAACCCACACCAGCTTACCTCTTTCATCCCCATGGAGCAGCTGGCACTCCGTAAAGAACCACACTTGTTGGATCCCCTATACCTTGTTAGGTGTCCAAGCCTTCAGGTATCAATGATACTGTTGCACCGAGTGGACCACGTGGTAGGTAAGTCTTGTAGCACTCCAAATCTATCTTCCACGTCCATTTTAAATAGCTGCTGCACTGCCTTCTCTGCATGTGCACAGAAGTAATATTTGTGCTCCAGAAAGCAGGCAGCGGGTGTCACAGGCTGATGAAGAGCTTCTGATTGGTTTGGTCTCCCCCAAAGGTGACCCTGGATGAAATGGGAACAATTTTGAAGCACTTCACTGTGAAGTGCCTCATGTTACGTTTGCACCATCCTGCAGAACGTGATGGGCATTCGGTACCCCACAGTGCTCCACAGCCCACCCCGCAGCTGCTCAGAGCTAGCACCGCTATGGCTCACTCCAAATCCCACTGGCCCAGGGTCACAGGAAACGCCCAACATCTGATGTTGCCTATTTACAGACAGGTGTAAAGACACACGGCACCAGCCGTCTGCGCGACCACTGTCCTATGAATTCAGCTTCTGGAGCGTGAAGCAGTCTTGATGCCCCCTTGATTCTACATCAGTAGCCGGTGCCCAGGACGTCCACACCTGCTCCTGCTCTGCATCCACGAAGTGGCCCATGACCTGGAGACATGCAGAGGTTATGGATCTCCTCACCGCCCATGGCACGGAAATCACCCAGCGCTCCCTAAGGAAAAGCCGTGTATGAATGGACAGCAGGTGAGATGGCAACTCATGGGCACAACTGTGGCTTCAGCACAGCTACAAGGCTCAGCTGTTCAAGGTGATACCGATTGTGTCATGGGTGCACAGCAGCTAGCATGCCAATATTATGAGTTGCTATCATGTATTCCATATACCAGACTGGTTAATCGTAAGGACCGTACCCCTCCTGCCCTTCAAGGCAAGAAACCATCCATGGCCCCTCTCTCCACCCATTCCCTGCCCATGTGGAGTCAATGCTTGTTCCAATGGGGACAGGTGAGTAGCAGGACCCTCTGAGATACTACCACACTATACTTCCTCTTGTCTCCTGTTGGGTGACATGATCTCTAAAGGAAGGGTAGGAACTGCCTAGCTGTCTAAATCGCTGCAGCTCCACCCATCCCTGCCCCACTTAGTTGCTCATCAGGCCATTCCTAGCTCAAGGAAAACGAGGAGATACGGTGAAAAATGCAAGCATCCCTTACCTCTCGTCACCTGTTTTAGTATCCATGCCTCCTTTCACTGCTTGCATCTGCCTGTGGGAACAGGGCAGACCCTACCGCCGCTCTTCCAATCACTAATTGCATGGACAGTAATAACCTCCAGTCTCCACCCGCGGAGAATATTTGCACACCCTTCCCCCCGCACCCACCAGTGACCACAGAAATGTGACAGACTGTCCCCACAGGGGGAAAAAATAGACATTTTATCCAAAGTGGTGTTTGAATTTGCAAGCGTGACCAATCAGAAGTCATACTGCTGGACTAGGATGGAGAAAGCACTAAAAGAAATAACACCTTGCCTGTGGTTCCTAAACCAGCCCTCTGGGCCCGAACCCCCCCATCACCAATTGATCACTCCGGTACTTGGCAGGGTTAATGTTTTCCGACCGGCAACACGTAGTGGAAATTACGCACAAGAAGATGTCCAGTACACAGTACTCGCACACAACCGGGCTCTTTCCCGAACTGGGATCCCAGTCAGTCCGTTCAGTGATCTCTCCATTGCTGCTGTTGGTTTGACCCTACCGTTTGCAGGGCATGAGGATTCAGTTGACCGTCATCAGAGAGACAGAGCATCACGGCTTCAGCTGGGAGATCTTGAGGGGTGGCATGCAGGGTCTGCTGCAGTTATTAGTTAGTGAAGTGGCACGGTGTGCTAGGAACTAGGGCTGTGCAAAGCTTCAGGTGGTGATTCCCCCGCCTGCCCCAGCTCGGTACGTTAAAGAAAAGCCCCAGTGCTCACCAGGTGCTGCCTGGCAGGGGGCGAGCCCCATTGCCACCCCACTGCCCCATGCTGCATGCGGGGGCTCTGACCCCACCTCACTGCTCCGGCCCTTTAAGAAGAAAAACCAAGAAGAGCCTTGGGGACTCACCTCTCCTGCAGCAGCCTGGGGGATTTGGGGGCTCATGCAGAGCCCCCCAACGTGGCACAGGGCAGCGGGGATCGCTCCTTGCTGGCAGGAGCAGTGAGTTCAGGGTTTTTTTTCTTAAAGGGCTGGAACTGGCCCGGGCAGGGCACCCATAGGTGGGTTGGGGGAGCGAGGGGGGCTTGTGGCAGAGCCCCCATGCAGTATATGGCAGTGGAGGGCAGCAGGGATCATCCCCCACCCCGCAGCACCCAGTGAGCTGGGGCTTTTTTCCTCCAAGTGCTGGGAGCTGGGGGCAGCCACTGCCAGGCTGGGAGAGCTGGTGGGGGATAGGCTTGTGCCCATCAGATTTGGCCAAATTGAATCAGGACCATGATTCAAATCACTGAATCAAATCGCTGTCCCCTGAATTGGGCAAATCCGAACCTGAAGTGAATGCTAGCCGCTTCAGACAGGCCTACTAGGAACTTTGTCGTGTAGCTGACATCCTTTGCATGGCACAGATGAGCTTCGTATGCCAGGACAGGGTGTGGATGTAGTGTTTGGTTATTGTTAGTGTTGTCTCCCGGTGCTTGGAGAGAAGTATTCAAACTGCTTCTGGAAGTATTCAGCAGGCTGCGCTCTCATGTTGGAAGGAAACCTCTTCTTTGCAGGGTGCCACCAGCACTCACTCGGTCCCTCCAGGCAAGACGGTCCTCAGAAAAAGCCACGGGTGGATCCAGGAGTTTGTAAAGAGGGTGCAGAAGCAGCATCTAGAAGGTAGGGTGGATGCATTCCTGCTTCCAGCTCTGCCCGCTCCCCCCAAATAAAACACCTCCTTGAGGCAGGCAGACCATGTTGCACAATAGCTGGGGACTTTCTTTACATTTTCATATCAGGTAAGAATTTCTCCCCATTCTCAGTGTTCCCCTTCTTCCCCTCCATGCTCAGCAGCATGTCCTCTCCCCTCCAGTTTGTCCTCCGCTCTCCCACCCTCTGCTGCTGCTGTTGCCAGCAGAAATTCCTATTCCCCTCCAGCTGGGCTCAGCCAGGAACAACAGTGGCTGCCACAGGTGGGTTCCCCCCACCCAAGCCTGCTCCTGGGCTAGCAGGGAGTAAGGAGGTGCTGTTGTCCCAGGCTGAGCCTGGTTCCCTGTGCCGCCTGGCTGGAGTGGGGCTGCAATGACTATGGAGCTCTTGTGCCCAGGGCAGCTGGAAATAGGAGTGATGGGGCAGTGCTGGCAGGGTGGGAGGCTGGGCAGCGATCCCCAGACAGGCAGGGATCTTGCAGTGGTAACAGTGTGTTCCAGAGCTGCGAAAGAGCCACGATGCATGGCCCGCGTGCCCCTGCCCAGGGTGTCTGGCAGTGGATTGTGCTCTGCCCCAGTTGCAGACCTCAAGATCCCAGCCCCAGAGCAGCTCCCTGCCAGTGCTGCTGGGGCAGTCTCCAAGGAAACCCTGGCCCCACCTATCGCACCCCATCCTGCAGGGGTCTCCATGGAAACTGACCACAGCTGCTCTGGCAGGGGCTGCTGGGAAATGGAGTCTACTGCAGGCCAGATCCAGCCTGCAGGTCAGACTTTGCCCGCCCCAAGCTAGACTGCTGTTAGTGGTGATGGATGACAGAACAAGGAACAGTCTCAACTTGCAGCGAGGGAGGTTTAGGTTGGAAATTAGGACAAACCTCACCTGGAGGGTGGGAAAGCACTAGAATGGGCTGCTTTGAGAGACTCTGTAATCTCCATCCTTGGAGGTTTAAGGCCAGGTTCAGCAAAGCCCTGGCTAGGTGGGGATGGTCCTGCTTTGAGCAGGGGGTTGAGATGGGAAGTCCCTTCCCACCCTAATTTGCTATGATTTTATGATCTTGTGCTCTGGTCTCAAGCATGCTGAGAGTGGGATGCAAAGCCTTGTTTGGGAGTTGCACACTCATTGCCAAGTCACACAAGTTTTAACAAAGGGTATTCGGGGTCAACGCCTGTAGCATCTGCGGCCACCACTGTTGCAGCTTGTACCATCTCACAGCTGGAGTTTGCAGCCACAGCACAGCGAGTTGCTGGGCCCAGGGAGAGGAGGAGGTGCTCATGGAGCTGGCGGTGTCATCAGAAAGGAAGGCTGCTGCTGCCGAGGAGAAATAATACGGGGCAGGACCAGCTGGTCAGCAGGGACATTTCTAGGGCAGATGTACATCAGGACTTCAGACATGGCAGAAGGCCACAGTGTGGTTGTGGGCATGCTGAAGCCAGCAATACAGATGCTAGTGAACAATCTCCATTTAAAGAGGGCTTCCCAGCAGACTCTCACAGCCATGCTAAACAGCAAACAAGGAGCATTCAGGCTGTTTTTCAGTCCCCCCCACCCGAAGTCTTCCTCCCACAGGCACAAGTACCACTCCCTTGCTCCTGAGACAGCCTTACTCTCCTCAAGCAAGGGGTGCCCTTTCCAGCTTCCTTCAGCACCTCACCAGGATCAGGAGCTATCCTGCCCAACCTCTATCAACACTGCAATAGGGTCAGCAGCCTTCATCAGCCCTCTTCCCCCCAGGGCCAGGGCTATGCAGGCCAGGCCACAGGCTTCCCATCCCAGCAATAAGAATCCTCCCAATTTTAAATAAGCTCTACCCAGAGACACAACTTTGTGCCCTAGACAGTGACCCACATACCCCTTGCCTGTATTTTTCATTTCTCCCCACTTTCCCATCTCCAAAGTTTCCTTTTGTCCTCATGGTAAGACTGAGAACAAGCCCTGAGCCTACCATCCTAACCCCCATGCGGCCCACCTTGCACCCAGCCCTGTCACATCCCCACTTTTTTCTACTGCGAGGACTCGCAGCCCCTATCCCTGCATGGGCGCCAGCTCAAAGACCTGACTTTCACGTAGGAGTTGGAGACATGGGTTAGGAACAGCTCCTCTCTACAAAACAGGCTCTCGGGCAGTTCTCATTCAGGGACAGCATGGTGGTGTGGGACTCGAGCTCTTTTTGTCCCTCCACGCTGTGGCAATGTGCAAACAGTGTTTGAATGTTTCAATGTTCAGCAAAGAGTTATTCTGATTTATAACCAAGTGACTTGGTTGGGCTTTAAATAGTGGTGCCTATCACAGGGTACCCTCTCCAGGGATGGCCATAAGCCCCTGGAGACCAAAACACATTTTTGGGATACCCTGCTCTATGGGCAATCTGCCTGGTATCCTAAACACTCAGCCCCTCTCTCTGGACTTTCAATAGGCCCCAGGTGCTCAGCCCCTGTCTCAGGGATCCAGACCCCATCCTGGGTCTGCAGGAATCTCCTCGGTTCCTACCCAAACCTCCAGGCTGCTCCAGACAGTACGCTCCTCACCGGCATTGAGCCTTCCTTCTGGGCAATGTTCCTTTGCCAGCTCCCAAGATGTTGCTCCCAGCCCTGATCTCAGGGTCTGGGTTTATACCCTGCCTAAGCCCATTCCTCCTCCAATCACGTGACTCCCTTGATCAGGCCTAGCCTCACCTGCTGCTTCCTGGGTCAGCTGTGTCCACAATTATGCCGACCCCTACCTGCCCGCTTCCTGACCTCTTAAAGTGGCAGGCACTCAAGAGCCTTGCCACAGTGCCCTCCTCCCACCAGGCAGCCTGGCACTTGTTAACCTTTACAGTTGAAGGATCAGGCTCTGGTGCCCAATACTGGCTTGCAAGGCTTTGGGCCTCCTCTGCCCAGGCAGCCAGAAGGTCATGCTTTTGGCTTCGCGTGTGTTTGTGTAACACACAGACCAAACTAACGATCACTATATCCAACTTATATACTGTATAGGGCTCCATGAGCCACAGGAGGAGCGGGTTAGCCGGGTCCCTAAGTAGCAGCTGTGGGATGGTCACTTCTTCCAGCTCAATGCTGGGAGCTCCAGAGGCAAACTCTCCCCACGCTATCAGGGGCACCGGGCTAGAGTTCTGGAAGACCCTGGCGTCATGGACCTTGCCTGATCAACTGGTCGCCAAAGGGGTGAACTGTTCCCAGTTGTTCATGACTGCCCTGTAGGACAATAGAAAAGTAGCCCATCGAAGCTGATGTAGTTTTAGCTGCAGCTGGCAGGGCCCAGGATGGCATTGTGGGTGCCATAACTGGCAGTTCAGAAAGCCCATCTGGGGAATTCTGGCTATGACCTCCTGAGGGTTGGAGACAGAGGCCCTGTGGTGCCATCTTCCTCTAGATGTTATGTTATGCTTCTCAGAGGCCTGATCCATCTGTGGACTTGTCCGTGCTGAAGTAGTTGCCCATAGACTGGAGACTATAGGAGTCTGCTGCTTTCAGTTGATAGTTGTCATATGCTTCTCCACAGACATGGGCACTCTCATGACGGTGACTTATTCCTGGAGCAACAGGCGGCTCTGCTCACCCTGAAGCTTTGTCCCTGCTATTCGTTGTCCCAGGTCTACAGAACCGTCTGTTCCCATGAATCTCTGCTCATGTCTCTGGTTCTAAAGTGGTGGTACATGGCCTTCAGGTGATCTCAGAGAAGGCCATTCTCTATGGCTTATACTCAGGCATCCTTGAGCACATAGCACAGCGTGAGGTGCCCTTTGAGTTCCTGGAGCATGCTACTGTGAGCTGCCATGCTGTGGCACAGCATTTGGCAAGTGAGCTCCAAGGGGATGGAAAGCATGCCAAGGCAGTCAGAGACTCTTCTTGAGCAGGAGAGGAAAGCCAACACTTCAGGAGCTTGGCTAGGGACTGCAAGAGATCAGAGTATCATAGACAAGTAGGGCTGGAAGGAACCTCTGGAGATCATCTAATCCAGCCTCATGCTCGAGGCAGATGGTAGGCTTTCCTTCTTTATTCCTACTGTGTGGGAGCCCTGCGGAGGTGAACCTGACCAGGCCTTCAATGGAAGGGAGCACTGAGCAGAAACGTGATGGTCACGCAGTCTGTGGGCTTGCTTGTCTTCATTTAGCAATCCTTAGATACTCCTGGAGACTCAGGGCCAAAAGGTATGCTAGGATCTCTGCTCTTTAGAGATTGGATTTAGCACTTTTGAAAGCACGCCAGCTGGGAGGAGTCTCCAAACTGAGGTGGGATTTGAAACGTTTCACATATACATCTGTCCTCTGTTAGTTTTTGCTATCAGGTTTCTTGGTACTTTTTTGCCCCCTCTCTGTAAAACTTAATTTTCAGTTCTGGCATACTTAGGACACCAGCTCTTCTGCTCTGATGCTCTGAGAGTTGATCTAAATTTACTTGTAATAATATATAGGTGCTCCTGCTCAGAACTGGGAATTCTTGGTTACTTTATAAATTACCTCTGTATGGGAGTAGTGTCTAGTCCCAGATGAGTCCCAGAAGCAGAAATAGTTGTACTGTCTTTCACTGGTTTGGGAGCAAAGGCCAAGATTGCTTGTTGCTTTCTTCATTTTATGGTTGGCATCCTCCAATGGAATCATTGCAACATGCGTGTCATGCTTGCGAACAGGATCAGACCCCATGGGCATTGGCAGAACGGGTTTATCACAGTAGCTATCTGTTGGTAAATAACTTGATGAAATTATTTTTTCAAGTATCATGTTTGAAACCTGGCTCAGAACAACTGGCTGTTAATTAGCTTCTCTGTGTTGGAACTCAAAGTCAGTGTTGCTCTCTGAGTAGTGACTATTTATCTCCCCAAGTGTCTTCTGGCTTTACTGTTCAATTTTGAATCTCCTTTTATCAGCTCTGGGCCATCAATATTCACTTGCTGGAATGAATTTGAGCTGATATGTGTACTTTCTTTCATCACACATGACTCTCCTTGTTGCAGCCACTGTTTTGATGGTCCAGAAACCACTTTCCTGGTATGTTTTACTTTCAGAAAAGACCTTTGCAGAACCGTAGGTGCCTATGTTTTTCACCAAGCCTCATCATTCCCAAATCCACTACTCCAGCATACTGTTTGTCAGAACAGCTACCTTATTGTATTTCATTTTCTTACCTGGCTTTTACCCAAATCGGTTGTTGTTTGCTTATTGCTCAGCCTCCAGGCAGAACAGTGTGCTGCTCTTTCTTTGGTCTCTGGGAGCGGGGCTATCACCCTGCTGCCTTAGGTGAGTCAGCTCCATTCTCAGTTTCTCAGACCAGTTTTTATTCCCAGCAAAAACCCAAATCCTCTGTCCCTTTCTGGATGTTAGGAGGGGCAATATTAGTTCTGAGCTTCTACCTCATTACAGCTGGTTACCCACCTTGCTCTCTCTAACACTATTATCCATTGATCACCTACAGCTGGCTGTGCTGCAAGCCTAGCATAACGCTGCCACCACCCAGGCTCTGGTTCCAGACAGGGCTCTGTGCAGTCTGGGGCACACAGCCCCTGTGAACTTTGGGGGTGTTTTGCCCACAGTAATATTTCTGGGAGCTTCTTTCAGCCCAAAGTATCCCTAGATAGCATCAGGAAAAACTGAAGGAGAATAGAAAGAAAACAACCAAATCTCCTCTGGCCAGGCAAGGGGTGGAAGGCCTTCCCCCTTAGCAGCACAGCAAGACAGGTTGTTACCCAACACCTTTATTGATCAGGGGAGGGGAGCGGGGTTAGAATAAGGAAGTCAGAATATACTTTGAGCGAACAGAAGCAACTTGAGTCTTTACAGAGTCTGAGTACAGTGACCCTTTTAAGATACGACTGCCGCAAGGCCCTCCTACCCCCACCACAACTGAGATTTTGGCTCTTAAGCCCCCAATTCCTGCATACCTCTCTGGTAGTGGAGGTGGGAGTCTCGTGGGAGTGAAGGCATCAGGGACACGGGGGTCTTTGATCTCCCAGCATGGGTGGCTTTAAATAGCACCTCATTCAAACAGGCTAGGAACTGACGTTGCTTTTGTCCTGGGACTAGTTGTTCCTGAGTTTGTCCCAGAACAGAAAAGTCCCTGGATTGGCATGCCACACATTGCTCTCCCAATCAGCCTTAGTAAATGGCTGCATGCATTGTTGCTTTTCTGCCATGAGCTCAATATACAATCTCAGGACAGCTGTTTGGATGCACTTTGCGATGTCCTTGGACAGTTAATGCTTCTAATTCTGCAAACGTTTTTAGGTTTTGTTCTGGGACAACAGACACGGGCATCTGAATGACTGGTCTTGTTTTCTCCTGGGACAAATATGATGTCTGTTTGCAGCCACAGGTACTATTGTGGGGCACTTCAGCCTCTTCTGGAGGGTGATTCAAAAGGTGTGTGTATCTATATGGCTCATGCTTTGAAGCATTTCAAAGAGACTTCACACACCAAATGTAATGTCTGTCCATACCCTCAGAAAACATTGTGGCTGGCAGCTCCTTTACTGTGTCATGATTCCTCAACTACCGAAGCTTTGGGGACTGTGGCACTTGCATATGCTCAGCAGCTCAGGAATCAACCGCAGCAAAGCCTTCAGCTTAAAATACCTTAAAATGAATGGCTATTTGTGAAGCCATTTCCCAGGAAATCCATTCCAATCTACTAATGGACTTGTGACATGAGAGAGAGCAATCCTCACCAGCCACCAATATCTCTTTGGGCCCACGAGGATGACATTTTGTGAGATTTTCTTTTTCTGCAAGGTCACTGTAGCCGTATGCCAGGCTGCCCTGAGAGATGCTGGCAGAGCTGGCCCTCTGATAGATTCCCTGTGGCCTTGGCAGCATTGCTCTGGGGACAACAGGTATTCAAAGAAACAGTGGTCCCGGGAGGGCCAGAGCAGCTGGATGACAGGGAGATATATGGTCCCTGGGGTCACCAGCCCTCGGTGGCAGGCCCCTGCAGGACTCATTTAGCACTGTGACTCCTTTTACATTACTTAGAAGGTTAAATTTAAAAATAAGAATGTCCAGATTTGCTGATGACACAAAATGAGATGAAAAGAGCAAATAACTCAGCCCTGATTGGTCGGCTTCAGCAGGATCCTGACATATTTATGGACTGCTAAGTGGGAAGTGGCATTTAATAGACCTGAGTGCGAGGATGCTTCTTGGGGGCAGTAATACAGTTTTAAAACAAGCGTCTGCTGTGTCCCTGAGCCAGGCTGAGAAATCTGCCCCCCCCGCACAATGCAGGCAGTATTTATTACAGAGCTGATTCACCAAAATACTGATACTGGAGCCAGAGTAGAGTTTTAGGATGAATGTGGTAGTAAGATGGATTATGCCTGATCCAAAACCCCTGAACATTGATGTCTGAATCAGTGCCCTCAAGCAGAAAGATGGGCAGACTTCTCTCTTCATGCCTGCCTCTGAGTGTGTCGCAGGTCCCACCAGAAGCACGTCGTATTATTCTCATCGTGATGCATCTTCATAGTAGTTCAGGGACAGAGACAGCAGCAGAGCAGAGTCCCAGGGGAAGCCGGAGTCTGCAGTGTCCAAGCAAGCAGCACCTGTGTAAAATCAGACAGTGGCCTCATTCCCTGGACTTGCCGCCATCCTGCACTATACCTTGGAAACCAGGCTTATTAAAGAGATTCATGGATGGTCCTGTGCCACTGCTCTGCTCTGCGTAACTGCCAGGGGCTTGCAGCACTTAGCTGTAACATAGTATTGCAGTTAACGTGCCTTCCCCAAAAGGCTGAACGCAGACTGTTGGCTGCATCTCTCCCCATGTGCTGGCACGCAGTGCCAAGCCAGGGCTTGGGCTTAAGGCAGTTCTGGGTCCCAAACCAGAACTCGGGGCTGAGCATCTGAATTGGGATCAGGTACAGGACAGCTCTGGGGTCTGGGACACAGGTTTCCTTTGCAGAAATCTGCTGGATTAAGTTGAGAACAGCCCTGGCTCCCAGTTGGGTACTAGCATGCGCAAGATGCTATCTGAGGAATTTTATGTCCCATCCCAAATGCTGCATATCCTGCGACGCACATTTGGCATGTCAGGACATGCGATGTTTGTGATTGGGGGTGGGGAATAAAATTCCTCAGAGCCATTATTTTAACATCATCTGTCAGGAGCCCAGATTCACTCAAGCAGCAGGAACACATGCTCAGTGCCAGGGGCTGGCACTGATGCCTGATGTCCTGCATGGCGTCCTATACCACGATTCTAGCTCTTATGAATGCCAGAACCTGGGGATGGGCATTAGGTCTGTGCGAAGCGGCTAATATTCGCTTCGGATTCGGCCGATTCAGGGGACAGTGATTTGATTCGGTGATTTGAATCACTGTCCCGATTTTTGATTTGGCCGAATCTGATTCGGAGAGTCCGCTGCAGCTGAATCTCCGAATCGCCCAGGGCAGGCCCATCCCCTGCCCGCTCTCCCAGCCCGCAGTGGCGGTCCCGCCTGCCCCAGCTCCCAGCTCTTGGAGAAAAAATAAAAAGCCCCAACTCACCAGGTGCTTTTCAGGTGGGGGGGGCGATCCCCACTGCCCCATGCAGTGTGGGGGGCTCTGCACAAGCCCCCAGCCCCTCATGGGTGCCCCTCTTGGGCCAGCTCCAACCCTGGAGGCGAGGGGAAAGGCAGGGGTCCCCCATGGTCCCCTCCTCCACCCCCTACTTACCAGCTCCGAGACTTCTCTGAAGATTCGGAGAGTTTTGAATCAATTCGGACCTTTTAATTGGTCCCCCGATTTCGATTCGGATTCGGCCACCGAATGAGGCCAATTCTTCTCCCAATTGACTCGCCACCCGAAGGTTGGCACAGCTCTAATGCATATCTCCTGGCAGGTGTACTGTGATATGAGTTAAGAGCACTGTGGTCTTCCCTTAGCGGCTGATCTGCACTGAGGACGGGAAGCTTTTCCCGTTATCGCCTAAGGGAGTTCTTCCCTCCGAGCAGGGGCTGAGGTCCGTGGTTTGGCTCTGAAAGTAGCACGGTCTGACACGCTCTGCCAGCAGGAAGGGGGTTGTTAGACGGAGCCGGGGCCTTGGTAGCTATGCCAAGCTGTGAATAAGAAGTGACCGGGCCTCAGACTGTTGCTCAATGGGCGGCCAAGCCCCTGGGCCGAGGCAAAGTTCAAATGGCTCTCGGCACAGAAGATGAACAAGAACCATCTAATAAAAAACAAGCTCCCCAGAGCCCAGAGCTGTGACGGTCTGTGTCGTGTGGGAGCTGATGTTCCTAGAGGAAAGAGGAGACATCTGGCACTGGGCTGGGAATCTGGACACCTGAGTCTTGTGCAACGCTCTGAGCTACTATGTGATCTTAAGCAAACCCCTTCTCTGCCATTCTCTCTCTTGCTGGGCATGTGTACACATGCATTATTGTGCCTTTTCTAATGCATATTAAATGTAGTGCCTCCAATTTGAGGTACTAAATTAATGCACGTGAGGCTGTACTAATGAGTAGTAGTACCTTTGCATGCTTTTTTAGTGATGCTTAATGCACACCAGGCTATGTTATTGTGCATTAGCATAATGTCACAGGTTTTTTACATGACATTTTAATGTGTAGTAAAATAGTTTACTGTGCATTGAAGCACGTGTGTAGATGTGCCCACTCTTATTTATCTGTTTAGCTCCTGTGGGTAGGAGCTCTCTCCTGGACATTGGCAATGAAGGAGAGCTTTGCCAGTGAAAGCACTACAGCTACACTGGTACAGCCCTCCCTTCCTTCCTTCCTCCATACAGACACTCCTGCTTTAGCTTTTTTCAGTTTAGCCCGATCCCATACAACATAAATGAAACAAACAGGCCATCCATATGCCAGAACAGGAGTGTCCTCATAGAGATTATACCCATGCACCCAGTTGTCACCATTGCTCTTTACAGAGCGTGGTGTATGCGCCGACGAATTCTTTGATGCCTGCTGAGTCCGATGCACAAGTGACAGGCTGCCCACAGGGAGGGCACATCCATGCACTAGCAATTCTTTGACTCCAAGCAGCAGATTCTTCCTTTTTTCCTCTGACACCGGTCATCCCAAAACTTGATCTGGTCCACCTCACAGCACCTTGCTTCATCTGCAAGCTGACTTTGCCAATCAGAGCAGCATTCAGCACTCTTTCCCAGTCACCTATGGAGATTTCAAAGGATGCCAAGTCATCTTTGCAAGCGCCTCAAAATGTGCACAGCAGTCTGCCTCTCTTTCTAGACCCTTTGTGAGCTTACCTATGCAATTTACCCATGCAACTGTAATGACTAAAGGGCACACCTTAATCCTATGGGTATAACTGTGCTATGACTGCCACCTTTACTCTGTCTGTGCAGCAGCGCATGATGGACTCTGATCCTGGCTGGAGCCCCTAGGTGTTACCATGACAAATAATAAATCATCATTTTATTATTAATATATGGAGCAGGAATGATCTTAGTGATTGAAGGTCAGGGGAACTGAAGCTATTCTGGGAGATTTTTTTTCCCCCCAACATGACATAACGTCATTAATTGTACTGTTCAACCCATTCACAATGTCAATCCTGGATTCTTTCAATAGTCACTGAGAGATCGATGCCGATCCTGCTAGACTTCTGGCCAAAAGGGGCTGGTTGGCGATCCTGGGGGGACCTGGAAGCAGGGGAGAGGTCAGCCTTGCTTTTGGCCACTTCTAGTTAAATTCCAAAGCGGGACACTCACTGCCCAGGTCCAGTAATGGGGAGTGTCCGTGGCTGTTGTCCTGTGAAGGAGGTGTCTCCAGTCCCCCCTTTTTACAATGCTGCAGAAAGGACTGTAGGACATACATCCCAGGGTATGTGGATTACTGGAAGTCTGCTGAACAGTTTCTCAGTGATACCAGAACTCATACCTCAAGCACCTAC
>JAGPOW010001806.1:834686-845819 GCA_030014935.1 Caiman crocodilus | reverse complement strand
TACAAGTAAATCTACACCATGGCCCTGGTGCTGCCAGCAGCATCCACTCCTGAACGGACCCTGCCCACCCAGTCCTGCTCACGTGTGCAAGCCTGGAATGGGTGCAGCCGGCACTTAGGGCTCAGCTATTCCACCACTTGTGGACCCCAGCCTTGGTGCATGACCCAAAGCAGCAACATCTTCCACAAGCCTGTTGCTATGGCTGGAGAGCTCCTCGGTCAGAGCTGAATCAGGGGTTATCCCTCCAGGCTGCACAGCAGCAGCCTTTGATTCCAGCTTTCTTGAAAGCTGTAGGTTTTGGGCAGTGCACAGAGGGAGGGGAGTAGGACAGAGGCAGAATGCCATGACTTGCAGGGAGTGAGAGATTTGTGGGAGGTGATGGAGGAGATGCTAGAAGAGGCAACAGGCAGAAGCCCTTCACCATCATTACCAGATGGAAAAACCGTTTGGGTGAGAAGACGCCTAGAGGGAAAGGGAGCTTACCAGAGGGGCAGGACAGGGTAGCTGAAATAGCAGTACAGAGATAAGAGGTGAATCCCGGGTCGGTAAATAATGACACTCCCATAGCTATAGATCAGAGTTGGAGCCTTTCCCTATTGTGCAAACTAGCAGCTTCTGTGCCCAGAGCCGCCCCAGGGGTGTGCGGGGCCCGGGGCATATCAGCCTGTGCAGGGCCCGGTGGGGAGGGTGGCAAATGGCCGGAGCCAGCAGTGCTTGGCAGTGGCAGGGCTGGAGATGCTTGGCAGCAGGAGTGCATGGCGGCCATGCATTGTCTATGGGCCCTCCAAAGCGTGGGGCCCAGGGCGGTTGCCCCGATTCGCACCCCCCCGGGATGGCTCTGTCTGTGCCCAATGTGAAGGAACATGACTGCCCCAGCAGAAGCAAGAAGAGGTGGTTTCAACTGCCCACACTGTTCATAAAAGCCAATCGGGAAAAGAAAGTTTCCATAGATGTCAACTGTACAATTGCAACAGTAAGAGCAAAAGCAGCAAGGTCTTTCCCCAGCGGGAATCTATTAAAGAGATCCTGGTTGTTTTAAGTCAAAAGCGGTGCCTGGAATCCACTTTGAAGTTTGAAAATTTGAGTGCGATCCAAATGGTTATCCAGCAAAAAGTATCGGATTCATCTGATGGCACCGCATTGCAGATCAAGGCTGCAGCACAAAATGCATTGCAGAAATGTCTCTGCCTCTTCCCAGTGATGTATGAATCAATTTGCACATTCGCAGCTCAAATGCTTTTTTCACGGAATAACAACAAATGTTGAAGTGTCTAGAGAGCTTGTAGTCTGAGTTCATTCTCAGCCCAAGCAAAGGGCCAAGACCAAGGGACTGCTGGGGCATATGGAGTTTGTCTGAATTTCTCAGCACCAAGGCAGATCCCCACCTCGAGTGGCAGAAATACCATAGTAGTTAATCACCGGTCATCAAGCCACCCAGATGTATCTCGCTGCTTTTTCACTGCTTTGGGGTTGTTCGGGTTCTTTTTGCTTTGTTTTTTTGGTCCTCTCTCTGTCTGCATCTGCCTACCTTAGATTTTGACTGTAAATTCTTTGGGGCAGGGACTGTCTTTTTTGTTCTGAACAGCGCCCAGCACACTGAAGTCCTGGTCCATGCTTGGGGCTCCAGACACTGCGGGTACATCAAGAAATCAGTACTGGTGCTGTATGGGAAGGGTGAGACGACATAGAAACCATAGCTGCTGCAGCATGGGGCCTCAACTATCATCAATACAGTGGGCTCTTCACTGCTTTAGAGTTCAGTGGAGGATTTCTGCCATCACAGCAGACTGAGCAGAGGGCTTTGTTTGCTTCTTTTGTTGGACCCTGCTTCATAATTCTCATTTGACTGAGCACAGTGGCGAAGTAGTTGTAATAATTATAGACGCAGGTGCAGGTGGGTGAGTTCAAGCCCCATACCGGATGTGGTCTGAATGCTTGGGAAACAGAGTGCATTGCTGGGCCTTTGTCACATCACCTACGACAGGACTGCGCGGTTCCTTTGGGAGCGAGGAGTTCTCCCCGGGAAGGCTTGGGAATTAGAGGAAGAAGGGAGTTTAGTGGTGCTAGGTGTTTTGTGAGCTAGCTCTCCATGGTTGTGATTGAATTTATTAGTGCTGTATGATGCACCTAATTAATTTTACAACTCACTCACCTTCCAGCTTCCTCAGGGGATGCAGTATGAGTGCTCCTCCTAAGGCACTTCTGGTGTGGGCTGGGCTAAGCGCCGTTCTCTACTCTGCCTTGCCTTCGTGGGCTTTCATCACCGTTCCTCTCCTGGCTGCTCCCAGTGGAGCCGGTACCCTTGACGAGGCCAATGAACCCAGTTCCTTTCATTTTCTTGTTGTTATACTCCCCGGATCATTAATCCCTTCATAAACCATAAAATGGGGTTACATGTCGCAGAGGTTTGGCAAAAATCATTGAAAACAGATTTAGAAAAGCCCTAATATTCCATTTTTTATATTTTCTACATGCAAGATTTGCATTTGTCAGGTGGAAAGGATGTTTTTGCTTCAAAACTGATTTAGGGGTTTTTTCTTTAAATGGTACAAAACAGGATAAACAACTCAAGAAAAGAAACAGGGTGCTTTTCTTACTCAACCTTTTCATTTTGGTTGATCTGAAATGCAGTTTCTTTATTGTAAAGAGAAACTGAGTACAAGCACTGAACTAAACAAATCTATTATTCACATGGCCCTCACTGGGGACTGGCTGTGCTAACACAAAACCGGGTCCGCGTCTCCGCATGAATGGCTCGTGGGGCTAAATGGAGTATAGGGCACATTCGTGCTGCCCTGTTGCATTTACACTCCACTGCACAAACACCAGCTCCTGCCCCAGAGAATATACAGACGGAGGAAGGAAAGAGAAATACACAGCGTTTACAGTAGATGAGCAGAGACAGGTTGATGCTAGCAGGTAAATGGCTGGAGGGGGTGTGGAGCAAGCTGTTGGGTGGATGGGGATGGTAAGTATAGGGCAGTGCAGCAGGCAGCAAGAAGCTATAGCTAGGAGCTGTAGACAAAGGGAGGAATGGAGTAAAATGCCTGGGAGAACGAAAAATGAGCTTTCTTCATTTTGTCCGAAAGCCATTTTCTGCTAAAAACATGTTTCTGGGAAATTTGTAACCAGCTTCATTTCTGATGCCGCCTGCGCTACTCCTGGATCGAGCAATCCAAGCTGGAATCGAACGCTTCCACAAAGCTAGAGCTCCTCGCAGAAAGGTGGGATGGTGTGGAGGGTGTGAAGTTTGTACTGAAGGAAGATTATCTAACAGTCTCCGCATGCTCATTAATACGCTGTCATTATGGCACAATAAGTTAGTACCTCTAATAACAGGTACTAACTTAATGCGCTGTAATCGGTGCTACTGAGCATTAGTGCAAACGAATGCCTTTTGTGTGATGCTTAATGTCCATTGGATTAATGAACTGCACATTAGCATTATTTCTGCCAGCTGAGTTAATGCACAGTAGAGTTAGTCCAACGGGCATTAAGTGTCTTGTGCAGACGTGCCCGGCGTCCTGAAGTGTTTGATCCTGGTGGGTTTTGTCCTTGAGAATTAGCAGGCTGTGGAGTACCTTGTGTGTCCCTGCTCGCCTGATCTCTTGGCTTTATAAACGTTCGCGCACCTGTGCAAACTCTAAGTTTGAGCTTGACGCTCACAGATAAAGTGTGAAATAGGGAATTCTTGAAAAATCTGAATTTAGCAAAGCATCTGGGATGATGCGCCTCATAGCATACTCCAGGAATTAGCACCCTACCATGCTGAACCAGCAGCAATTGGACTTGTAAGATCCTGAGCAGCAGAGAGCCTGGAAGAAAGCAAAAGGCACACCTGTTTCAAATAAAAAAGAAAAGACAAGCAAGCTACTGTAATCACAGGCATCTAAGACTAAATTTTATTCCTGGCAAAATAATGGGATAACTATTAAAACAAAAGATTGCCACATATCTCAAGGGCAATAGAAACATGACCAATAAGTCAGTGTGGTTTATAGTGATGCATTTTTGCAGGAGGAGTGAGATTTTTTTTTTCTGTAGGAAGATGTAGGGGCTGGAGGTACGAGGTTTCTGTTCCACATCAAGATTGCAACATCTCAGCATCCAATATCTGCTTGGGAGGCCAGCTGCCATGAAAGAAAGCCGCTGGTGAACTGCTGACCAGTACTGTCCTTACACTCCACTGCTTGTCTGTATTCATCTGTTAGCTCTTGGTACATGGGTTTAAGCTCTGTGGAGCAGGGATTGCGTCTTTTTTCCCAACACCAGCACGGTGGCATTGTAACAGCAAGCCCAGCCTACCTTCCAAATAATAGCTGTCAGACAGGTAGAGGGTGCTTTTGCTATGGGATAGTAGCTCTGGATGGGGTGTTTTTGGCTTTATCAGCATTTCCTGCTGCACCTGCTGTCCTTTGCACAGCTTTCATGTGTACTCTGGCTTTGATTGCAGCTTCATTGCCTTCTCTGGGGCTATTGCTCTCCCTAGGCCCAATGCCCATGACTTTGCTGTGGCTGGGATCTGTCCTCTGCTGTAGGGTTGGGCTGTTGTTGCCATTTCCACTTCTATCTGATCTGATGGAAAATCTTAGTGCTCTGGCTCGTGCTGTGATTGCAATTGGTGCCCTCTTTCTCCTGTTGCCTGGGTTACAGCCCCTGTCGTAGACTCACAGAATCACGGCATCCTCTCTCTCAAACAATTTTCCTGCAAAGAGCACGGTCCCTAACACTGGTTTCATCAAGGCAGTCATGCAGCTATCCAGACTGTGGGGCATCATCTACCGGTCATTGGCAAAGATAACTGCTGCTGCCTGTACAAACCACTGTGGTCCTCTCATGGATGATCCTCACAGGACCTGGAATAGTGTCTCTGCATAGGACTGTCCACATATGTCTGGGTTTGAAGCTAAACAAGGCAGGGCAGGGGGCAGGAGTAAGTGACTCTTGTTTGCTAAGCTTGCCTAAACCAAGGAGGATCGGACCCCACTACTGCATACACGATGCAGCACAGAGGAGGCTTGCACCGCACAGCACCTTTTCTGTGGTCATCAGCCTTCTCTTGCCATTAACAAATGGTAGCCAGTACCAATACTGTATTGTGGAACGGCCCCGGCACAGCTGTACTGTATCACGGAGTCACAAGGCTCGGGGTCTATTGCGGCACAAGCCTCCTGAACTACAGGTCCCACGGGGCAATGTAAAACCAGGGAAGGATGTAGGAGAGCAGGGGTGGGCAAACTGCAGCCTGCGGGTCACACGTGGCCCACCAGGCCATTCTGTCCGGCCTGCGGCTCCCCTAAAAAATTTAGAAAATTAATATTTAGCTCCCCCTGCCTGCCTTTCATGTGGCCCTTGGTGGCTTCCCAACACTCAGTAAGTGGCCCTCCGCCTGAGTTCATTGCCTGCTCCCCGTAGTAGAGCAGTCTTGAAATGACTCGAAGCAAATCATTTCAGGACAGGTGAATAAACAGTTCATTTGCAGAAAAGTCAAACTGTTTTGCTTTCCTTCAAAAGGTAGGGGGGAAACAGGCCTTGCAGCGTTTCCAGGTCAGTGCTTTTCACATTTCTGTTCCATGAACACAGCTGAAGCTTTCCAGTTATTGCTTTTATCTGGAAGCAAAGCTAATGTCAGAATGCCATTGTTTCCACTCCAGGGAGTGGAAAGGCCAAGCGGTGCGCACTCCTAAAGAGCACCTGTCCCCCTTTTTGGCAGTTTTGAGTAGCTGTTGCTCATGGGAAGGATGCTGGATCTCCTCCCTCCCTTCCCCCTCCCCACCCCACAACTGCCATGGTACATATGTTTAGGTCAGGTGGAAAATCCCTGTGGTTTTGAAAGAGAAAGCTCTAGATCTCGACCACCCAAGGGTGCAGGTATGTGATTTATGCAGGAGGAATTGACTCATGTTTGCTAAGCTTGCCTAAACCAAAGGAGGCTTGGACCCCACTACTGCATACAGGATACAGCACAGAGGAGGCTTGCATTGCACAGCACCTTTTCTGCTGCCTCCCACCATTAATAAATGGTAGCAAGCAGATGCACCGACCCGTAGGCCCTCGTGTTCAGAGTGGTTTCAAGGTGCTAGCTCCTTCCTACATCCTTAGCACAATGCAGCCAGTATTGACGGAGGTGCCCAACCTTTTGTAAAGCGTTCGCAGAAAATAGGGCAAACACTGAGAAGCGAAGCTGTGCAGGGTGAAAGCATGATGAAGCTGAAGTGCTTCAGTGGGGATTCAAACCCTCTCAGATATTTCGGGACTAGGCGGCAGAAGCCACACTGACTTCGGTGGGGTCCAATTTGTACTGTGGAACGGAGAATAATAGTCACCGCTGCTAATTAGTGCTTCAGTAACGGCTCCTTCCCTTCCTAGTTGGTAGCACAAAAGCAGTCACTGCAGAAAAGGACCTCTACCCCCTGGCACTTTCATTTGTACCTGGGAGTGAGTGAAGAGGGAGTTTAGGGAGAGTGCAAGGTGCATGTGGGTTGTGCTCTTATTGATCAACCTGAAGCTAGAAAGGTGCCCCCCGCTTTTTGTACCAGCTGGAATTGCCGTAAGCTCCCCAGGAGAAACGTATTTGCTTTGTGCACGTGAGCACATTGCCTCTTCAAGACTGGCGCCGGTGTTGCTCAGTCTGCTTCCGCCTGGCCGCACAGGAAATTCTCTTTTAGCTGCTGTGCTGGGGGCTTGCCCATTCCCCTGAGAGCCACAGTGTCCCTGGGTCAGGTGTCCAGATCGTAGCCGTATTGGTCTAGAGGAAAAAGCAATCGGGGCTCATAGAGGCGATATCTTTTATTAAACCAACAAGATTTTTGCAAAAAAAAAAGTCTTTAATTGCAAGCTTTCGGTCACAAACACCCTTCATCAGGCACTGGAGAAAAGACTGTAAAAGTTCTCCTGGGTAGAAATTAAGGTTCATATTTTATAAGATTTCACAGTGTCCCTGTGAGCATTCATGCATGGGTACCGCATTAGCATCTCTCTCAGGCATGGGCCATACAACCCTTCATCCTCTCCTTTCCACCACGGGTATACACCCAGTGCAGATGCACCCTCCTGAAATACAACCCGCCCCCCCCTCACATGCATCGATACCACCGACAGGTCCAGTCCCTTCACACGTATAAACCCTACTTCACTCACTCCAGTGCTTGCAGTTTGGCACCATTGCCCGTCACAGAAGCCATCTCTGAGTTGCTGGCTCCATCCTCCACCCAGGAAACACTGGGGCCAAACGGCACCGGGCATTTTCTGCCATGACTGGAGTCTGTGCTCTGCCCCTATTTCGGTGCCCCAACTAAGCATAGAGCCAAACTGCCCGGGGTCCTAGGTGGCCAACACACGCAACTCTGTTGCTGTGGGTCACGCTGCTCTTGGTACCCAAGTCAGCCAGTTTAAAGCTATCTTGGGTAAGTCTGAAGTTCACACATCTGAATTTCAATGGAATATACCATAGGAAGTGCGGGGCATGTCTGGCTCGGGGTGAGTTTCTTCTACAGGTGCTCTCGAAATCCGTAAAACTGCCACTTTCTTCTTGAATAGGCCCTTCTGTGCTGTGACAAATGCAGCATAACACCTGCCAGTAGCTAAGACCTCTGATGAACAATAGTCACTGTGCCTATCCAAGCCTGGTATGCCCCTTTCTGTGTGTGCATAGTAATTAAAGGGCATGAACTTGCCACTTAATGTCATATGACAGATGTGACAGGACGCACTCTTGACAAGTGCATAGGCCTTCTGCTTCATCAGAAATAGCTACGTGTACAGATTTGTCTGCTGAGAAATCGCAAGCTTGGGTGGTCTTGGCGAGAGCATGAGGCTAGTAAACAGGGCAGAGATGAGAGAAGCAACAGCCGTGGGGAAGCAATGTGTGTGTCTGTGACATTTTACCAGTACTAGCAATAAAAATAACTCTTGGACACAGGGTATGGTCAGTGGAAAGAGTCAAACTGCAGGCCCATCGCAGACATAAGAGCAGTCATATTGGTGCTGGGGAGGGCAGGCCTGCAGTTTGAATTTAATCTGTGCTTAACTTTAATCTGTGTTAGTGCCACAAGCACCTACAAGATAATAGAGAGAGCGAGAGAGCCACACATGCTGCCTGGAAGGCTTGATTGTGCATATGGAAGAGGGAGTTAGCTGAGGGTGGCAAGAGAGACTTGGGACTATCCTGGGACTTGCAGAGGATTCATAGATTTCAGGGGCATTCAGGCTGCAAGGGAACTTGGAAGATCTTCGAGTCCAGCCCCCTGCCCCAGGGGAGGAAGTCAGCAGGGGTCATAGGATCCCACCAAGATAAACATCCAAATGTCTCTTGCAGGCGTTCAAGGTAGGTGCTTGAACCACCTCTGGCAGCAGTCTAATCCAGTCCTTGGGGGCTCGGACAGTAAAGAAATTCTTCCTTATGTCCAGCCTGAAACGGTCGTGGCGGAGTTTGTGACCATTCGATCTTGTCACCCCTTGGGGCGCTCTGGTGACCAGATGTTCCACCAGATCCTGATGAGCACCCCGGATAAACTTGTAGGTGGCCTCCAGATCGCCCCTGAGCCTGCGCTTTTCCAGGCTGAAAAGTCCCGTGGCTCTCAGCCTTTCATGATAAGATCTGTTTTCCTGACCTCTGATCACGTGCATGGCTCTCCTCTGCACTCTGTCAAGCTTCTCCACATCCTTTTTTGAATTGCGGAGCCCAAAACTGGATGCAGTACTCCAGCTGCGGCCTCACCAAGGCCAAGTACACCAAGTACAAGGAGAGAATGACGTCCTGGGATTTGCTAGAGAAGCATCAATGGATGCAAGCCAGCGTTTTATGTGCTTTTCTAGCAGCAGCATCACACTGATGGCTCGTGTTCATCTTGTGGCCAGTCATGACCCCCCAAGTCCCTTTTGTCTGTAATGCTAGCCAGCGTAGCACTGCGGAGCCTATAGACATGCTGCAGGTTTTTCCTCCCGCGGTGGAGAACCTTGCATTTTTCGGTGTTAAACACCATCAGGTTCTCATCCACCCATTTCATGAGCCTGTCAAGGTCAGCCTGGATCACCCTCCTGTCCTCAGGTGTGGACACTTTACCCCAAAGTTTGGTGTCATCACCACATTTGGCCAGTCTACTTCCCGGAGTCCTGAAGCTGAATGGGTATTCTGGGCATGGGGCACGAAATGGGGGTTACCCAGGGGCAACGTGTAGGGGGTGCATGCGGGTGCATGTGCACCCCCTGAGTGTAGCAGCGTGCCCCCTACAAAAAGGTGCCGCGCGTGTGTGGTTGCTGACCCTTGGTTGGTCATCCCCCGCACCCCCCACACCACCGACAACACCAGCGGTGTCTGTGGGAGCCCCCGTTTGCTGCCGCCGCACTCCCACCACCGCAGCGCTCCTGGGGGCACGTTATTCATGGAGTTACCTGTCTGTGGAAGGGGTCCTCCAAACTAAGGGCATTTATAGATGTGCTCTGGGAGGTGGGGGCGCTTTAATTAGCACAGCTCTGAGAGTCACACTTATTAAAAGTGCCCAGAGCATCACACATATTAGCGTCCCTGTGCTGAGAAATGGCAGTGGGGTGCTTTGATCTCAAGCTCATCAAACCAGCTGTAGTCCACTGCTAAAAGCCAGGGTGAGGTATTAACAGGAGCGGCAAAGAAGACGGAGCTGCTCCACAGCTACTTTATAAGTCATTCTTCACTAAATAAATAAGTGGCAACTAATAAAAATCATATAGACAAAGAAGAGGCAAGGCTGAGGATCGTGAAAATGAAAGAGATGCTTACAGAGCTTTCGAATTATCTGAATGAATTTAAGTCTTGGAGTGTCCTGGCAATAATATTGGCAAAGTCCCGGGAGATGGGTGAGGCACTAGAAGACTGGAAAAGGGCTGAAATACTGCTCCTCTTTAAAAAAGGCAAAAAAGGAAGTCCTGGGGAATATATTGCCAAGCCTGACTTCAACACTGGAGAAGTTACTAGAACAACTTGTAAAGTCAATTTGTAAGCATCTGAGGGGGAAAAAAAAAAAAAGGCCGCTCACAGGCAGCCAACATGAAACCGTTAAAATCAAATCAATTCCAAACTAACCTTTTCTTCCTCTTTGCCAGAGTAACTATCTGGGTGATTGAAGGGAATTAAGTGGATGTAGTGCATCTGGATTTCAATAAGGCTTTCGAGAAAGTCCCACATGACCTTCTTACAAGAAAACCGGAGAACTTTGGGCTAGATAAAATTACTACAAGGTGGATAAATAATTGTCTCAATAACCACAAGACAAAGGCAATTATAAAAGTATCAATATTGGAACGGCAAGAAGTTTTGAGCAGGCTTCCACAGGGACCTTTTCTGAATCTGGTGCTATTTGAGATGTTTATTCATGGTTTGAAGGTTAGACTAGAGCGCTTCCTGAGAAAATGTGCCGACGGCACAAAAGTGGGAAGAATGCAAACGCATTGTGGGGAACAGGAGTAGAATTCAAAAGGATCATGTTGTATTGGAAAGCTGGGCTAGAGACGGCAGAATGAAGCTCAGAGCGGAAAAATGCAAGGTGCTGCACCCGCTGAAGAATAATCCAAAGCACAGATATGGAGGGGGGTCTAACTGCCTGGATGGCAACACGGAAAAGAAAGATCTGGAGGTTTTGGTCTATCACAGACTCAGCGTGAGTCAGGAATGTGATTCGGTAATAAAATGCAATTTGGGGCTGCATCAACAGGAGTACTAGTTGTAAGACAAGTCAGGGAATAGAGCCACTCTTCTCAGTACTGCTGAGGGCTCAGCTAGTGTACTGGGTGTAGTCCTGGGCACAATATTTTAAGCAACACGCAGATAAATTAGAGGGACCAAAAGCAGGCACGGACAATGACCAAAGGGCTTGGGAAAGCAAAGCAAATGAGAGAACTAGGCATGTTTAGCTTGTAGTTAAAGAGGGGAGATGATAGCAGTCTTCAAATATCTGAAATTTCGGCTGCTGTAGGTCTCCAGGGAGTTCCCAGTGTTGTCAGAGTGGATCCCATCAATGTTGTCATGTGGCTCAGTGTTGTATGTGTTACCAGTTACACATGTCTGTGGACTAGGGCTGTGCGAGGCTTCAAACCATGCTTCAGATCTGGAGAAGCTTTGGATGCTTTGGCGTCTGAAACAGCATGTCTGGATCAAAG